>JAPYZS010000204.1:0-179598 GCA_030522925.1 Trissolcus japonicus | reverse complement strand
ATTAACCTGCAATTCGAGCTCCGTACTGGTGACCTTCTTTTCTTATTTTTGACCTCTCTTCGGCAGTTTTGGTCATTTTGAGGTTGCCAGTCCCCTTAAATTAAAATGTTACTATACACAAATCCAATTATATTTCATGAATATTTATCCACATCAGATGAAAGTGAGATTTTTGTATCTACCATTTTCATCAGTCCTCGAAAACTGAGCAGGCATAAATATTCTCTGTTGCTATTATTTCAGCGATCAATCAAAAATAATTGCGCTTTTAATACAATTGGTTAGAAGGGCCGTATTAACGCATATTATTCACGTATTGAAAGTAGACCAGGTGGCATCTTGTTTCGACGCAACAATGAAAATCCTTCTACAAAATACGCCTACAGATATTCTATCAGAAAAGCCGTGCATCGCACATAATTCATCTCTCTCCACACACGCTAATTCCAATCCATTTGTGTTGGCAGACCGCACAATGGTCTCGGAAAAATTTAATGATTGTTTTAAAAGCTTGAAAAGTATTCTGTAAATCAAAGTCAACGATTGCTGAACGAGATAAAGGCATGGCGATCAAAAAAATAGAAGAATCGTAAAAAATCGCGTCAGTCCAACTGATACGGTTTTGCTATAAAAGATGAGTATCGTAACATAACATATTGTTTTGGATTATCCGGAGCATAAACGGTAAATCTACCGCGGTGTGGAGTGAACAATATTTTTTTCGTCGATCCGCACCGTTAAGTCTTGGCTGGTTGCGGTTTTACGTGTGCGAATGCCTAGCAGCCGAGGACCGGTCGTGACGGCCCACGCCAACTTTCAATTTCATCACGCAGTCGACAACCCACTTGACTCGCCTTATCCTTGACGCTCAAGCTCGTATGTATACATACGTACACCGTGCGCCATTTCGCGATAACATTTTGACAAAAGTAAGAAAAAAAACTAAGTTATGGATATGCCAGTATTTTTTTTAGTTTTGACAACTCGGTCTAGATATTATACTGCAGAACGATGAATTTATGTGAAGCGACGTCCAGCCGGCTGGTAAGTCATGAACCTGCTTGAGTTATTGACGGGATGGTTGTGAAGGTACCAAGGCCTTTGATTCTTTGTATCGTAAAAAACGGTTTTGTAAATCATTTTACAAAGAACTTAACAAGTATAGATTTTGTAAATTTTATGATATAAAAACATGAAATTTTCCGTCAAAGAAATCGAAATTTTTATTATTGAAGTCAAATCAATTTCTTGAATCAACTTCTTGAAATAAAAAATGATAATAAAAATGATAACAGGAAATTATATACGAGGTATGTTTTTCTTTCACTTTGATATGCTGCATATAATTTATTTTGATTGAATTTGCATACGAGTTTGAGCTGCTGCAAGTACCATTTGGTTCAATTATATAAGGCAAGTTTATTGGAAAATGACATTAAATTCTCGCCTTTGACTCCGTAGATAACTAGTTAATTAACCGAGTTTGAAATACGGCTGACGTTTTTGTCGGATTTGACACTTGGCATAGGTTAGCTACTGCGCCGCTGAATTTACGATGCGCCGATGAGAAATACGTGTTATGTTTCAATAAGGGAATGTGAATCAGCTTTTTTTGCCAGAACATCCTACTATTTATGGTCGATGTAGATTTATACGTGTTAGTCGGGCGATAGATTTTGTAATTAAATAACACCTTGAGCCCTGACTTATTTGAACCATTTGAATTCAAATTTCATTACGAAAGATAGATAGATAGATAGATAGATAGATAGATATCTCCACTTCGGATAAAGTTTCCGACCCTGTTTTCGACCACGTTTCTTAAATTTAAGATATTCGTCTAAGTAAACATCATTTAATATCCCGGGTTCTTGCAAACAGTCTGATGTCACAATGCCCCCTGAGATGTTGTTTTAAATCATTAATGTATAATATGAAAAGTATGAGACCCAGAACAGAGCCCTGCGGTACGCCATACACGTTAACTTCTCGTTCTTCTGTCTTTACACAATTTACACAGGAACACTGTTTTCTTCCGAAAACATAAGATCGAAACCAGACAAGTTTACCTCTGATACCATACAAAAATAACTTATTAATTAAAATATTTCTGTCAATAGTTTCAAATGCGTGCTTATAATCAATATAAATTATTTCGACATACGTTTTCTCACTTATTGCAGTCGACCATTGGTCTAAAACTAGCTGTAATGCAGTCTCACAAGAATATTTATTGTGGAAGCCCGACTGTTCTTTGATCGAGTCTTTGATTAAAATGTCATTATCGTTTAAAAACTTCTCTAAAATTGATCTTTGACTATCAATTTTAAAATTTTCTCATATAATGATAGCTGATTGATTGGTCGAAAATTGCGCATTATTTGAGTTACAAACCCTTCTAATGGGTGTCAATATTGACAATTTCCATTTTTCTAGAAATTTACCGCTTGAAAGCGATAAAGAAAAAGATAGCGCACTCTCAATGGCAAATCGCAGTGTAATTGGGATTATCTAACTTTTCATTAAATCTAATTGAAAGTTAAAGAAAATTTTATTTCACAGCCGATTGCATTAAATTTTAACAATTATCCTCAGATCTTGTCTTGAAAAATGTAAAATGTTCATGTTAAATCCATCTGGATGTATTTTTCGATTCATTAGAGATACACATAATGACTGTAATGTAATCTACACCGTATTCAATTATAATCAAACGAATCGACCGTGTAGGGGTAGAATAGAATCTTCGATACCCGCAAAGTTGATTAATGCATTAACATATCTAATAAATAATGCGCGTTATAAGCAGCGACCGAGGAGGCTACTTATGTCTTATCTAATTAATAAAGCAGGCAGTGCAAGATTCGTGCGCTGAAAAAATTGTGTTTTTCAAATTCCTCCTCGAAACAATGTTGCTGCGATGTGAAACAGAGGTTATATACCATTTGTATGGTAATTTTATAGATCTAGAGAGGCTAATCAATCAGTAATTGATACACCTTTACTTTTGAAAAACATTTCCTCAATTTTTCTTTGAACGTTCGTGTTTTACGAGGCAATTCAATTACCAAATAGATAAAATTACAATACATGAAATGAGAGAGTCGTGACAAGAAATTGATATACTGAGTGATCTGATAAAGGTAATTAAATTAATCATCGATAATCTGAACCGTGATTTCAATTAGAAATCAATAAGGCACAATTTGACCTCACCAGTTTTCTAGAACTATCTCTCTTTGTTGCACTCAATCGGACTGCAACGCCAAACTGAGATTGTAAAGCCGAGAAACTCGATGTTTCATCTTATTAGGAAACGTGAATCTTAAGGACGAAACCATTCAACTTCGCATGCTGTAACTTACGCAATACTTTTTTCCAGTTTCTCTTTTTTTCAAATACGTAATCTCATTTTATGAGTTATTTTGAATAAGAATGTAAAAATTACAAAAGTATTATCAAATTATTTATTCAACTGAATTTTTATGATGTAAAATAAGCAGGTTTTAGAATAAAGACGAATTTAATGGGGGAGGGCAACGGTTAACATTTTTATCGTACCATAAAAAAGTCTGGCAAGTTTTTTCTCGCAAATTTGACAATTTGCGAAAAGTTGCGTATTGCACTTAGCCATGTACAAAATTTAAAATAAATAATGTCTAATGAACGTCTTATTAAATTTGGATAATATGCTTTTTTGCAGGCAAGCGGTCAATTATTGGAGACTGAATTCCAGCCAACAGTTACGGCCACATGTAACTCCGGATACATGACCATTCGTGTCAACCTGAACCAAAGTTTTACAGGCGCCGTTCACGCGCGGGATTACCGAACACCGCAGTGCATGACACCGGGAGATGGCTCGAACCATGTTACCCTTGGTATCAACCTGTTTGCCCCCCACGACGCACCAGATTACTGCGGCGTACTGATTAATAATGTATGTATCTGTTAACCAATAGTTATTATAAGTCTGGCGTCAACGACAACTTCACGCGTGCCACAATGATCAGCAACAAATTACCGCTTACATCAATAAAGCCACGGAAAACACGGCAAATCCATTTTATTTCAAACAACATGCCATTTATTATTTTCACAGTACAGCTATTAGTCCAACTTACATTGAAAATTCAATTAGAATTTTTGTTATAAGAGACATGTAAAATGAGTTTGTTATTTAAAATGCTGGATTTATTTAAAGTTGTATACTCGCATGTATGTGGCAAATCTATAGATTCAATCACAACAAACATTTATTCAGGTTTTATCAACAATTTGACATGGACTCAACTATAACCGTGTGAATTTAATATTACAAATATTTCTAAACAACATATCAAACGTATATAACTGTACTCAAGTACAGTTGCGAACAAAAAATATAAACATGATAAATGTTAATACGTGCTCTTGGTTTTCCTCCAAGTCCAAGTACACTTAAACCAAGTGTGGTTTAAATGTAATTTGCATAGTTTTCATTAGTTACCTTTTCTGTACACGTTAACGAATTATTTAAATCAAAAAATTGTTCATATTAACAAATTTCAAAATGAAATAATACAAATGTTTCATAATAGCGTTATGTATAATCTAGTTTTTATGAATATAAAAAAAATTGTAAATACGGTAGCAGGGTATAAAATTCATCGAGGAAAATTTATCTTGCTCTTCTCCAATAAGCAAAATTGATTAATGATAACGCGATGCCTTCATATATTAAACTAACCGTCGGCATTGAAACAGCGAGATCTTTCACTCCATGTATAACTGAGCCGATTTCCGCTATAAGTGTATGCGAGCTGGTAGCGAGAATGCCGCAAAAATGAAAACGCACTTAGTCACTTTGTACATCATAAAATCTCCTGCTTAGTAATGCACGGCGGATTAAATTGACCCAACAACTGAGCGGTTGCTCTTTAACAAATCCTCTATAACTGCAACTATTACTCCCTTTATCTGTATCGCACAAAATATTTTTTAAAACTTAAGTACTTAAATATTATTCATTTAGGCATTGTTACATCCATTTATCTAAAATTGTCTGAAATGTATATACAAATTTAGAACTAATACAAGAATAAATCTAACTTTTTTCACATTACTCGAGCAAATGAGATATATATATATATATAGATATATAACAAGTTTAGTTAATTTGTCTAGGCGTTTCTTCACATGCTTACTCAAATAACTTTCACTCACAATGTAAGAACGATTGGAATTTCAATTTTGGTTTTGCTTATGGAAAAGTAACATGGTATATCGTACAACGAATCTCCCATGCCTTTCAGCACAAGTGCAACAAAAGAGGCATCCGAATATAATGTATTCAAATGTAAAAGCTGCTTGAAAAAATTCTACGCGATATCTTTGTTACAACTTGCAAAGTTAGTGATGACTGTATAAACAGGTTTTTTCATATCAATCAAAACTGTTATTAACTTAACAGCTTAATTCATTTAAGATTATTAGTTACAATGTTTTATAGAGAAAACAAAAAAGTTTGTATACATTTTTTTCGTGAATATGTTTTATTAGATATTAGAAATATAAAAAAATTTGAAGAAAAGTTTAATGATAGAGACAAGAGAATAAAAAAAAAAAGAAAGGGTAAAAGTGTTGTTGTTGGAACGTGAAATTTCGAATTATGCAAAGACCCGCGAATGGAACGAACGCAAATCTTGAGCCCGTGTGATGGAACTTTCTCACAAGCGGCGATTCGTCATAGTAGAGACTTAAAGTTTGACAAAACGTGGCGGTGCAAATGTAATTACGTGCAAAGACATTGTGATCGGTTAATGAGTTGCCTGGTCATAACGCGTTTTGCATGAGGCTTTGTCTTTGAACTCGCTGTATTTTATTTATTTTTTCTTCTCGCGCTAATGCTTACGTCACAGAGTTCACTTTTGCATTGGTCCGAACCTGATAATTTGTTACGAGATAAGCTTGTTTTTCGTGCACTTAGACATTTTACGTTTGACTGGTTTTTAAACTTCGGATTTGTGTTTGTTTGTAGAAAACGGAGGAGCGCTCGGTGCCGATCGCTGTGAGAATGCACAAAACCTTGGAACTGGTGGACGACAAGTTCTACATTATCACCTGCGGCAAGCCTGGATTCAAGAATGCCAAGTAGGTTGATTGGCTCGATAGCCGCGAGAGAACCGTCTCGCACATTTTTCCCCTTGAACGTTTTACCCTTTCCTTCCTCTTTATTGGCATTTTTCAAATTATATGAGCGACGCTGCAAAGTGGTTCCATTAAATACAACGCTTGTAGATAGATATTTATAAGTAAACTGTGATTTATTGATGCTCAAGTAAAAACAAAGTTGAAGGCCTCACAAAACAAAATTATAAAATCGAATGAGAGGATATTTTATTAAAATACGTAGGTCAAAACATATACTTACAATTTTTTGCATGATTCCTCGTTCAATCAAAAGGTGCATTTATAATCCAGAACGAGATTTACGATTTAAAAGAAATGAACCTTTAAAACACAATAATTTGAGGTTTTTTATTAATCTGATGATAAAGTTCACTTTTTAATGTTATTTATGATTCCTGATTGCAATATCATTTCTCGATCCGTTCTTGGCGAGAGATCTCATCTTTTGTTTCGCGTACATATAACATGCTTTTATAACTCAGATTTGTTATACTACTAAAAAAGATATTCTATATGTCCATAAAATGTACAAATTATTCCATATCAATAATAGTCCAGGTGTGGTATATAAAATACTATCTCCGTGTATACCCGCATAAAAACTTTTGCATCTTTTTTTCACCAACCTGGCACACTGACTATTCAGACGGAATTACTTATATGTAATATTTTGTTTCAGAGTTCAGTTCGAACTCACTTTTTGGTCCTAAATGCTAATTTGCTTAAATCCTTTTCAAAACATATATATCTCTCGTGAAGTTTTTCTGCGTATATTTCAATGCAAAGCATTTCTTAGAAGTGGCTATAATCAGAATTTCGCAGGTTTCATCACACGTCATAAAAACAGTTTTAAAAAATTGATAGATGCATAAATAAAAGAAATTACACAATGTTCATAGAATGGTGCATTTTTTCAGATACCATAAACTGAATTTCGCACGAACTAAAACTATCTTTAACTTTTTTTTTTTTTCAAGTGTCACCAGTTGTTCAGTGGTTTCATAACTGCTTTTGGTAAAAATAATTTGATTATGGTTTCCGCTTTCTCATCCTTGTCACAAATTATTATTAATTTGTGACATTTGTGGGTAATAAAAAAATATATACACGGATTATTATTGTTATTAAAACGGCGCTGGTTTTGCAGACTCGTTTTGGCATCCATGCCAGAGTTCTCATCGAATGCAAAATTGAAGATGAAGTCGGATAGCTTTTAAATGATACCAACTCATTCATGCAGAGTAAAAGCTTTCTCGGTATCGAGCCGTGAAAAGTGCTACCTAGTACGAACAACCTTTCTGGTTAGCGATGCGTAAACCATCGACGAAACAGCTGACGCACGCTGGCGCGTCGCGCATATATACAGCATATCCACGCGTTCAAATCTCCGCGGATCGTGAGACTCGACTGCATGTCAATAATCGACATTTTTCGCATCTGTCATAATATGCAAAATCAACAAAAATCATGTCAGTTATATTAAATTTACATAATAAATATGGTTTAATTCATTTTTAAATAAAAACATTCTTAAATAAATAATACATTTGATTTGAGTAAAAAAAGAGTTAAAAAAGAAGCACTGGTAAACAAATTTTTTAAAGTCGGTGATGAAAAAAAGATGTTGACATTCACGCGATGATGCATTTGTCTTAATGACAGCAGCGAAAAACAATCAATATTGCTGAGCTTAGGGTAAAATTACACAGCATATGATTCAACGGATCTGCAAGTTTACAGTTATGTAATACGATGGATATTCACTTGATGTTGCGAAACTGGGTCTTCTTAGAACAACCTTGGCATATACTTATAGTTTAATAATAAAATTATATAATCTGCCGCGAGGAGCTTTACAGAAATTTTGATGATAATGATGATAATGACTTTAAGTGCAAGGTTAATGTCCCGACTAAGTTATCAATGATTTCTTTTTTTGTTTTTTGTTTGAACACTTCGGAGGTAATCAAACAAAATTTATAGCTACAAATGGTTCAATTTTTCACGAGGTTTTTCAACAAATCGAAAAGTTCAACGTACTATTAAATTTAAATGTTTTTTATTAAACATTAGAGTTACATTTACTTTAAAATAAGAAACGATAGCATTCTTACAATTCAAATAGTTTTCATTTAAACATTAATATATAATTTGAAACTATCACCTACATCGTTTTCACATTTATTTAAACAAATTACATACATTATAAGCGGTACTTAACATACTAAATCATCTCATCATACATAAAATTAACGAGTAAATAATATCCTCACCTATGCACAAATTAGCAAACGAGATAAATGAACTTTCATAAATGAATAAGAAACTAAAACTATTTGTTCCAATCAAATGTCAAATTTTTAAAACAAAATGAAAAATGGCCTACACAATTTGCAATTCGTTTGCATTACCTTTTAATGTTTCATACTAAGAGGAATATCGAGTAAACTAGCCAAAATCATTATTTTCCAATAAAATTTTTAAGTCAAAAAATGAATAATTTTTTTCAATTTCATTTAAATGTATTTAAATTTAAAAAAAGTAATGCAATGTACCTCATTTTCAAAATATCCCCGAGACGAACGAGACATAATTGATATAAAATGTAAAGAAAGAAATGGGAGTGTGAGAAATAGAATTTTTTTATTAAATTTGCCATCGAAATCTTCTTAAATTCGATCCATTATAATTTTAATCTGTTTAATATTTCAATTAAAAATGTTACATCTGAGATCTTCTTAACTCGATTGAAAGCAAAGTTAGACATTTTTGTTGTACAAATGTTTTTTGCGATAATCTGAGAAGAGCGACTAGTTTATTAGCAATGGAATCACCTTGAAACGTCGCAGCATAATTAGTCTAAGCGACCAAGTAACCTTGAATGATAAAAAAATGTCGTGGTATCTGCGTTTGTTTCAGCAATCAGACATCCCTGGTGTCCTTAAGACTACTGGACAACGGGCGTCGGGTGCAGGAAGCCTTTGAGGGCCACAACTACACTTTGCGCGCGGAGATCTCCCGCCCAGATGGTATCCCTCGTCGAGATTAATGCCGCGCGCATTCGCACGCTTTGCTTATCTTCAACTGTCACAATAAACAGATTCCCTTTAAAGTATCGTCTATCGGATTCCGAATACATGCGTATTGCGTCTGTATCGGGTATCATGAATTCGCGAGATAAGTGCGCACGGCGTAAATTGTTCGATTTTTCAAGTCGCGAAATCAGTCCTGCTTTCGCACCTCAACCGTCTTTTTTGCATCCTATTATAGCTCTTTTATTTTTCAGGCACATACGGAATAAGGGTTAAGTCCTGTTTCGCGTTCGATAAAATTAACAGCAGTGCTCAGCTCATCGACGAAAAAGGGTTAGTTGAAAAAAAAAAAATGTACACCTCCAATCATTTCGTCCTCTGTCCTAGATTTTTTCCCCTCCAGAGTTCTTTTCGTATGTGTGTTCTTAGAACATCGACTTTATTGTCTTGTTCCATGCCATTTTCGTATCTCATTTTATCCTGTTTGCCTCGCTGTTCCATTTAGCTCCACAAACTCGCTTTATCGTTGCACGCAAAATCTTTGTATGAATATTTTAATATTGTGGTTCAGCGTGTTGCGCCAGTTTGTTTATGTGTTCTCATCGTCTAGTATTATGGGTGAAGTCAGGCCCTATTTATACAAACCCGTTACAGTACATTGTGATCCCAAGTTAAATATAGCAGCAGTTTATTAACTTAACTTAACTTAATGATACAAATTGTACCGGCCATCTTAATCAGCAAACGCAATAATTTTACAAAATCCCCAACTTTATCATTCATCGGGGTATATATTTTGAATTCTCTTTATTCCAATAAAACTGGTCCAAGCAATATTTTTCATCTGCTTTTTGTAGATCAGGTTTCCCAATTTTATTCATTGCATCGTAATTCAAATATCGAACACGTTTTACAATTAAATGCTTTTAATTTACAGCTGGCTTCTGAATTATATAGCGTTATAGATAATTATGTCAGCGTGGACAAAAATGGTCAAGACGAATGTTGACATTCTGCAGGCAGGCGCAAGCTATTACACAAGTCGCGTATTAAGCACGAATGCAACCTACTAATTTATTTCGTTTAATCCTTCCAGCTTATCTATCAGGTTACACGCGGGCATGCAACTTAACACATACGATTCGAGACTCAACCGCGCGTAGGATGAAAAAGTGTCGTGAGCGCAATCGTACAAATCAATTATCAGGTTAATAAAAAACACATTAATCGTGACGGATCGTTAATTGCGCTAGCAAAAGGGTTCAGGAAGTGGTCCGAGAAAAAAAGGAACCGGTATACTGTTAGCCGGTTGTATAAAAATTTTGTCTACTCGATATACGTCAATGTGTGGTTACGCAAGTCACGGGCCAATATGCAAAATGTGCGAGAATACAGTTGCGGCGAAACGCATACACGCGTTGCATAAAACCCACTCTGATCGACTTTCCTTTTTCAATTAGATGCGATACTGTAAACAAGGAGAGAACACGTGCACGACCAGGCGCCATAACATTACGCCAAACGTACGCCAATCGCTAAGTTTTTTTTTTTTTCTTCCACGAAACAAAAATAGTATGCAATTTTTTAATATTAATAAAAGATTACCCAAATAAAATAATAAGCACTAAATTCGTACTCGAATTAAATAAAAGTGTTTGAAATAAAATTTTGATGAATTTCAAATATAATTAATTCTGAGATAATTCGTTTGAAAATGTTTGAAAAGGGGCACCGAGAATGATTACGAGAGTACTTGTTTTGTTCCACCTTGTTATCGTATATTTAATTTTGAAAAATGACGAATTTCGCATTATCATTTTCCAGCGATAAATTTTGCGGCATTAACAATTTGCAATAGTTATGCTCGACTAACCGCGAAGCTTAGAGCGCGTGCAAGTCTGACGCCAAAATTAATGGGTGTGAGACAAAAATTTGTCACGAGCTCACGCCCGAAAGTTCAAAGTAACTGTATACACCACGCAGGGAATGTGTTCGTATTTTGCATTTGTACTTAGGCAAAAAGAAAGGAGACGACAGGATAAAAAATAAAGCGCTGTGATCGTGCGAGAATATGATGCGGCTTAAAAAAAATGAAAACAAGAATACGGTAATTGATGTAGCTGCACTTTTCAGCGGTGATGCGTAAAGTAAAGCAAGAAAAAGATTCGCGTACGATTTGTGATCAATAATCCGGTTTCGCGTGCCGGTTGCTGTTATCGTTTGAGCATAACTTGCTATCATGCTTTCTAAATCGAACGATCTGCGGTATGTTAAAGGCGCGGCCCTGCGCCAGGGAGGCTGCCTTGACACACGTACCGCAGAACATATTAGCGCTAATTTATGAAACAGACGTGCCACACCTAGGGACGTTTTTTCGTGTGCCCTCATCCTGCGAAGGTCATCGACAACACCATTCGGGGTCAAACTGTACATCCCTACTGGATCACGCCGATACACGTGCTTTATAAATTACAGGAAATGAAACTGTTAGATCACTCTATTGAGGTGTAATAAGTTGTTCAATCAAGATCAAAATTATCCATTTTTAAAATCCATTCTTATCCCATAATGTAACAATTAAACTTTTTTCATATAAATATAATTAATTGTGAGAAATATTACAATAATGATTTATGTATGTGCCATAGTATCAGTTTCTTGTTGTTGATGCGTTTTCACAGCGTATATATATTTCCAAAAATCGCGTTTTCGATAACGAAGACTCAGTAATAAAATTACAAAATTATTTCTATAAAATTTATATTTTCCAACCAATAATTCATTTTCTTGAGAAATTGTTATTGCAAAGAAGAGAAAAAAAATTATTGTAAAATTTACTGGACTGGAATGTGCAGAACACTATTATGCAATGAATTCGTTAGAATTGTCACAAAGTCGATTCCTTTCATGATTGATCAAAAATAAAAAAGTTAAAAAAAACAAAAGAATGAATAAAATTACCGTTGTATGCGGGTCTTTAAAAGTGAGGACCCCCGCGTATTTTATAATAAGATGCTCGTCACAGCAGATTTATTGTAATCTCACGCGATCTATCATTGTCATTTTACAATACACTTTGTTACGTGATCTTTTTTTTATTATTATCCACAACTATATGCTTGTCTTATAAAAAATTTTGCCCTTAATTGTAGAATCCCATACTCCGCTCCACGTTTACAATTTCAATTAACATAACTGTTCCTCTGTTCAATACACCATTCTCGCGCCTCTCCTAACGATCTCATAATTATTAACCGTCTTACATCTCTCTGCCTCACTATTTCATTTCACTTTATACTATCCTACATTACACCGACGAACTGTAATCTGTTTTCCTTTTTTTATATTAGAAATATTTTTTCTCATCTTATGTAAAAAAACGATTAAAAACAATTTGTCGAAGTTGGGACTACAAGATAACAAACATAAATTATGGTTGATTTTTCAGTTGTCCTGTGGATCACGTAATGACGAAATTCGTGTACGATCGAAACACAGGAATCGCTGACGCCGTGCTATTCAAGATGTTCAAGTTCACCGACAACCGACAGGTTCATTTTCAATGCGACATCGCCATTTGCCGAGGTTGGTATTGTGTATTATTCCTGCTTATCGAATGCGGGGACGCTTTGTTAACTTTGCGTAAGAATAAATGACTATTATCGGCGTGTCTCGTGGTGTTCAGCTCAAAGCACCATCGATGTGTCAGATGCGTTTGCATTTTTGTTTCATTGTCCCGCTCTTAATAATCTCGCTCTTATTGTCTGCGCTTGCCTCATGACAATTTTACGGCATCATTTAAGTATAAGTAAGAAGCGTTCAAAAAAATGTTAAGTCAGTAAAAACATTATTTTTTATCAAATTGTTTGATGTTTTCATTATTATTATATTTTCTCTTTTATTTCTTGTTTCCAAAAGTTTGAAAATAACACATTGAATCTTAAATTAAAAAATTATATTAAAAAAGAATTAAAATGAAATTACTAAATGGCTTTGAAAATTTTTCGTTGTATTTGTTTAACAGGTAGTTGCGGCACGCCTATCTGTAGTGGCGACGACCCTTCACAAATAAAGGACGATATGAACGTAGCAGGGGAAGAGGCCATTCTCGTCGCTGGAACGGGCGTCTTCGTACTTGAACCCGGAACGAAACCTTGTACGTCCATTTTTAACACCGGCCGGCTATTAAAACAAATTGATATTCGTTGTTCAATTAATTGACTGCAAGTTTGATTAATCATTCATGCTAAGCGTGCCGGCTTAGAATTTGAAATTCACTCCTATTTAATTGTGCTCGATGCAACATACATTTTCATTACACGATCGCTATTCTAATAACATAATCAGATGATTAAAATTGAATATTTAGAAAAAATTATAATTATTATTCAATCATCAACGAAGGCAATATACTTATATATTTGTTTATTTATTATTATTATTTCCAAGGCAATTTTGTTTGACCAACAGTTTAACTTTACTATTAATATAGAATCTATCGACGAAAATGCATTTTTTGCGCGCACCTGAAAGTAAAAGCAGAGCCATGAAAGGTGGAGGCACTAACAATAATCGATTCTTTTTGCAGCGGTTCTTGCGTACGAGGAAGGCGGCGTTCATCCGGTGTGGGTCCTGTGGCTCGCGGTAGCTCTTGGTATCCTGTTCATCATTATGCTCATCATCAACATCTTCTTATGTTCAGCGATGTCCTGCAGCTGTGCCAGAACTGAGATTATTGAAAAGGAACCGTCTATCATCGAGGACTATGATCCTTACCGCAGTTGGCACGGATCACAATACGGATCCAGGTTCAAATCTCGTTTGTTTATTATTTCTTGCCAAGAAATTCCAGTGGTTATTTGCTTCTTCTTTTCTCAAGCCACCAATCAAGATCTTATAAAAAATACTCTTTTCAATATGGTTCTAACTTTCATGTTGTGTTTTCATTCATAAGTGTAAAATTAATTTGCTCAATGGTTACAGTAGAAAATAAAAATCTGGAATTTCTTCGTATAAAATTGTTTAACTTACAAACAATTAGTTACAATTACAAAATGACCTATAAATTAAAATTTTTTGAGTTATATATTACAAGGCCTTAGATCAGATCAGTGCAAGTACATGTGTTTGAGCTGAAATTAATCTTCATCAGCCCACATAATTCAATGTTTTGCACTAATACCGAACGTTCATGTATGCAATAAGTGTATCGCATTTAGCATTCAGCAGTAAAAATACATTAGCTGGGCAATTAATTCTGCAAGAGCATTATACATATTGATTTTAAAATTATTATCAGATCACGTTTTTTTTTCATCACAATTTTTCAAACAGACCGTTCTCATCCATTTTCAGTTCCAAAATTGATGCCAGTAGATATGGTTTTCAATTGAAAACTAATTACTGCGTCAAAAGCACCATCATCGATCAATATCTGGTTCGAAGACAAAAACTTCGTTACCCCTTTTCGAAGCTCCAAATCAATCTTGTTTTACAACTTGGTACGGGGGCATGATTTATCCGACTGCGGCGAATTAATTCGACAATGAAATATTCATCAGTTTTGAACTCCCGCTGTTGATATAATCATTCAAGATAAAGAAGCGAAAAATAAACGGTGAAATGAATAGCAATCAGCTTGCTCATTTTTATAACTGTTTTTGAAATTGATTATTTTTCCTTTTTCGTTCTATTGGATCATTTACAATTTTTCGATTCCATCTGGCATTAAGAAAATTCCGAGGAAAGCATCTAGGCAATGTTTGCATTGAGAATAAACATGTAGAGCGCACGTCACGGAGTAGTAACGTCAAGAAATTATGACGGTTAAAAGGAAAACTCGGACATCGCGTATACATTATTATTGGCCGTTCCATCATCCACTTCATTCACTTTCTTCGATGGGATGGGACTGGTTTTCTTTCAATTGGAAATGAAATATTTGCTGAGACACGCGGCGTCGTTTCGCGCATTGCTCGCTCATCGGAAAGTCCCACTGCGAATGAACTCGAGACTCGGCACGCGTATCAGGTGCACGTTTCTTTGTATGTGTATTGTGTACACATAACTCTGCAACGAGAACGTTTCGGGGACGAGCTACTGCGCAATCGACCTCGAAATTGTCCTAACAAGTTTATACATCTCAAAAACAATTCCCGTTTTTTTTCTTATAATATAATAAATAATATTCAAACAATTATATTAACGTATGATATTACGATAATGAATCATGTAAATAATGTTACTTTACAAATTACATTGAATTAAATATACATTTGCAGAAGATGAAATTGAATAAAAGATGGATGTATGAATAAACATTGATTAAAACAAAAACCGAATGAGATTTTTGTTGTGGAACTAAACGAGATTTCACCAAGTTTAATGAAGCAGCAACGGTTGAATTAAACCCTTCAGGTTGCGTAAAAAAATAGCACATATCTTGATGAATCGGAACAAGAGATGAATGCCCATTGAGTGCGAGCTCGAAATCGTCTCAGCGCATTAATTGTTCTACATTATTATAGAACGAGGAAGAAACATGGGGAGTTCAATAACTGTACCGATATCGCGTATTCGTTCGTTGGCGCGATGTATAATTCAATGGTCATAGCCGAGCGGCTGTACCCTGTGCTGCTCCTCTCCATAACGGTATGCCAACTACGAATCCAAATTGTATTGTACATCTATATGCGTCCCATTATGCGCGATACGCGAATCACACAGACCCGCCTCCCGTCGAATTCCAACGTTTTGCAAAGTAAATCCGTTCCAAAACCATGTATTTTACCAGCTAAATTGCTTCAAATACTTTTGCTACTCTTCTTCTGTTGCAATATCATTTTCAATCAAAATCTTGTCTAAATTTAAACAGTAGACAAATAAGAAGAAACTACTTTGAACAAATTTTGGTTTTTCGATTTGAAATCGTGGACATTCATTTAAAAGTTTGTTTTATTTTATATTAACGAAACAAAATTTATTCAAAAACTAATGAATTGAATCAACCTTTTGTTTTGTTAAGGACGGTGAATAGAAATAGAAAAGAAAGTACATGAACGAGAGGCTAAAATTGGCTAAATAAATGTAAATTAGGATAGGATTCATGTTTGAATATTTTTTGAGTCGATAATACATATGAAGAATTTAATTGTATGGTAAGTGTCTCATTGCCCTCTGTAACACTTTGTCCTTCACGAGTCATTGTTCATTGCAGATATTCATTAAACGGTAAACCAGGATACGCGTCTGGTGGTTCGACGATGAATTCCACCAGGTCAATATCGACAAATAGTGACCACTATGCCATAGTTCATTCACGTCCAGGAAGCAGGTATTCCGGCCCGGGTCATAAACATCATCATCATCATCATCGAGGCCCGCCTTCTAATATCGGTTAACATTTTTAACTAACTTTGTTAATTTTATTAACTGATCATCAGAAACAGCACGATTTTTTATAGTCAAAGATTTTAATTTTGATACCAATTTATTACTTTGGCAGTTTCCAGAAAAATTATTAATTATTTCTACCTAATCAAAATTAATCCTATTGTAAATAAATAAATGACAAACATCACTTTCTGTACTAATTTTATCACAATCTAAAAATGAATGTCAAAGTGCTGGAGTGAAAAAAAAAATGATATTCTTTAAAAACAATCTTGGTTTAACGCATTATGTACTTCAATATTAAATTTTGTTTATTTTTTTTGTATTTCAGAGTACACGATACACCGAACTATACGATAGCATCAAACTACTCGATGAAAGAGAAGGGAAAAGTTGACAGGAGTGGTTCCAGGATGAGAACCTGAATCGATTCCTCGAGTTCAGTGTACTTTTTGAGGGAAAAAGTTGACCTTCAGTTTCGCTTGGCCATGTTATCCTTTTAATGTACAAATTGTAAATGACCCTCTCAACAGAGAACCTCGAAACAATATTCAAAATTATAAAACTGTTATACAACAAATTTTATTTATTTTATTATTTTTTTTTTTAATTCAAATTACATTTTCCGGTCTTTGATGATTAATTTATTTTCTTTATAAATATAAAAAATAATGTTTAGTAGTAAAAAAAGAAAATTATAAAAATTTGTTCAATGTTGAACGTCGAAGCTTGATACGGTTTGTAAATAATTTAAAATACAAAATGAACCATAGCTCATGTATTAAGATAAGTGCATCGAATTGCGCCATGCGTAATTTTTTAATATTAAAAATGTGGTTAATTGGCTGCGCGCATTGCATTTAAAATGACTCCATTTATTTCCTTTTTACTCGAATGATTTATCATTAAAATACAATGGACAAACAGATGGCTTCATTGCAATGCGTGTCGCTTTACAGGTTAATACAATCGTGTAATTATTCCATTGTATAAAAGTTAAGATAGTTTTTAAAAGTGTGAATGAGATAAATACGAGTGCAAAAGAGATGCGAGATTGTGCTAATCATAGAGTCATCATTGCGCGATTGGTTGCAAACATACGACCAGTTATCATATTTTAATGTACTTTCAGTAATAGGCGCTTTTAATAACAAAAACATTGTTGTTCAAAACAGCATTAACTGCGACTAAACTGTCGAGCTTCAATTGATTAAATGAATGATTGAGTGGATATTGATGAGACAATTGATATGTTTTTTTTAATAAATAAACATATTCACAAGAAGCGGTTAGTTGAGTTTTAATAATTGAACCCCTTTTTTGTTTAATCAGATATATTTTTATTGAATTAAACATAGTACTATTTTCCTCAACTTTTAAATGACTTATTATTTATATTACAGAATCACTCAGCGTGTATTGCACTTAACAATTCATTACGTATTATAGGGCAAAACCGTGCTGAGACATTTGTACAGAGTCATATAATAACAACTTTGTATATCAATTGTATAGGTATACATAAATCATAAATGAAATTATAGTTTCAATATTCGAATATATAGTTGCAATATTCGGAAACAATCTTCTGAAATTGAATAAAATTAAAAAAAAAACATTTTTTCAAGCAAAAGTATCTGGTCTGATAAAATATTTTGAATTGCGTACTTTATTTTATTTTTCATTCTTTCGAACCATAGCCGGTTTGCCCTAGAAGAGATCACATTGTAATATATCGTGTCGTCCTGACTCGGTATAAAAATTAACGAATATAAGATAACTTTTTCAATTGGCTGTTGCAAAAAGAGGAAATTAGTATGTACTAAACAATTTCACGTCATAATAATAATGATTAACCCGGAAGAAAATGAAGAACAAATTTACTAAAAAAATTGCCAAATTATTAAAAAATGTAAAAAAAGTAATTTGCGAAATTATGTATCTTATTGTATTGCATGTTACTGGAAGAATAATACAACTTTATTTCATTTCATCATTTAATAAAGTTTGGCACAATAAAGAAAATCAAGGTAAGCATTTTATGAAAATTAATTTGAAAAGAAAATAAAAAACTAACCAAACGTTAAGTTAAAACTTTAGATGTCAACAAGATTGTAAGTAAGTTTTTTGAGCTTGCGACGAATCATTTTTAAATTAAATTTTAAAGTTTAATCATATTTAAATTATTAAAAACTTATCAAAAGTTTGAGTTAAAGATAGTTCTGAAATGTCTCTCTTTTATAAAAAACAGTCAATCAAACAAACGAAATCTTCTTATGTATCCTATTTCAGTGGATAACAATATTTAAACGACGACCTTCTAATCAGCTTATAAAATTCGTTGACAGCAAAATGAGTCGTAAGTCAGAAACAATCACAGATAAGTTGCCCTTATCGATGAAATAGAAAACTCAAACATAAAATTTTAATAGTACAATTCAACGTAGTCAACTAAACTATTCAATAAATTATTTCAGTATTTGTTCGCGAATCAGACGTCAGTGGTAGTTTGTGTCTACTTATTTATGTACTAATTTACATCCGGAAGATCAAAATTGTATTTGACGAGTCAAACCTAATATGAAATTAAAAAAAAGACAAAATGAAAAACAAAAACAGTTAATAATGACCAAAAACCAAAGATGTGGCATGGATTGACTTGTCAGTACAAGTATAAATACAAAGTATCTGAGAAAAACGAGAGATTATTAAGATAGTCGTTGACTTGTTATAAGACCACATCATACCGTCCGAGTAGTTTCATTATAATTTACAAATTCTATAATTACGCTAGTTGTTAAATTTGTCTAATCTTAATGGTAAAAGGACGTCTCAGTTCGCGAACGAAATCTTTGAATATTTATTTGCTTTGTTCATCGATATTTAAATTTGATCACAATAATTAAATCAATTGTTTGTTCGCTTTTCGCTCACGTTCTTAACGACGTTTTGCAGCGCTCGTGGAATACAAACAGGACAGAGGGTTTCTGGTTTGTTCATGGCGTTGAATGTATCGCTCAAATATCGAGCCGTGCACGGCAAAGACATAGATCGCGAGACCAATAAGTCTGCTTCCATTCCAGGTACTATTTCCGATTGATACACAGATATTGGAAAATGATGGCCGCAAGTGAACACTACTGTGTCTTCCTCTACAGTAAGCAAACGTGACACACCTTCGGGATCCTAAAACAATAATTAATTTATTTATGATCGTATTATAACATTATTTTCAAAATTCGAACGATTATTTTTTAATTGTATTTTGAATGATTATTGTTTTAATTTTTAAATAAAAAAATTTTATTTGACCATTTTGCATAGATTATTTTAATAAGTGATTTGTAAATAAGAACTCGACACATACTTTAATATGAATGAACTGCCTCGGATCGCAGTTACTTGACGATATGGTACTCATGACACCTTCCATCATCTGTTGTGGTGTTTTATTTTCACTTGAACCTGGATAGCCGGTGAGCGGCGGCCCATAATGTTTGGCCATCAATAGAGATAGAATCTCGATGTACTCAGGAGTTGGTTTACCTGTTAATTTATAAAATCATTTTCCATAAATTATGTATATTGCATATCAACAAGTTTTAATAAATTTATGATCATTCCATAATGAAAATGGATCATGATATCATCTTATAATAACTCATCGTTTTGAAAAAAAAATCTCATTTTTTGATTAAACATGCATTTTTATACAATTTCAAGTAGACGGTTAACAAACTGAGTAATTATAAAATTGTGAAATTACCTTGATCCACGTGTTGGAGTAACATCGTGCAAACTTGCAGGCAAAACTTGGTCGATAGAGAATTCATTGTTCTCAAACTTTTGATTTCTGAATCATTTTCGCTGGAGTTTACGTTTTCGGGGATTGGTTTATGACTAAAAAAATGTCTTCTATTAACTAGAGTGATAAAAAGAAATAAATTATTCTGCTTTTTCAAATATTTACCAGAACAAGAGCATTCCCAAAGGATAAAACAATTTCTGCATGTGCTTCAAGAGCACAGACTCTAAACTATCAATTGACAATTCATTTTCAACCCAAAAGTCCAATGCCAACTGAAGAATATCACGCATAACTTCGTGAGACTCATCATCAATGTCGTTTATATAAAATTCGATAGCATCTGTTGCACGTTGCAAGAACTCATCATTTTTATTTGAAATCGCCTGACTTTTATTCTTATCTTCGGAAACAGATTCGTGACCGTCTGGTGTAATGGATCGGATGTACAATGTCCTTTCGGAAACACCATTCTCTTTGGGCACTGCATGACCATTACACTTGATCTCTCCATCTTTCAGCTCCAAGTTCAAAACATCATCAGTCGGATCATCTTCCTTTGATTCTTCGCACAATTCCTCCGAACCTCCTTGACAATCAAACGTGTACAATTCCTCCTGTCCCAAAAGTTGAAAAGTGTCCAACGACTTGCTGTTCGGCATTTTCATTTTCGTTTTGTTCACACTTTCCTCCAAGGTATCGATCAAGTTCCTTTCAATCTGTTCATCGAATCGTTTGATGTTCTCTTTCAAGTCATGTTGCTTATCTTGGATTTGAGCATTCAATAAATTTTGATTCTTGATCGCTTCGAGTTGATAAGAGAGAGCTAATGGATAGTTGCCTTCCAGGAGTGCAAGTTTAGATGCTGCTTGGTAATTTTTCAACGATGCGCTCTGTAAAGCAAATAATAATTAATATCGATTATGCAAATTTTCATACAAGAAAAATAACATGTCCGGCGTATGAGTAATGATAATTACTTTTTGTATTATCTTATCTGAATCAAAAAGTCCAGAAAAGTATTCCAGGGCATAATGCAGTGTGTTGACTCCAGGTGCTTTTTCAATCAGACTCAAAGGGGGCAAAAGATTTGCCAGTGGTGTTACGTCGTAACTTTGATATGAAATCACTGGAGAAGGTATTGTGGTTATTGGACTAGGAGTTTCCAATGTTGTAGCGTGCGTTGCACCAGGCAAGGTAACGATTCTCTTTGCAGACTTCAGCAAGAACATCTTCTTATCATAATTCATTGGTTTGTTTGCAGGAGCTCTACCCAACTGGGCTCTGCTGTTATTTCCCCATGCCAACACAGTGCCTCCTAATACAAATTTACTATAAGTAAAAAATCATTGAAAATCACGTGGTATTCTGTTGCTACTGAACCATTTTCTTACCAGGTTGAATGGCAGCAGTGTAATCGCTACCACAGCACACTCGAACTGCTTTCAAAATTTGCGAGTAATTGTTCTTCGTGAACTCAACATTGTTTGGTTCGTTCTCGTGTTCTTCTCTCATATTTTCGTTGCTCTTTCTTCTATTTTTGGAAGTAACTTGAACTTGAATTGGGTTGTAATTAAGCGGGGTGGGAATCACAATTTCACAACGACTTCCGATACCCAACTGGCCATCTAAATTTCGACCCCACGTATAAACTGTTCCGTCTTTTGTTAGAAGGGCTGAGTGGTGGCAACCTGTTGTTATCTGAATTTGAAACAATTTTATTATTTTAAAACAATTTGTCATTTAATTTGTCTTTTAATTATGTTCCAACAACTTTACCTGCACAATCTGTCCTCGAACCAAACTAGTATCTACCATCGTTGGAGTCAGATGTACTTGAATCTCTTTGAGCGTGCCAATGTTAATACCCTTGGAACTTTTACCGCTTTTCGATCCACTGCTTGGTTTCACTGTTTTGCCATTCGGAATTTTGTTCGAACATTCTGGCGGTTGAGCCGTTGGCTCTTCAGCTTTAGAATCGATCTTATCGTTCTGACGCGAGACATCGACAAATTCTTCTAGCAATTTCTTTTCAATGGCAGCCCAGTATTCTGCGACTTTGCTCTTTTTGTAAGCTTGCGATTGTAGTCTCAAAACTTGTGGGCTTACTCCCCAAATGTAGAGTTTGTTTGTCTGACTGACAGCAAGCTGGAAAATAAAAAAATGTAGTACTTTCATAAGTATGAATTCTTAATCACGACCCAATATATAGTATATTAAGCAACTAGGGAGCGAAGCACAGCTTCGCGAGGCAAGCTGGAACTATAGCAGAGGGCGGCTGAAGGGAACCGAGGCTTTAGTCCCAGCTTAGCCGAGGGAAGATGTGATTTGCTTCCGAGTTGCTTATACTATTTTTCCTCACACATGCATGCGTAGTGACTCTTCGCGCCCGGAAAATAGGCCCGCGAAGAGTCACTTCACGTGCATGTGTGAGAAAAAATCAATTTCTCAACATAACAAATTAAATTTAATTCAATTTACATTATGAAAATATCTCGTAGCAATCAAGACAATTCTCTCTTGCAGATTCACTTTCAAAGGAACAGAACTCTTGTTTGTGTTGCCTGTTCCCAACTGGCCAAAAACGTTGCATCCAAAAACGTAAACGTATCCTTCGGTAGACAAAGTTAAAGTGTGTGCATGGCCTGCATTGATGTGTCTGATGACGATTCCTAACAGTGAAGTGACCAATGTGGGAATGTTCTTGCTGTAGGTGTTGCCATGTCCAAGTTGTCCGTGAACACCCCATCCCCAGGTGAACACTCGTCCGTCCATGGTGAGTGCAACGGAATGGTACTGGCCAGCGACAGCATCCGTAATCACTTCTCTCGCCAACGATGGGATCAATTCTGGTGTTGGACACTGCCAAACGTTACCCAGACCAAGTTGTCCGTACTCGTTTCCACCCCAGACGTAAACGCCGTTGTTCGTGACGGCTAGGGTGTGATGACGGCCGCAGGACACACTAAATACCTCGACCTCCATCCGTTTGAACAGAACAATTGGCTCTGGGAGACTGTACCGAGTTGCTCGACCATGTCTGGGAGGTCCTGTACCTATACATTTATTTTTTATAATTTATCAAACTCAGTTCTCATAATCGGGAATAAAAAATTAACCAAAAATCATGAACAGACCCCGTTCATAAATTACGTAACGCTAATTTTAAATAATTTCGACCTTTGTGTAAATTTGACCCCTTGTGATGAAAAATTGTGGAACAATAAAATTTATATTAACTCTTTTCGTCCTGGTGTATTTAATCCAAAGATAATTTTGAAAATTCTCAAAATGCTGTAATTTTAATAAAGTAGGAACGAATCAAAAATCGGGTACAAAATTGATTTTCATTTGTCATGTTCATATAGCTGAGGGGGCCAGTGACCCACTTCGAGCTTCATCATTTTACCTTTTAAAGGTGAATAATTGCAAAGTAATTGTGTAAAATAATTGTATTATTGATTAATTATTAGAATTTATTTGTGTTCAAATGAAAGTTGTATAGTTATGAATAAACACGAAACACGTTTTATTGAATAATGTCAAGTTTTATTAAAAATATCAAACAATAATATAAAAACTTACCCAGACATCCATCGGAAATACATCCCCAAGTATAGATATTACCATTCCTGACCATTGCAGCGTGAGACCATCCTGTACTGAGAAGGCGTCTTTTGAAATCTACATTCCGCAATACAGTTCGCTGCAAAATTAAAATAAAATTATGAACAAAAACTGTACGTGTGTTGCTTTGTTGAATGCGTAGAAGCTTTTATATCTGAAAAATGGTTAAAATTTAATTTGTACCTTTTCTAAATTCGGTGCGTAAGTTCGCAGCATCAATCGTGATTCATAATTCAATTCAGGAGTCTTCCTATGGATAAGTGTCAACAATACAAGTATAAATGTTTCTATGATCTCCTCAACTATAGACTCCGCCTGTTGAATAAAAACAATTGTGTAAAGTTGATATTTTTGAGGAAATTGCTCATTTATGTAGTGGACAAATATTTACACAAGAATCTGTTGATCCGAGAGAGTCACACTGACTAGATACCGAACTACGAGAAGTTGTTCTGTATCGACTTTTGTACCTGATAAGCAAAGGCCTTAAAGCTACATTGGTTGGATCATACAACTTAATCAGTCTCTGAAATATGGTACAGATGAATTAATTTGTTAATCTATCTAGCTGTGTAAAACAAAATACTTTTAAGGAATGTTTTGAAACTGTACCTGTAAAACGAATATATGTATTTTCGGAAGAGCGTTGTGAATTAATTCCATGTGCTCTTTTGCTAAAGGAGGATTCATCAACATTTCTTGTATAAAATTTGGTTCACTAATACACATATATAGGCCATCTGTAAAGCGATTAGGTATTTTTTGATCAGTAATGGCATAAATCAAAATTAAATTATAAGTTTGGAATGTACAAAAGCCCATACAATTATTCGAAGATACTTCAATATTATCAGGGTTGAAGATGCATGAGAGTTTGCGCTTCAACTTCATAAGTACTTCCAAAACTTGTGCATAAAGACCTCGTTTGACAGCCAAATGGTATAAGATATTCCACAAACACGATTGTCCAGTGATCCCGACCGCGAGATACTCGTCATAAAATTTGTTAGTAGATAAAAAATGTCTGAAAAAAATTGTTCAATTTTGATATTAAGATTAAGCCAAGGTAACCAGTGAATATCAACAAATTGTATCTTTGATTGCTTACAAAAAATCCTTATCTAATTGCTTCACTGAAGCTCTTTGAAACCCTAGTTGAACCCTGAGCGAATATTCTGTAAAAGCAATAACTGCTAGGTCCGATAAATTTGCTCTCATTGATATTGAATGTTCGGAAACAGCAGGTGGTGATAACCAGTACTTCAAACAGTTCAACAATTCCGACGTGTATCCAGCGTAAGCAAACTTCAGCATCGTTTTCAGAGGTCGACACTAAACATTTTAATGTGTGAATTTTATACTTAAATATAACAAAACTTGAAATACAATTTTTTTTCCACAATCTCAGCTGGAAAATTTACCCTTGAAATTTTGTAGAGAACTTCAGCTTTAGCTGGTTGCTTGTTTGACAGCAAAATATCGCCAGCAAATTCCAGCAGTTGTTGAACATTCAAACCAAAGATCAGTGCCAATTTGCCAGCCTTTTCCATTTCTTGTCTTTCCAAAACCAAATCCATGAAAAGGTGTAGTAAGTTTTTTCTACAAGCAAATGATTATGACACTCGACTCTCTTTTGTGCACAAAGTTAAGAGCTAAACCGCTTGCTTCATACAACAGTAATATCATCAAATAATTTTTCATACAAAAAAGTTTGTTATACAAATAATTTTCATACATAAGAAATTGTTAATGCCAAAATCTTGCACACAAAGAATTATTTAAAATAATTTTCTTCGATGTCAAAACATTTTTACAAAGACAACAGTTTCTTGAAAAAAATTATTTGATTGTTAGAAGTCCGTGATCATGCATCACGATTCAGTATTATAATGATATTATAAGGATGTTAGAAATTCGTTAGCAATTATTAAACATCAAACTGATCTGTGCACGAATCGAGTGACTGTTTGTTGCACGAAGCGAGAGTCAAAAATAACACACCGATGATGAGCTATTATAACACATTAGCGTTGTTCTTATCACGATAACAAAAATATCAAATAAAGAACTTACTTGAGAGATATCTGATAAATTCCAAAATTGGTCACAACCATACAAGAATCAACTAGGGGCATTTCCATGTCAATATCTTCAACTTTTGACGGCATCGCGTATTTGGTATCGCTGTCGTCGTTCTTCTTTTCTACAGGTTTTCTCCAACTTGTCATTATGTACACTTTGCTTACAACTTCTTCGTGTTTATCGAACGTACATCGACAAATGATGGATTCAGATTCAGACTTTTCACTTGTATGAATTTCAGACAGCGCTCTTGAAATGACGTACAACGATCGTTTATGAATATCACTGATATAAAATAATTGACTGGTCAACAGAACGTCGCTACAACGCTCGGGCATTTTGTGTATTGACAGCGGATTCGAAGACGTTGCACTTTCATGGATCTAGATAAAGTAACCGAAGAGTTAATAACACATTAAAAAAATCTGTGGTTGACAGGAAAAACGAGGTAAGTATATACGTAATCCCTATACAGTTACCTCGTTTTTCCTGTAACCCACACAAATAAAAAAGGCATAATAATAAATAGTAAATAAAATAAATATTCATGTATTTATTATAGGGTCAAATTCTATGACTGCCTACCAGAACCCGATATTATAACCAACAATCACAACATTATTCAATATTAATTAATGTTGCCAACTAATGCACCAACTGAATGATGAATCGATTAAATTGTTATAAAAAATTGTTTGAATACATAGAATGTTTGAATGCAAAATGTCTATATTAAACTAAAAGAATGACTCAAATAAAAAGTTTAGAATAATAATTATGTTTCGTGTTGATTTCGCTTTTTTGTTAAAAGGTGCCTTTGTTAGTATTGAAAAATTGAACATACACATACAGTCGCATGGTTCGTTGACGAGATATATCTGATGTACATGAGCTTTCCATCCTGAGGAACTTTCCATCGCATGAGGAATACATCTCTCCGTAGCGGAGTAGGAGAAATTGCGTGATTTCCTAACATGTCATTGGATCTTTTCTTCTCAAACGTATTATCATAATCATCAGTTGCTATTTCTTCGGAAGCATTATTACTACAATTTTCTAAAAACAAAGCAAAACAACTCTTTCAACATCCGATTTCAAATTTCCAATAAAAATTTGAAAAGAACAAGTATGCCTCGGTCTGTTCCTCACCTCGCCTGATAAATGAAGACATTAAATTCCTATTTCTAGTTTCTGCCAGCTTCTGTTTCAGATTGACGAGTTTTTCAACGGAGAGCTGTTTGAGTCCTTGCAGCCTAGATCGAGCGACTGGGAGATTCTTAATCCCATCATCGTTGTTGTCATTAGACTGCGCGGAGTATGTTGTGTTCTGGTTAAAGACATTGTCGTTGTCCAACGGATACACGTAACCGTTAACCGAGTGTTCCAAAACCAGTTGCCATTGCTCCCGATTTTGATTTGTAATCAACAGTGACACCACGGTGTTCAATTCATTGTCATGGCAGACTTGAAGGTTGGATATCTGACCTGTAACGTGGGTCGAGTTCACCCGTCGACCACTTTCTAAATTTATAAACACTATTTCTCCTGTCTCTGTTCCTATCACTCCTATGTTCATTGCTATCGTCACTCCTTGCCACCATGTCAGTGCGCTTGGACTGAAACATATTATTGTTGTTATTATTATTATTTTCATCAACAATAAACATTTTCATTTTACATTTAAGAATAATGTAAAAATATATACAAAATTGTGATTAATAATTGCACCTTGCGTAGGAAGACTGAGTATTATTCAAAGAGGTGAACGACGTGACATCGTCGGTGCTCCATATTTGATTAGTCGTGTTTGTTTTGCCGACAATGGCCATGGCAGGAACAATAAATAGCGATCCATCAAAGCTGGCAACAAGGAGCCAGGTACCCGTCGGGTCGAAGCACATTGCAACGATAACTTTGGTGTGCTCCTTAAACCAGGGGATGCGTTTGATGACAGGCAAACTGGCTTCGTGTTCCAAATAATACAGGCCCAAATCGTTGCAACCCACGGCAAATGCAAGGATTTGCCTGTGCTCGACCTCACATCTTGCAGTGAACCGAATGTCAGTCGCCTTGATCAAGCAGTCCAACTCAAAAAGGTCCTCCATTGCCAAATCGACTTCTGGCGGAGTCTCGTTCTTTCCTGGTTCACGAGCCATTGCTTTTAAGACAGGAGGATGTTAAACTTTAGACATTTTTGTCTGAAAAAAAAATCATACATTAAAAATACATCATTTTTTATTTCAAGTATATGTGAAAAATATTAAATCTATATTAAATTAGAAAAAAAAAATCTTTTTAATATAAAGTACACTCTAATAATAAGTACACTCTAATGTGAATCCATTAAAATTATGATTGACTTCATATTCAAAATAAATATGAAAAGTATGTAATTTAATGTTTACTTTTCAGTTTCATCAGCTCGTTTGGATCCCAAACAGCCACTGGTCAACATTTTTTTCTCTAAAAGATTTCTACATTGGTGTAAACTCAACGATATCTACTTTAGAACCAAAACCAAAACATTGACCTCCATCGTAAACAATGGAACAAGTGAAAAAGTAAGATCCGAGGTATTTTACCTTTAGATTCGTTGTACCTGACGCAGCGTGCGACCAGACTCACGACGAGATTCATCTAACGTATCGTCGATCGCATCCCACATTTTTATTAATAGCAATAAGCAAATCAACATATGTACATAATCACAAGGTTCGAGGCAAGGTGAACGGCGATTCAATTCTATCACTCTGTCGCTGTGTCTGCACTGTCAAGCGGAATCCTTTCATCGACATCCTAAAACTTGCAGACGTAGTCACTAACTGGGACCAAAAAATAAGAATCCCTTTTAGCTTGACTCGAATATCCAATCCCGCGGTCGAATATCATCGATTTCGAACCAGTTGTAAGGTTAAGTCGAGATGACGTTAAAGGTGCGTTTCCAACTTCGAACCAACTACGCTGATCGAATTGTTTGTTATCGCACAAAAAAATCAATCAGAGGAGTTTTTCTAATTTATTCAGACAAGATTGATTTTTTCTCTCTGGCTGAGAAAATCCACGATTCAAAATTTTGGATAAATGCGGAGAGGGACTTTGAAAGATTGACAGAGTTCTTAAGTATCAGCTGATCGCCATCGTGTTTTTAGTTGGTCCGTTGGTCGATAGAAAACTTGTCAGCTGACAAATCGGATGGGAAGGCGGAGCAGTGCACACGGACTCATTTATTCATTTTTATTTATGTACCGTTATTTGTACTCGGTGACAAATAGAAAATCATTCATTTTGAAATGTGTACAACCAATTAATTACAACTTTAATTAATTTTTTCATTGTGGATGGATAGAAGGAATGGATGGATGGAGATGGATGGGAATATCTATTGATTAAAAGTTATAATATTTTTAATTTAATGGTCTTTATGGTTTTTTATTATTTCATTGACAAAAAATTAGATCACATATTTAACAGGGCGGGCTGATGATATGAACACTGTAAAAAAAAAACACTGATAAAAATGAAAGCACAAAATGAAATATGAACATAAAATTAAAAATTTATAATTATGGGCACAGGTTATTAATAAACAAAACAAAAATGGCTATTACTGCCAATGTAGAAGAAACAAAAAATAAAAATTCCGTTTATTTTTTCAATGAATGTTGAATTATTATTTTCCTTTTTCCTACATTGGTAGTACAGCATAGGTATGGTAGTAATAACATATTTACTTTGATCAGTTTTAATTTTGTCGTTTATGCTTTTGTGTTTATTTTTACAAAGCTTGCGCCTATAAAAACAAAACGCTTTAAAACACACGCGGGTAATGGGCGCGGGTAAACTTTGTTAAATTTTGTAATTCCAAAATTTTTAATTTGTGTTCGTATTTAATAATGTGTTTCCATTTTTACCAGCGATTGTTTTTACACTGTTAATCATCAGTCCGCTCGTTTTTATACAGATAGATGGAATTGGATGAAATAATTAAATATTTATTCAAACTGAGTCAAACAGAAAATTAAAGCATGTATTCAAGAGTGACAGTACTGCCAACAAACGCAACGTTAGTTTTCAAATTTTCATTGTTTTGAACAAAGTTGTATTATTTTCAAGACAACAATATTTGCAAAGAAAAATTTTGTATATTGTCAGATAGATTTTCTTCTTTCAAGTGTAAACAAGTACGTTTCAAAATTCAACTCATCGATAAGACAAGAAATGATTGTCGTGCGACAAGAAAACCAAAGCAAGCGAGCGTGTGTGTGATTTGCAACTGCAGTTGCATACTTGAAAAAATAGTGCAAAAATTACTTCTGGTTTCTTTTAAACTGATGATTATACGGAAACGTGACAAATCAAGGTTAAATGAAGTTGATAGATTGCATTTACTCAAAGATAACTTACATAACCTATAAATACTTTTATATAAGCGTGTTAACGTGATAGAGTTTTCAGACACGGCTCCGGTTGGATCAACATTTTGATTTTAAATAGTTTCTCGCCGCATCAATTTGTTTTACAATTTTAAACAAATTTAAATTATCAACTACAAATTTGTTCGCAAATTTTTCGTAGACTGAATTTTCGAAATAAAAAATTCTCTTACAGTTGTAAAATATGGGTATCCACAATATAAAGGTTAGTTCAAGTGTAAAAATTGTTGTGATCAATTATCAAATATCTATAAAATATCCTGATTCTCATTTAAATTGAGTATCGTTGTATGAAATAATATAAAATCTGTTTTATTATAGATTGGAATCATTGGAGGTACAGGATTGGATGATCCTGCAAACCAAATTCTGAAATCATCTTCAATAATTAAACGTGAGGATGCAAGAAACGATTTTGGATTGCCTTCCAGTGATTTGTGCGAAGGACAACTTCATGGAATTGAAGTTGTCCTTCTCTCACGGTACAATTTTTAGTTCATATATTTAAGTTAACTTTACGTTCATTGATTTTTTACCATCAAACAACTACCATTTTCAGACACCGTCCTGGCCATAAAGTGACACCTACACTGGTCAACTATCGTGCAAATATCGAAGCATTACGCCTTGCAGGATGCACTCATATTTTAGCGTCCACTGCATGTGGCTCTTTAAGCGAAAACATTGAAAAAGGACAACTCGTTATACCTGATAGTTACATCGATAGAACTGTTCACAGAAAGAATACTTTTTATGATGGAACATCACCACATTATTCGGGTTTGAACGATACATTTTTTTATGCAACTACATTCTATTTTTAACACCGTTTTTTTTTATTCAACGTTTGATTTCTTACATTTGATTTTTTTTACAGGAGGTTGTTATCTTCCAATGGAACCAGCCTTTGACAAATACACATCAGAGATGCTCTACCTCGCAGCAAAAAATTTAAAAATTCCTGTACAAAAAGGTGCTACTATTGTGACAATAGAAGGACCTCGGTTCTCGTCTAAAGCCGAGAGTAAGATGTTTCAAATGTGGGGCGGTCATTTGGTCAACATGACAACATGTCCGGAGGTCTGTCTTGCAAAAGAAGCTGGAATTTTGTACTCTAGCATAGCCATGGCTACGGACTACGATTGTTGGAAAGACAATGATGACGGCGTACGTCCTGATGATGTCATTACCATATTTAAACGTAATGTTCAGAAAATCACCCAACTTTTGGTGGAAGCTGTTAAACTGATTGGAAATCAGGATAATTGGGATCAGCATATTGATAACTTGAAGGTATAATATTATTCATTAATTTTGTAAAGCCTAGAATAATATTTTAACTAAACACTAAAATAACAAACCTTTTTTTTTTTCTAGGGTTTGATTAAAACATCCAACGTAACGCGATAAAAGGTTACTTCATATACATTTAAATAATCACAATGAAATTTGTTTACGCCTATTTTTGAATATCGTCCGTATGTTAAAGGAATAGACTGTTGAATTTAATGTTTATATTAGTTGTTAATTTTCAAAGTTTTCGAACTATATCTTTTTTACCAACAAAAAAATTTTGATATCGAAAAATAACCATTTTTTTCTGATGAAAAACTTGATTTCATTTCTTAGTAACATAATATCATGTTTATATTAATTAGGATTAGCGCATAAGAACATGTATAATGTTTTTTACATTTGAATTTTTTACTATAAATATATGTTGTAGTCTAAAAATGGTTTATTATTTTATTTCAAAACAAATCACGCAATTAAAAAACTCTATTACAAAAACACTGCATATGTTAAATTTTTTTTCTAAAATATTGTTTAACAAAAAGTAGAGTATTGTTACAACCTTAATCGAGTGTCAATTCGTCCAACCCCGTTCTAACTCTAACGAACCCGTTGCCCTAAAAGAATAAATACAATTCTAAAAATATAATAGTATAAAAAGATTAACACATCCAAATTGCTCGTTAAGAACTTAAGTAGGGAAAAGTTTATTGCACAATCAACAAAATGCACATTGAAAGTATTTTGAGGTTTTTGATGACCTCTCTGCGACCGTCTAGGGTTCATAATAAATATTATAATGTATAATAAAACATTTTCATCCGTTTAGTTATATTTTTGTTTTCATAGTTCAAAATATTCATTTGTTTTTGTTTTTCTGTTGCAAAATGAACAGAAATTTATATTAACTGAAACGAAGTTTCACAAGCAAATTCTCACTAGAGTTTCAATAAATTCAAATACAAAATGGTATATTTCGGTAAGGGCGGTAAGGGCTCTCGCGCCCTTATTGCAAACAGTGTTTTTTGCCCTGTCTCAAGTGACAAAGACGTTTTTTTTATATAAAAGAATTATTCTACAAATGTTGAATGGCATTTCTGATGTCGATATTAATAATAAAAATCATACATTTACTTGTTTTTGAAATGAAAATTTCATTAATTAAGAAATTTGTTTCATTAAATCATTCAAGAAAGAGTTTGAATAGTGATGGTCAGGTGGGATGGGAGACAGAGGCAGACGAATGGACATTCTCTTTAATATTCGCATTACTGTTATGATTTGTGTGAAAAGTATTATTTTACTTCTAATGACGCATAATAAATCATTTTGTATAAAGTTTTTTATTTACAGAATTTCACAAATTATTATAATTTTATTAAACATTTACGTGCAATATTAAAATGTTACATTATTTTTTTATACATCAGATCTAATAAACTTCAATTTAATCATTTATATATTACCATCATACAATAATCAATTTTATACATCGGTTTCAAGCAAATAATAGAAGCTTTTTGTTTGAGTTCCAATGTGTTTTCCAAGTAAATATTATTATTGCTTTAAAATCAAAATTAATTAAATTATTTAATTAATCAATTAAAATAATTTAACATACAGAAATTAATATCACTATCAACAACTTATCAAAAACTGATACGTAAAATAGTAGCAATAAAGATCAAAATTAAATAAAAAAATCTGTCGAATTTCAAGACTAATAAATTTTGACGATAAACATGAAGTAGATAATTATTAATATTATCATATTAAAATCACAAATCACACAAAACGTTCTTAACTTCGTGATCAGGAAGAAAACGAATTAATTATGAATGATCGTTGTTCTGTCATCGATTCGAGCATTTGAATTACACGATTTTAAAGACGTTGCTGTTTTCTAACGAGATTAGCTATTTATGTCACATGAAGCCTCCTTGATACCATAGTAAATATTAGGGCGGTTACACTCGCTGTTACAGTAATAAATGTCAAGTATGCAAACATATAAATGAACGAAGCAGTTTTAAAGAAACTAGGCAATAAGATGGAATTATTTCAATTGAATTAATACAATGTCAAATTTACCTTAGTAAATAAAATATCGGTATATGTCAAAAGCGCCAATAATATATTATCAAAAACACCCAAAAAATTTTAAAATTTTAATTTTAAAATTAATTTTAAACAATTTTAAAATTTAAAATTGAATATAATAATTTAATAAAAAATAAAATAATTTTTAATATAATAATTTTTTAATTTATTCATTATTTTTTTATTTATTTTCCGTAGATGTCGAAATTGCGCCAAAAATCGTGTTGCTTGACTTTGAAAAAGCCGCTCATAATGCTGTTCACCAACATTTTCCAAATGCTGCAGTGAAAGGTTGTCAGTCTCATTTAGGTCAATCGTGGTACAGGCGTATTAATGAACTCGGGTTTTCATCGTTATACAAGGAAGATACTCCAGAACATGCTTGGATGAAACTTTTCTTTGGTCTATCATTTTTAGAACCAAATGAAGTCGAAGAAGCATTTGTAGATCTCATCTCTGAGTGCCCCAACGATGAACTGTTGAGGTAAACGATTTGATATTTTGAAAATTTGCGAATTCAAAAAAATTTTTTGTTGCATATTAAATTAAATTTAATTACGCAGTTTCAGCGATTACGTTTTGCAAAATTACGTTCAAAAGGATTCCTCGTTTCCACCAAATGTATGGGCCGAAATTCCATGGAATTGTCGGCAGCAGCCGACAATCCTCGCACGACAAACGGACCAGAAGCGTATCACAGCCACTTGAAGCAGCTATTTTATTAATTTTTACGCTACTTCAATTTTTTACTATTATGTTTTGCATACGACTATGATTGTTGAATGTTGAAATATATTGTTGAATAATAAATTCGAATATTAAATCATTTGATTAATTATTTAAGAAATATTTAGTCGCGCTTTTGATAATATGTTTTTGGCACTTATGATACATCTAGAATTGGCGCTTATGATATACAGCCTAAAATATATTTTGAAAAATATACTCTCTACTGCAAAATTTTACAGAAAAAAATGTCATTTCACTAATTTGAATGCAAGAATATTGATGTATTGATGTCAAACAAGAAAAAGAAAGTTCTTTATCACTACAATATATATATTTCTCTTATAATTCTCAGCCAAAGTCGTTTTGTTGAATGAGTTGAATGATAATAAGGTCAAAATTCCTATTATAATAATTATTACATTAGGTATATAACTATTCGTAGGTTATCACTCGATTGTCTCCTATTTACAATCTAAAAATTTGATGGTTATTTGATAAGATTGACAGAATAAATTTCTTGTGGCATATTAAATGTATGTATAAAGATGAGTGTTAATGTAACAAAACAGAAAATACCCTGCGTCGTTTTCAGACCAGTAAAAAAAATAACTTATGATTATGGCTATGGATACCATAGATGAATTTAATATTTTTAAAAACTGCCGCATTCTCGCAGGACACGATTTCCAAGAGGGAGTGGTGGACGGAAATTGTTGATCACCTGTAAGCAATAAATGTGGATTACAAAGTTATTCATTTCAAAGATTAACAAATGGGTGCTTTTATTCAACTTACAGCTCCATGATTTTCATGGCAAGGACACTCCTCGCCACGAGGGAATTTTCGCAGATTTCTGAAAACATTCAATTGGTGGTGGGAAACTTCGATGTATTTTTTGAATAGAATCCAAATCACACTTTCGTTGCAGGGAGGTGTCGTTAGAGAACCAAGATATGTCCAGTAGCCATTGTCATCCGCTATAAAAAAAGGAAAAAGGGAAATAAATAATGAAAAATTATAACTTTAACAAAAAATATACAAAATTTCAATCAGATTTGCATGAAACACTCAAAACTCAAAACGTGCATCATGAAAACAAAATTATATTCCCATATGCAAACATTTCTGAAATTATTATAGTATAGTCTTATAAATTTTATACAGATTTAGTTGTTTGTTCAAACGATAACTGAACATTATTGACTGTCGATCGATAACGTTCTAAAATCAACAAAATTGAATCAAACAAATAATTAAGTTTGGGTACCCTCTAAGAAAGTCATCCGAAAAGATAATATTTACAGAAAGCTAAAATTGGCCGGCTTTGTGCATCACTGCGAAAACGAACAAGTGCGCGTTCAGCGAGTTTCAACATCAAAAGCGCAAATAATAACACTTGATCAAAAGGAAATAAGTCATGTAATTCCCGGCCTATCAATAAATCTCATACGGATAAAAAAATTGCACACAGAATTAAGGGGATAAAGTTAAAAACATGAAAATGAAAATAAAAAACCACAACGTTTTATATGGAATTAATTATCAGTTTATTGTAATTGATATTAATTTTTTTTATATAAAAAATTCATACGATTGATTTTTTCAAACTGTAGTTGAAATAAACGATTCGTTAAAATTTTTTCTAAACTGTTTTGAACATTGAAACTCGAGGACGCGGAATGATAGCAATTTGTCGTTTCAAATTGCACACACAAACAGGCATTGATATGCTTTTTTGCGACTACCCCAAGACGGTGTACTAACCTCGGTGGTCCCATTTATTTTCGGGTCGTATGATTCGATCGGCCCAACGCATACACCCGTTGGACCATTTTTTCAAACCAATTCGTCCGCTTTGAACTAATTCCAATTCAAACAGAAATCATTCTTATTTCACGCAAAGTCAATTAATTTTTCTTTTTTCAAACCAACTTTGCCTGATCTTGTTGTTTTTCTTGTTCAACAGTTCAAATTAAGTTAATTATTCGTTATCGGTTGTTTCCACTAACTGAAATCAACTGGAAAATACTGTTCCATCTTAATTAGATATGTGAAACAAGATTCATATACTTAGTAAAATACTTTTAGGGACTCAATATTCATGCTTCGCTTGCAACTGTTAATTTTTTGTTATGCAAGAAATTCTTAACTGTGGATTAATTTTTCCTGTCTTTTTGTAGTTCAACTTTTTTTATACCTTACAATTGTGATTTAATTATTGTAGAAATAATTTTTTTGTCAGGGTTACAAAAAATTGTTCCCTGAATAACATTGAAATTGAATCTTGTCGGGGCATTTTAATTGTCATATTGACACGAAATTGAACTTTAAATAACGTTACTAAACAGACACTTGAATCTATGATTTCTTCTCTTTCTGCATGTTCGATTGTAACATAGGAAAGTTACTACGATTGTTAATTCTCAATACCAGAATTATTATTAGCCGTCAACATTTGTATCTTTGAAAAATTATTATATGAATACATGAGGTTTGGTTTTGATTAAGGAAAATTTTAGCATTCATTTGAAATACTGTCGATGAAAAATCTTTTTCCAGTTTTTCGACATTATGTCAATCATTAATAGTGTGCTAATTATTCAAAAACCTTACCCGGAAGAAGTTTGCTGGGATCAATGGTTGGCTCCACGATGTCCACTTCGTCGTCTTTATGCGAAACGTAAGGAAGCAGACGGGCGATTTTCTCCATTTCTTCATGAACTTGTCCAACCTATGAATAATTGAACCAAACAATGTTTGTTATCAAAATTAAAATACACAATTTAATAAATTGAATATTAAGTTTTTGTATTGACGTGACAAATGACGTTATTTCGTGAATATTAATATCTGGTTTAGTGTTCAGTGTTTCTTTAAAATGTTACAAAATATATAATAATGTTTAATCTTTTTTTAGCAACAAAAATTTAAGTGTTTAGTAAAAAATAAGAGTGTTGACTTCAGTCTCACCAACAAACAAACTACATAGCATTTTTATCAAGCTTCTTCCGACTATTTATCAATTTGAGATTTTTCATCGGTGTAATGTAATTAATTTTTATTTATTTCAGTCGTCCAACTTCAACTAAAACAACTTTCCATGTTTGAATTTCAAGAAAACAGAAACTAAAGAGTGAAATGAACGAAAGTTTATTTCATCAGGTCACAGTAGTTTGCATACGTCTGAGAAAAAATTGAGAATTTGAGTGCACACTTGCACCGTGCAATTACGAGCAATTATGTAAAATTTGCCTCGCTCGCAGTACGGAATGCGGAAGGCAACAAAGAGTTTAAGAACAATGAACGATTCGACAGATTGATTCGCACAAATCGTTGCTCCGATGCACCAATCAAGATACTTGAATTTATCATAAGAGATCGTGAGGAGAATTAAAAATCATGCAATGAAACTCAATTCAATTGGGAATGAAACTATTTTTTTACCTTGGCATTGTTACATAAAGGTCAATAAAATTGTCGAATTTTAATAACAAATTAATACATTTATTTAAAAGTTCCACAGACAGCTATTTAAGCTAAAAAAGAAACAACTCAAAATAAAACCAAATTGTTAAAAAAATGTATCTCAAAAATACTTTTAACGATGCAAAATTATGTAATATAAAAAAACTTTGGTATCGTGGGTTTGAGATCGGCGGATTTCAAGCATTTGAAAAAATTTATGACTGAAATGTTCTTCAGAAACAATGAGACGATAAAATATTTTCGCAGTTTGATGAAAAAAATGCGTTTTAGATTTTTAATGTGAAAATCTATGCAAACAGTTTTAAATATTTGTCAACGTTGTGAGACATGACTCAAACCGACAATTTTTTGATCCAAAACAAAAATTACATGGTATAAGAAATTAATAAAAACATCATTTTCGTGTGTTATGCACACTGAGGCGCGTTAAATGATTGTCAGAGATGCTCGATTCAATTACGCTGAAAGATATTAAATGACAGAATAACATCGTTTCATTAAGTCCGCTATAAACATAAGAGTCTGTTATGACAAAGACAAATGTCGGTCGATTAAATTATGCCTTGCACGTACTCGCGAATAAGTAGCATCTATTCGGATCACACAGAAATATTTTGTCGCAAAGTATTCGGACCAATCAGCTAAAAATTTAAAAATTAAAAACAATAATTTCGCACATTTTCTACAACAGTCTGAAGTATAGTAGTCGAGTTTCTGTTTATGTAACGCGGAATCACTATCGTGGATTCTGCTTACAGGGCTTACATAAAACTAAGACGCACAATGTTTGTATTCTGTACAAAATTATCATATTTCGTTTTGAAAGAGTATCGGGTTGTTGTCTTTTAGTTATGAAAATTATTTAGTGCAATTTATTTTATAACTTTGAAACCGACTTTAGTATTTTATTTTTGATTTATTATCTAAATTTAACATTTTAATGAAACAAAAAACGAATTTATCAAACGGTTTTTGTATTTAAATTTTTTACTCCACACCCAAAGTATTTTTTTCTCATCATCCTTTCATCGTATCCAAAGCGAATTCATTCTAAGTATGATCAAGCAAAGTTAATATTCATAATAGAGCTATTCAATTTTAATGAACTAAAAATCTTATCAGGATATGTTTCTTTTGTCGTTGCATGCCGTATGCCTGACTTGAATAATTCAACTTTTTCGTCGACGAAAAATGGGAACTCGCGCGATTCCAACTGCAATTTGCATTGGAAACGTTAAGTTGCAGGAATGTCGCTGAGATAATTATAAATATCTATTGACGACATTTCAACTTAATTCATGCAAATGAACCATTAATACCGCGGTCGCGACACTATGATTGGACAGTATTCCGTTGTATGGTTTTCATTGGCCATTTGTTAAACTTTATGAATCGTTCATCGAATTCATTATGTCAATATTTTGTATTTAATTTTTTGTCAGTGGAACTTTGAATTAATTTTATTAGATTTGTATTCTCGTTTCGTTTTTAATTTAGGAATATTATTTTTTACCTTCAGGAAAACGCCTAAAACGGCCAATCCATCCGGCGCCTTTGCCGCTTCTGCAAAAGTCTTATACTTGGAAGTGTTCCAGTGTACCAAATGTAACTGAAATTGAAAAAAAAATCATACTTTATAGCTCTGTTTTGAAGTGATCTTTCAATGAACAAAATTGTCGTTTCAATTATAAATATCTTACTTCTCCTGCAAAAGCTGTTCCATCGACAGTATGTTCAGAACCTCTGGAGTCACTGCATCCCCAGTGACAATGAAATTGCTCCAATTTGTAGACATCGTCCAATAATGGTCCACCGCTCAAAACTAAAAAAAAAATAAACAAAAATAATAAGATGATCAATTCTTGGAAGACGGAAAAAAACTGTCATTTAGACAAATTTTATTGTCAAAAAAAATTTATTGCGACTGATAAGTTTATTATTTTCAGTGAAATAAATTTTTATTTCTATATTCATATATATATGACTGTATATCGTATCGAAATGACAATAACATTCCTGATGATTTCAAAAAATTTATGGACATTTAAAACTCGAATAAAATATGTCAACCTTTGTGCCATTTAAAATAAGAAAAAAAAACAGAAATTAGCCGTTCTTTTTTATTTTAATGTGCATTCAAAAAATAATATGAGACACCTATTTGTGTGCGCTTCCTCGGTGAAATATTTATAATACATCGAACAAAGGAAGTCAATAATTCATTGTAATCAAAACACGCCAAACTCGTTGAATTGATTCAAATCGTGATTTGGTTTAAAGAGCACCGCGTTCATTTAAAACCCAGATGACAAACTTTGGTTGGTGTTTAAAAGTCCTAGAAATAGCTGATAGTTTTTTGACAATCATAAATTGGATGCAAATTGATTTTAATGACTTGGACGTTCGCTGTTGTGTAACATCATAAATTAGTTCTAAAAAAACAAAGTCCAGCTATCATGTGCGCAGGATACGCTTCATTGAATGTTATGAGACCGATGAGGGGACCGAAATTGAAACTTGTGAATCATTTTCTGTCGATTGTGAATAATCTTTAGTAGATGATATTTATTTATATCCTAAAATTGATGTTGAGTTGAAACAATGAACAGAAAAATATAAATTGATTTAACGTGTCTTTTTTAATAAGAAACTTATCTTTCAAGGTCAATAACTTATTAAACTTAACCCCTTACATAATGCAAATACATATTTTCACTTTCCAACGCTGATGAGTTCGAATGACTTTATGTAAGATCTGCGTTACATAAATTTATATATCCAAGATCGATAAATGGTGGATAACATAAAATCATAGTGAATGTGAAATCGTAGGCTTGTAAAAGGTGATTTAAATTGCATGAGAAAAAAGACACGTACAGGTTCCCTCGCCGTCGGTGTCGACTCGCCAGCAGTAGCCAGGGTTGACCAACTTTTTCGATGCGGTAGCCGGGTATTTCCATCGCAACGGTTTGCTGCTCAGCGCCTCGTGATCCGACTCCACACGATGGGTTTCGATGTTCACGGGACTCTGCCTAGAACCGGCTGCCATCGGAAATTTCTCGACCCATGTGCTGGGCCCTGAAACAAATTAAATACAATTTAAAACGTTTCAGTTGTATATTTTACAGTTTTGAAATTGAGCTCAGTCCTGAATATTAATTCAATTTTTAAATAATAATAACACTTATCTAGTGGATTTAATAGAGTATAATAATATCTAGACCGGTTGACTACAATTTGTTCGATTAGTGACTAAATGTTAGTTACTAAACATATTGACGCACATCAATCGATGATGCTATACCACTGGCAAACAACCACGAACGACAATGTTTGAAAAATATCGCATACACCGACGCATGTATAGTTCATCAAAGCATCGCCGATTGTTTTGCTTCTAGAGTACTAACATTTGATATAGCTAGACATATTCAACCGCGGCCTACATAATTAATCCAGGTCGAAGCACCAAGTTCGACACACCGATCGAATTGAATGTGACGATTGTGACAAACATTTAGTTTAGCATTTTTATTATTCAGCACTATTTTCAATTCTTTCTAGCGCGCATCTTTCATGTCGATGCAATGACAAGTGTTTCTTCCTTCCCAGTTTCTTATTTTTTCTTTTTGATAAAAAAACCATCACTTCAATTAGAAAATTTATTGTTAAAAAACAAATAGGATAAAAAAGATGTCAGGGTCAGCAAGAACAATAAATTTCATTGATTCCTATCTAAATAATTTTGAATTACTATAGTACAAGAACTGTCTTGGATTGCAAACTTAATTTGATGAAATTGCATTTTTTTTTATTTCTTCCATTATTATTTCCCATTTTTTTTTTTTTTATTCATTGTATTTTCTTTTGACAGAACTCAATTCTATTGGATACTACTTTATTTTGATAGCCAAAAGATGATAAAAAGTAAAATGTACTACTAAATGTTTACATGTCTAAAAGTAAAACTGTAATCGTCAGCTATTTTTATAAAAGCAGGTCGATAATAATAATATAGCGTATCTAATCAGCGATACTCTTAGTGTCAGTTAAACATTATACATTTAAAATCTTGTTTTTTTCTACAAATCAAATGTTGGCCTATTCTTTGATACATTTCCTTAATACTAATTTTTTTTGCACTTGAAAGGTTTCATCATGTTAAACTAACAATTTCACTTGATATATAATTTAAAAACACGTTTTACAGCCTCAGGACAAGATGACGTTTTGAATTTCAAGTGCAATAATTTTTTTTTACGTTCATTTTATTTAAGATTTGAAAAATATTATTTACTTTGCAACAATTTTAGATTTAAAATACATACTCTGTTATGAACAATGACAGAAATTTAACAATTTTGAATTCGCGAGAAAAATAGCTCACGGGCATGTTCTTTGTTCACGCGCTACATTCGAGAGATTTGAATGCGCAGATATATTTAACGATCCTCGCGGTTTAATTTAGCTTACGCCCCGGAAAATCTGAACAAATGTAAAACTCATAAATCTCGTGAAATTGTAATTTCGGTTATTTATTTAGACCGATGTCCTATGATTTCCTGTTAACAATTTCCGCGAAAAAACATGTTATTTTTAAAATTTTTAAAAGAATAATTAGCAATCATTCTGTGTGATTATTATTTATTATTTTTTACAAGGTGGTCAAACTTTGAACGATAATGAAAATTATTGAGTGAATTTTTAATTTGAGCGAAACCGCCATAAAAAAATTGAAAAATGAGCGGACCCATTTTCTGTAAAGGAAATCGATATAAAAAGTACGATTTAATGTCCAGACAGGTCATTTCCGTCAAAACCAGCCCGCGGCCTTGGATCGATCGTAAATCACAAGAAGTGTGCGTATACGCGACTTCTCTTCAAGTCAAGTGCAATTATCACGAGAGGAGCCCTCACGTGAGTGCGATATCGGCCACGTCGGCATGCTTCGGTGATTAAAAAATTGCGCTCGACATGGCCACCAAGATAAGAAGCGGCGTGTCAATTTTTCAAGGCTTGTTTGGAGAAATGACTCGCGATATAAACAGTCGTGATGCAAAGATTTTTATCTTATGACATCTTTTCCTCATGTTATGGTGTCACAAGACGGTCATCTCATTATACTTTGAAACCAATCATTTTTTCTTCATTAAAAAACTAGTTTAGTCTGATATAAAAAGTTCTCTTTGAGAAAAATGGTTAACGAAAAAAAAAAAAGGATTTTCTAAAATTAATTTTTGTAGCTGAACCGAATACTAGAAAATTATTGATTTTACATTTTTAACCATCAGGGACTCACTTGTTTGATTCGATTTTATAGCTTCGTATTAAAATCAAGTTGCATGGTATGTCTTAGAACACATTGGTTATAAGACTACAAATTTGTTAGAGTTATTTCAACTTTCCAAACTTTTTTTAAGTTCACAACAAAAAAGGTTGTAAATTACTTAAAAAAAAACAAGGTTGGAGTACATCCATAAAGTACAAGTCAGTTTCTCTGGCATGATTCGTCGAGGCCAATCTAATGTATGAAGGTTTGAACAGTAAACACAACTTGGAACATAATCAGGTATAACATTAGAATCGCAAGCTCTTCATCAGTAAAGAAAAAGTCAGGTTGAGACAAACAATTATAAAAATTATTGTAAGTCACAACCTATTTCTGGCCTGTTTTGACAGGGGAGAAAATGAATGGATCGTTTGATGTGGTTTGTTTTATGCCGCATATACTAAAAATATATTCAAGCCAAATAAGGGATTGGCAGATTATTCGTTGGGTAGAGAAAGTGAATGAATTGCTTTGAAACGAGAAAAAAAGTCGAGCACGCAACTTATAATTTAAACATTTTCACGCGATTTTGTCAGAGGCGGTGACATCGTTGAAAAGTTTAAATGGCCAGATGAAATTGGAGCAAACTAATAAACTCGTCGGATCAAAATATGAATTATAATTTAAGTATTATTTTTACACTGAGAAATGCAAGGAAAAATGTCAATCATGTTATGACCAATGTCGAGCAAAAAATCGTTAGTAATGAAATGACTGTTAGAAGTATACAAAAAATGTGTTTCCATTGTTTGTAGATTGTACAGTAATTAAATTATTGAAAAAAATTTTCCTTGTTTAAAAAATTCCAAGTAAACGATTGATGAATGAACAGCGTGTCTACGACCGAGCAAAGTTGATCAACACTTGCGCAAGTAACCAGTTGGAGATCACCTGCGAAAAGATAAAACATCCTAGTTTGTTATTTCCATGACGAATACGCGAGAACTCTAGTGCGTCCCAGTACTTGCGTAACTTATCGCTTCAATCACCCAAATTACAAGTCGGCGCGTCAAATTTAATTTCAGAAACGAAACAATTGTCGCGGAAAACAGCATACTCTTCATTTTCATGATGTTTTGCGATACCGTAAAACGCGCACGTGCTTTTGTAATCTTATACTCTAATAACGGTCTCTATCATACTCTATCAAACTATTTTTTTCTTAAAAAACTACGCATTTATATTTTTGCGATTGATGATTCAAAAGCAATAAAATAGACAACATGTTGTAATTAAAATTTTGATTCATGGTAAAAATCATTCTATTGCAAAAAGTTTTTATTTACGTAAATATTTTATTTGATATCTGAAGAAATAGCTCTGCCTAAATCAAGGCTCTCCAATTAAATGTAATCCTTTTATCATACAACAATGCATAAAGTGATGCAAATATCTATTATAGTTGAGGTGTTATTTAACATTTTACGTAGGCGGCCACATTTATCATGATATGAATGACGAAACTGATGATGACTCCGTGCAAAAATTATCGGTGTGATGAGAGAATGACTTTTCGCAAAGCCAACTATTTTCGATAGTTAAAAATTGGTACTCATATACCTGCATGTTCTACGTTACAATATGTGATCCGTCGCACTGTGTCGTCGGATGATAAATAATTTGTGTAATTAGACGATCATTAGAGAATAATTAAATGACAGGAAAATACATTGTGTCTGGAAATGTATTAACATGTATTAACGAAGAGAACTATATTTACCGAACGTTTACTCAATTTTAATTTAGGTTTTATGAATTTGATGAAGCGCCACCTATGGAAAATCATGAACTAAATAAAGATTTATATTTGATTAGATTTAATTTTTTATATTCTAATAAAAACTACAAAGTCAAGAAATTACATTAGAATAAGAAATTAGAAAATTGCACTGATAACTTTTTCATCTGTAAGTTTGAAAGTTGAATAAAGAAATTTTTATTGCATAAAACTCGAGGTAATAAGTTACTGTTCCAGTTCAGTTAAAGACATCATTATTTTCATACCTAATTCGACCCTGTGCAAATATATCTTTTCTGGCAAATCGAAGGTGTTTGGCGTGCAATTTCGCGTGGATTCGCGGCATAATCAAACTGGGTCTTTGATCCGCCAGTGCAATGCTACGCGCATCGTCACATGGTAGCACAAGAACATCCAAGTCGGTGCGACGACCGACCTCGAGCCAACTATCGATTTCCATAGTCTATTACTCCTGGAGAGTACTTTTTTCTTTGACTAATTGCATTTTTCATTACGAATGGCTTTGTTAATTTGTTGACTCTACGATAACGCTGACACTTTTGCCAAAGCCAATGTTTAGGCTCCATAAAAAGTTGCAAATATTATTATTACAGTTCGTATTTTATTGCCCTCGGCAGATTTTCTTTGGAAATTTTACAATTGGAAAAGAAAATTATTTGTTACATTGTTCTTATCTTAGAAATGATCACTTTTCACTTTGGCAACAATTTCACTCATTACTTCAATATGTCGAAAAATATTTTTGTTTAAAATTTTATTTTTCTTGATTCAAATATTTGTAACGACAGTTACACTGATGACGTTACATTCTAATATGCGAAATAATTATTTCCTCGGAATGATTTATAACAATAATGACATATTTGTAGCAGATAAGATCCACAATAGTCGTATAACTCGTTTGGATCTGAAGATTTTTGTAGAATTAATTAATTATACAATTATTATATTTTACTTATTTCCTGGGAATTAATATCCAACCAACTGACAAAATGAAGACGATGTAAAATAGCGTTGAATATTTATAATACCAAAAAATTGAAAGAAAATTTTTATGTTAAAATTGTGACAACTTTGCACGAAGCAATTGTTTGAAAATGTTACAATTCCGATAATTTGAAAATAAATGAATTCGATTCTAACTGTATGGAAGCACGTGAAATATATAAGAAGTAGGTTGAACACGACCACGCATTTCTTCTATACTACAGTCTCAATGTTAATTAAATTTTTACTTATAAAATGAAAACCCACTTGTACCATAATCGTCCTTTTGGAAAAAAAAAAAAAAAAAAAAAAAGAATGAAAAAAAAATCGGAATCGATTAGTTTCTGATTGACATTCTCTATCTTTTATCTGTAAACATTTGACTGCTTTTTTTGACCGGCAATTAGAGTTATCTTTACACTCGATAGGCCACTGTCAATATTGTCTTTTCAATTATTCTTAAAAAATCAACAAACTTTCCATTATTTTCGTTTCAAACTTTTCTATAAAAACATTTTTGTACTATATTTGTAAATCATTCTCAAACAATTTAACCCGTATAACAATTTTCCCATTAATAGATTGTAGAAAAAAATTGTTCATCCATAAAAGTGAGAAAAGAAAATGGAAAACATCAATCGCATTTTCTCTTTGCAGGCAGTACTTATTAATATACGATTCATCTGGTAGAGAGTGGCATGACAGTTTTCTTTAGGACGATTTTAAGGTCATGTATAACTTTGAAAGAAACGACATATTTTCTCTGAGTCTACCGCATCGATTGTATGCTGTATGAAAAGTTTATTGCAAAATACCAATAAATTATTATTCAGAATCAGAGGATTGGTATTAACTTTATCATAATTGCGTGAAATCTTTTCTTCGCAAGCGGAATAACAAATTCGTCGTTTGAATATACGTTACACATTTCATGAAATTCTCATTGGTCAGCAGAAAAATAGTTGTCATAATGGAAACATTATCCGAGCACAATTTGGATAACATGTTTGTCTTTTCGTTGCGTAAGGTTCGGAACTGGATGTGTTTTTGAAAACTTATATCTTTGTACTGAATCGATTTAGATGTTAATATTTTAAGATGGAATGGTTGGCAGAAGAACATCTTCAATGACACCGGTATTGAAAATTGAATTGAGTTCTATTGGGTAAATAGAGCTTTCAAACCGATGACGAATCCTGTCTTATAATTTATATCGTTTGTGTCAGTTGATTTACTGAGATTTGTTTTCTCGATGAAGTTGTACATTTCACATTTCAGGAAAAAAAAAAAAAAAACAGTTTTCAAAAAATCCCTGATATGTGTCTCAAAGCGCAAAAGTTTTTTATAGTTGGTCGGATAAAAGTGATGATAATTTTATCATAAAAAAGTCAAAGATAAGTTTTATCGAATAACTTTTTTTCTGTGAAATAAACTTATAAAAATTGAAAATTGCTTAGTTTGCACAAAAATTATAACGGCTTAGCTAAATTTCAAACAGAAGTAAAGTGTGTTATCACTTGGATCTGTTCGAAGGTGTGTGTTGTCTTTTGATTCAAGATTGTTGCTAGGAAAGTTGTGCAAATTTTTGTCTGTTTAATTTTTTCGTTCCATGTTTTATGCTTCAAGACAATAGTATGACTCAGATACTTGAACGACGATAGAATGTTTTGGACATGGCAAAACGTGCGCGGTAATTACTGTAAAATTAAAATTGTCGTCAAAAATTCTTCACGGAAACGGAAAATTGATAAGATAAAATTTACACGGATAAAACTGCACTGCGTCGTACATTCTTTTGTATTATGTTTATAATAATGAGGAACAGATACGTTTATCATCATGTAATCAAAAACATTGATTTGAATTATTTTTTTGTTGTCTTTTTTTTCAGACAACGTTATGTGGATTTGATATAAACGTTGCTCACGTTTTTATTTATCTTTTTAGTTTTCATTTCCGTGAATCAATCGGGAAGAATGTAATTGAGTGGTTTTTAGTACAATGACGCTTCTAAAATAAAATGTAACTCAAATTGAAATGCAAATTAATCATACCGGATAAATGATTAAAGATCCATTATTTTTAAAAATGTAATGGACATTTTTCAACCAAACAATATTCTCTTAGAAACTGTTATGAAATATCACATTTGATAAATTCTTTATAAACATTCTAAAACTTGAAATGACCTTATTCCAACTACAACTTTAATTGAACTTTTAGAGGATATAAATCTATACACAACATAAAATATAAATGCTGCGGCTAAAATGACGGACGATTAAATGGCCAGACGATTAAAGATAGTACGGCGAAGTAGTGAGGTAGGTCAATAGTTATTCAAATATTATTTTCATAGCCGCGCCTCAAAATTGCAACTATCCTTCTTGGGCTTCTTAAAATATACTGTTGTCAATCAGAACTCAACTCAGACCAACAATTTTCACCGACGCGCGTCAACTATTATTTTGACTATTAATTTATTTATACCCAACTAAGGTAAAACAAATTAAACTCGTTGACTAATTTAAGTCCAATTGATAAAGATAATAAGTTAATTGATTGCATCCTAATTCGATTTACTTATAACACAATCAATTTTTTAGGAACCAACTTTTGGGGTGCCTATATAATACAATAAGGAAACACATTTCATTTTTTTTGTCATAAATAGAAAAAGAAAATAACAGTTCCATACCAAATTGAATGTTTAATCATTATTGCGATTGTTCCTCGTTTGCAAAGTTGCTGTTGAATTGTTATATTTTATTTACCTGCGGTGGAATTATACACATATACCGATTCTATAGCATCTACAGAAAGCATAAACATAAATTCACGGTGCAAAAGTAGAAATGAAAAGAATAAATAAAATTATACCATTCTTCATGGAGTAATCCCAAAGTCCAGACATCCTTCTAGTGTCGATCAAAAATTGAGATCGCAGTAATTAAGATCCGAGTAAAGTTTGTTCGCGCGCGTCGTGGCACTTAGCTCAACTCAACGGGAAATGCGTGAACCCTCAACCTTCTATTAGTATATATACCAAAAAAATGAGAAAAAAATAAGACTTTTCTTTTTTTAGAGTCGGTGATAAGATAAAACAGATCGATCGGCTATTTATAAATATATACCGATGTATTGAAAAGAAAATTGTTTTCGAATGGCAATTAGCGCTCCGAGCTCACTGACTTCACTCACAAGCAAAGGCGGCCGTTCGTGCACTCGATGTCAACGAGCGTAACAGTATGCGAAACCGGCCGGTTCACGAGTTTTATAAGACACACGGTCACGTGATCGGTGATATTTATGCGAGTGCGCAGGCGCTGGTAAATATTTGCACGTGCATCAACACAGCGAACAACTCGCGCTAAAAGGGAAAAACAAAATTTCATCGCGCTCTGATAGTCCCTCTACTTTTGATTCAGATCCGGATTTGCAATTTAATTCACTATACCACATTTTAAGCCCAAAAAATAATTGTAAACTAAAATTATAAACCCATCTTACAAGACTTTTTTTCTTGTCTTAAATTAAATTTTTAAATTAATCAAATTATTTTGCTTTTTTTCGTATTCTTAAATATAAATTTAAATATCTCAATTATGCAAGTTATATAAATTTTATATAAATAAATTGTGCAATGGGAAACTGAATTGACGTATAATTGTTGTTACGAGAATAGCGCTATCGAGTATAGTTGAACGGACTAATTAAAACCAGAATTAATCAGATGATTGTAAATTGGGTATTATTTTTGAAAATGAAATGATCATGCATTATTTGAACACATTTTCCGTTGTTGAATAATCATATCGCCGAACAACCACGTAGGTATATGCTAATTGCCTATATTTTTTTCCTTCGTGAGCAAAATTAAACGAACAAATGATTAAGAATTTTACAAATTATAAACATATGCGAACAAATTATGCATTGGCACAACATTTACATATGGTTTTGAATGCGAACAGATTGAATTGACCAAACGCTTTTTTTAGATTTAGTCTATTGTTTATATATTTTTAATGTTATTTACACGCGACTGAAATATTTTATGAACATTTAAAAAAATAAAAAGTCCTTGAAAAAAATTTTTTTTCACGTGTTTTCTCATCACTTTTTAGAGAGTAAGGATTTCTAGATTATTTCTAATAAAAATGTCTGCATCTACTGATTGTGACGAAAAATACCAAATATGTGACGATATATGTATTGTAGCGCAACATTATTTATTTAATTACTCAAACATACTAGATCAAACTTTTGAGCGATTTATTGTTTCCGAGATTGTTTCTGAAATGTTTGGACAACCGAGGAGTTAATATTTTTATTCTAAGGTGAATGGCAAGTATATATAAAGTCAACAAGTTATTGCTCATAATATTAACAAAATTGCCAAACCATGCATTTTACTATTAATTTTTCCTTCTAATTGCAAAAATTAAAAAAAAAAATGATTCATATGTATCGAAAAATGTTTATTACCATGTGATTAACTACTGTTAACTACTGTTACGTAGTTGTTAGATAGTTGTGATTACATTATTAGTCATAATTATGTGCACTTATTTCACACAAAATCACAAAAAATATGCGTATGAAAAAGTTAATTGTTGCAATTTTATTAAAAATGAAAAATTATTTTTCTGAAAAGTTTCATTTTTCCAAAACAAACTGTACTACATCTTTTTTATTTATTAGCAAAAGTTTAACACACAAATTTAATAATTTCATTTTGTATTAAATTTTTAATGGATGTACTGTGGTGTTTTATTCGACAAAATATATCTTATGGAAACATACCAACTACGCAAGATTATTCAACCTCGAAATGACCGTAAAACTAATGAATTACTTAAAGTTAATCCATTCTTTTATTCCTACTCCAAATAATATAAAATGACTATGCAATTTTTTTAATCAAAGTTTTGAATGCTACAATTTTTTACATTTTAAACGTAATTTCTGAATATGTATATTAGTACAAGTGAAAAAAAGTGTATCAGTAAAAAAAAAATTAATCGACCATATCCTGAATCTACGAGTTAATTAAGAATTAAATTCTTTTCAATGATTCATTTATAAACAATTAAAAAATTAAAATGTAAGTAAAAATACATTTTCCAGTAATAAATAATTGATCAATACTTTCTATATTTATCACGGATTAATGAAAGTATTTAAATTAAAAATCTTCATTATTTGTTATGATTTTTTTCTGATGCTTATGGTAGCTCTACATGTAATAATTAATCCTTACGCCAGACACATAGACTTTTATAATTTCAATATGAGTTGAATATACGAATAAACATTCAAATAATTCAATTTTAGAATGTTACCGAAAATTATATTTGATAAATGTTATATATCAAAAATAATTGTATGTTTTCATTCGATTTTGAATACCTCGCTTCAGTGGAGCATTCTGCATTGAAGTCTCTTTTTTGTTTCATTTTTTTCATCAAAGTTTAAAAAATTCTAACAGAATAAACATCCGTAAAAATTACTAATAGTTTTGAAAAAAAAAAAACAATACAAATTTATTGAGGTCGATAAAAAAAGATGTTTGTACCCTTCACATTAGATTGTTTATCTCAATATTGATTCGTCGCAGTTGGTAATTCTACTATAATGATAATTAAATATTTAAAGTGGAGCCCTTATATCGTTCATTATTAAACGTTCCAATTAGATTGTTTACGCCGATACCAATAACATGCATCAGTTATTGGATATATATTATAAGAAAAAAGAATACTATCATTATTATCAAAACAGCACATCAAACCACATCAAACTATAGAATTTAACTTTCAAAGTTAAAACAAAATGTTTTGTACGAAACTCTCAGCAGCGTTAATTATTATTAAAAACATGACCTTACTAAAAAATTTTGCTTGAAACATCTAGTGAACGACCCTTTTTCGCATTTCAAGGCGATTCAGTTCGTGTCTGTTCGTATTAATTGTAAGCTTGATTCATGCGTAGTCTAAGACTTTCATGATACCGTACAAGCATTTTTGACAAGCACATAATTTTCATAGTAGCTTCAAAATTGGTTTCACTTAATCAATACTTTCTGATTCAATTCCATGAATCAATTAAGTGTGAATGAAAATTTTTCTAAAATACATATTCTAATTTTTGAAGCACTCAACTTTCAATGATTTATAATAATTTTCGTAAATTCTAAAAATTTGTTAAAAATTTTAACACTCTGCAATGATATTTTTAATTGATAACAATTAATTGTTAAATAATTATAAAACGATCTGAGCGCAATTATTTTTTTTACATTTGTATACCTTTCCGATCAATGATATTGACATTTCATTTAGATTGTTAAATTAAAATGATGTCTATTTTTTGAATGAGTGCCTCCTCGTGGATCCCCTGATAACCACCGTTTATGTAAATGATTTACATAAAATTTAAGTAAATGTAACTCCTCATCGTGCTGCATTATTTACATAAATCGTTTACATCAAACAATTTTGTGTCAAAATTAATAAATGAATGAAAAAAATAATTTTTGGTTTCTTTTAAAACTTAGAAAATTCAAAAAATATTGTTGCTTGTATAAAATTTATGTAAATAATGCAGAACAATGCAGAGTTAAATTTGCATAAATTTTTTGTATAGCATTTATGTAAAGTTTATTGTATAAATCATTGTTTTTCTACTTACCCTACAACAATAATTACAATAAAATCGCGCTCTAATCATCAGTTTGTTGGAAAAGACTGTTTATTTCTAATTTTATAAACAAAGTCTCTATTTCCGTGGCAAGAGAATTTATGCATGACCTTAATTTATTGCTGTGTATATGCTAAAGCATTGGTAACTCAGCGCGACACCTATAGGTTTTTCTGAGCTACACCTGTAATGCTTGTCAGCTGTTAGATGCAATACTCATCTTTTGTGTATCATTGTTATGCGTTAAAAAAATAGTGAAATCATACAAAATGGGAAACAAAATGAAAAAACGAGTATGTGGACGTGTGTGTTGTGTCCCCGGCTGTAAAAGTAACAGCGAAAAAGACAAAGGCAAGCACTTTTATTCATTTCCATCTCGTGAATGGGAAACACAGCGAAAAAAAAGATGGATTATTTCTGTCCGCCGAATGACGTGAGTAAATAACAAATAAAAACACAATTAATTAATTTATTATTTGCAAAATTAATAAAAATAAAAGTATTCATATAATGTGTACAGGTTATATTTGATGATTCGTATAACAATAAACCAAAATGATTCTTATACTTTGATGAAATTAACAATTTCATTATTATATTAATAATAATGAAATTCTTTATAATCAGGTTAAATCATTTTTTTTAAAAGATATAATTGGTTTATTCAACACTTAATTTGGTACACGATTCCTTTTCTACATAAACATGAAAGGGGTCGATCGCGTGGCGCGCTTGGCAGACGCCAAAGTTTTCTTCAATCAAATTTCATTGTAAGCTATTCCTAAAAAATTATTTGTATAATAATGAAATAATAAACTATTAAGTTAATTAATTAACATATTAAGTAATTAAAAAATTTAGTTTTATGTTCATTTGATTAAAACTCTTAGATTCAAGAATACACTGAAGTATAAATGAAAAAATTAATTATTTTTGGAAATACCACCGAAGTTTGAAGTGGACTTGGCGTATAACGGGCGCCGCCTGACCAATTATTAAGAGTTGAATCTCGTTTTAGTTTAGTTTCTTTTATCGCCAATATATATTTTTTGCAGTAAAAAATAAAATATTAAATTCATTTCTACAGACCATCAGGGCATCCATGGGAACCAACGAAGAATAGTCGTATTTGCAGTGATCACTTTGTTGGAGGTGAAAAGTCAAACGATCCTAGGAAAGAAGCTTATAATCCAACAATTTTTCCATGGAAACCTCAGAATCCTTTGGCTGTGGAACGTTCTAGTAGACGAGAGCAAAGAGAAAAGCGGAAGGAATCGACACAACAGACATCATTTTTGACTAGTCAAAAACGTTAGACAAATGTTTTATATTTCTTAAGATGTTGTAGAGAAATACTGATCGTCAAAAAATAAGACAATTTTTTTTTATAATAATTTGAATTACCGATTTACTATCAATTTTAATTATAAAATTTACTTCAATCCAGGCTAGTTTTGAAGAAAAATGTAAAAAAAAAAAAAAAAATACTTTAGAGATCCGCGCTTTTGCTGATCGAAACTAATTAAAACTAACACTGAAATTTACTGAATTTTTGTTTTGTAACATAATTTTTTTACAAAAAACTTACAAAATATTTTATTATCCTTTATAAAAGCAAAAATTGAAAACTGTTCAAAATCAATTGTACAAATTAGATGGCTCTTACAACATCCTTAATTTTCATAAAGTAAACAATAACAATAACTAATATTAAATATCAATTTTAGAAAGTGCATTGTTGGAGGACGACCCGATTGCACCGCAAACTTGTACGGAAGAAGTAGAATTGCCATCTCTACAGACGACAAGAATATTTTGTCCAAAACCAACTGTGACTAAAAACATTGCGGTAGGACCAAAGCTGCGGTACTCAGACATGAGAATAGGCTTTACAGGGTTTGATGATGTTCGAAATGACGACACAGCAGTGAAACAATTAACAGGCGTTTCACTAGTATTCTTTTCAATTCTTTTAAATTTTATACAACCAAGCCACCCTGGACAGGCATCTAATGATCAAGTGCTCTCTCGGGAAAATAGATTACTTCTATTTTTGATGAAAATGAAATTGGGACTCAATTTTGTTGCTCTTGCGTGTATTTTCAAACTTTCGACAACGACTGTATCAATTGTATTTCAAACCGTTTTACAGACTTTGTATATGAGCACTATAACATGGATATTTTGGCCTTCAAGAGAAGCAAACCAAAAAACCATCCCGGAAACATTCAAGGAACACCCTAATTGTCGCGCGATTATAATTCGCACTGACTTACGTTGTGATACACCACCAACAGTAAAACAACGTGCCTGTATGTATTGCTCGTATAAAGCACCTTTTACGGTGAAGTACCTAATTGCAATAACTCCCAGTGGGTTTATATCTTTCGTTTCAAATGGTTTTGGAGGAAGAACGACTGACAAACAAATGGTCAATGAATCTGGTATTTTGGAACGAGTTGAACCTGGAGACGAGATTATGGCAACCAAATATTTTCGAAAATTTAGAACAGAACTGATGCAACGCGAATGCACATTAGTTATTCCATCCGCGGCTACAAATCCAGAGTTTCCTAGGAACGAAGCGTTCGAAAGGTGTTCGATTGCTGTTGTGCAAATTCATGTTGAAAGAGTAATCCAAAAAGTGAAAATTTTCAAAATTTTAGACCGCATTAATATTGAATTATTACCATCAATCGATAAAATAATGCATATGGCTTGTGTTTTAGCTAACAACGAACCATTACTAATAAACACTGAATAATTCTCATTAATCCTTAAGTGACCAATTGGCAAAACACATACGACACATATAGGCCTGAGAAATTCAGAATATTTTTCAAGTCTATTAAGTTAACATATACAACTTGAAAAATAAACGTCAAATAACGATTTTAAAAGTTTGAGGCCTGATGTGGAATACGATTACTATTAAGACAATTGATTAATGTTTTTCACTCAAAATTTATTCACACGAATATGAAAAATATATATATATATATATATATATATATATAATACAATAAATAATAATGGAAAATATTCAAATCTTTATTTTTAAATAGCAAAAACCCCTATTTTATCAACTGATTCTGAAAAAATGTTTGATCTAAAAATTAATCAGGGTTTATCAGACTCACATGGTCACTTGAGAGTTACAAAAAAGTAAACATTTTCAACATTCATAAAATCGAATTGAGTTGATGGATGCAATAACGACTTTAAGTCCCTTTGATTTCCATTGCACTGAAGTCGTTATTGCATCCAGCTACTCAATTATATACAGGCTGTTTTAAGACCACCCGTCCACCTCTAATATCTCTGAATATTTACGTCTGATTGAGAAACGCAAAAATATGTGTCAAATATTTTTCGAAAACCTATTCGATGACACCAATTTGAAAGTCCCAGTGGGTGGGGCGGGGGCAACTTTGAAAAGTTAAATGGGAACCTCGATTTTGTATTACATATCAGATTTCTTGCATCAAAATAAGAAACATTTTGTCCGAAACATTTTTTTTATTTTCATCGATTATTGTAGAGAAATTAAAAAAAAAGATTTCTCATAGATTTCAGTGATTACATTTCAAAGTTGCCCCGTCCGACTCACTGGGGCTGGGGTAGGGGGAGTCAAATTTGGTGTCATTGGATGGATTCTAGAAAAATAATGTGTTTTTGTGTTTCTTAATCAAATGTAAATTTTCAGAGATATAAAGGGTGGACGGGTGGTCTGAAACACCCTGTATAAGAATCTATATTGAGAAATCGTAACAATATATTGTATCAATATGGTTCCATAAAAAATTCTCCAAAACCAATTACTTTCATTTCAACCTTCATCCACCGTATTATAACAAATTTGTAAATAATAAAAAAATACATCAAAGATGTATGAAATTGATCAGTGCAGAAGCCTAAAAAATTTTTGTATTTAATTTTTATTCACTGGACAGGCATTGTTATGCTCACAATCAATTTTTTCATCTTATTGTAATAATTAAGCGGTTTACTATATTACGCGTTTCCCTACCGATGTTTGACGAGGTTCAAGTTCAATAATTCGTGGTTTTATTCATTGAATACATATTTATACATTATTACATACTTTATATTGTACTCGATCATTTTACTACGTAACGTGTGATTTCCGTTTCATAAAATTATACAAATGATGATGTACAAAAATTATCTTTTTCAATATAAAAAATTACCACTTCATTTGTTAATTCTTATAATTACATTTATTTTGTTCAATTATGATTATGTTAATGAATAGACTCTCGAATATTTGACACATATGGGTAACAAATTAATTTAAATCGAAAAACAACTTTACCCGAGTTACTATAGCGGAAATCTCGAATAATGCAATATATCAATCACGATATGAGTTTTTAATTTGATATGAAAAGCATTTTTGATGCTGTAAAAATTTGATATTCGCAATAACGCGTATACACTTATTTAAATAATAAAACTGTATAGTATAATAGCTATAAAAACTATAGAAAAAACATTTTTTCGCAATATGAAAAGAAAAAAAAATACAATATAAAATCAAACATATCACTTTGGCGAATGAAAATCTGAAAATCAGTCAATTTTAAATTCCATCGTGTAATGTCAATGTACATGTAATTTTTTTTTTGTTTCCCATTGATGAGAAATCTGAGGAACATTTGTGAATAAATTTTATCGAAGAAGATAAAAATAACCATGAACAACTCAAATAAAGGGATGCAAATTTAATTTACTTGTCAGTTTTCGTTCAAGCAAAGGTGTAATCAATTCATTTTCTTGATCGTGTCCGTGAACCGATTATATTTGAAAAGCATACACGATTCGATAAAAACGTTTTGGGCAACAATGATGATACGACGACGAGTACTTTCAGTTGTCAATTCGTATAATTAGTTACACTTAAACGCTACGTTACATGATGAGGCGTTAATTTGCGTAAATTTTATTTTTCCCATCTCTTGGCTTTACTGTTAATTTTTTTCGTTTATAAGTTCACGTATCAAACGCTCGGTCACATTCGCTCGCATGCACAAACACAATGATTCGCACAAATGATCGTAACGAGTGTGTGTTTATCATAAATTAGCGTTTTGCGTTTAATCAGCTCTGTTTATTATTATTATTTTTTTTTTGCTTTTTTTCTTTGTCAGAACACCCTCTTAAGTAAAAATATCGCAATAGTCTTTCGCATGTCCTTAAAGTTATTTATCGTTCTCATTAACACAGCGGCTAACATCTAAGTGTATTTATATATTTATATATAGAGATTTATTTGTGTGTACATGTATATTATAAAAAAAGACGCTTGTCCATCATTGTTTTTGCTTCCACGAAAAAGTTCGTGACAGTTCAACGTGACGATAACAAAATGGCCCTAGACGAAAATTACGAATGATAAGTACGCGCGATTGTCGTCATTGATAAACAATCAAATGAAAAAAGTGCTTGTCCAAAAAGTCGCTCTCTAAAAGCGTAAGTACAAAAATTTAGTCCAATCACGTATATTCGCTTTCACTTTGGCAGTGATCATTGAAAAAGTACGAAAGATTAAATTTATACGACACGATCAAATCGCCCCGTAAGATATAAAATAACGAGTATCAAAAAATTAGCAAAGAGCAAAAAACATGTCGATTTATAAAAAGATCAGTTATCAAACTGGCGTTGTTTGTCAGATGTCGTTGTTACGCGTGTCGAGACCTAATGAATCTATCTCGATTATCCATATTCCCACCTTTTCTTTTTTTTTCAAACTGTTGTTGGCATCGTTGAAAATTAATGACACAACGAACATTAATGCTTGAATTTCGTAGGCACTGCAATATCGTAAATTCATGTATCATGCTTTCATCTTTTATTGCACTTTAAATTTCACTTTATCACTTTTTAATATGAAAAAAAAAAAAAAAAAAAAAAAAAAAAAAAAACTAGATGTTTCATATAAAGGACCATAAATTTGAAATGCAATAAAAAAATAATGACAAAAGAAAGTGTTTCTACTTCGCTTCTTTTCAAACGTTCGTCATTATAAAACTGACTTTTTGAATCGAAATTGATAAAATGTATAATAACCCTTTGGATATGTCAGTAACATTCAACAGTGTCCAACAAATTGTATGACTGCAATCGTGCAACGTGTGTGCGTGATACACTTTTCAAGTAGAACTTTATGCATTATCGTCCGCTTATTGTCATTCGACTGTCCCAAGTAACCCCGTGAAAATCGAATCCTGATTGGCTCGTTGTCATCGGAGACAATTATTCGTTACTTAGTTATTGCTTAAAAATGAGAATGGCACTGATTTGAGTGTCGTTGGTGCGGATTAGTTTATCTTCTCAGCAGTTATAAATTAATTGTCCCTGTTAACCTGATATTTCATTTTAGCTCAAGCTTTGTTGTAACTAAATAGAAGTATTCGGTATCTCATTTTACCAATCAATTACATTGTATAGATAAAAAAAATGATCACAATAAAATTGCATTTTTACAACAACTTGTTCGATTGTTCATTAAAAAAGAATTCTAAAACATGTCTATTTTAAACAAGACAAGGTAATGTTAAGTAAAGCGAACTAAGACTGAACTAATAATCCATTTTTTGACATTGGTTCGCGCGGTCTTGGGGGTTTGGATTGGTTATTTTGATTTGGTATATGCGTTAAAGAGGGACTCCCGCCGTTTTGTTAGGGTGGCACGTATGGAGGCGGCCTTCTGTAATTCACTGGCCTCGGTCGACTCTGACGATTGTTCTCGCGGTTCGATGTAAATGGAGGTGGTGGTTGATATGGTTCCTCGGAGTTTTCCTTTGCAAGCATGGGCACGTGTGCGCCGTCTTCAGTTTTTTGGTACTCCGGTGGAGGCAAAGGCGGTTTTTCTTCTTTCAGAATAATCGGTGATTTGTTTCCTAAATTAAATAAAGTAAATTCAATTAATATATCAAAAGTCGGTTAAATAATGTTATGAGAAATTTAATTAGCCTGAGGTAATGTACAATTATTTGATGTAATTTGAATCATGGATCTGCTTTTTATAAGTTGTCTTCAAACTTTTAAAGAGCTGTTAGATTTTGTCTCATCATAGTGGATCTTTGCAGCAGCGCGCTCGATCTAACTAAACTTTATTTTAACTTGGCAAGATTCTCTCAGACATTGTCGAACTTTACTAAACTATGTGGAACGCATCAATTATAGGCGGGGTTCTCGCGGAAACTTTTACACGTCGCAAAGACAAATCCAACAACTGGAATTTTCTTGCCTCAATTTTCAAAGTGGAGTTTTCAACGGTTTACAAAAAACACGCGAAATGAAATTCTGATGAGCGACTGTTCCTAAATCGATAAACGTTGGAAATTCAATTTTTAGAATGTCCTCTTTTATATAATTGAAATGGATTATTTTTAATTTACATAAAAAATTGTTTCGTTCAATTGATCATGTTCAATACTTTTGAATGATTCCCAACTTTTGTATACCTGGATCTGGTTTCTCATCCAACTCATCTTGGAAGATGACAGGAATGCCCTTATTCTTGAAGCTCTGTCTCTCGTCGTCCTGTTCACTGACGCTCATCTTTCCACTACGTCTTCTTTTGTATAAAATGCAAGCAATGACTCCTGCGAGCGATATCATTGCTGCAATGATGACCACTGGTAACACGAAAGTGACAAGATAATCCTCTCTGGCTGCTCCGACAGAGGTTGAATCGTCGATGGCCGGAACAAAGCTATCTGGCGAATGAACACCCGTAAACTCGCCTTGACAGGCACCAAGGGGTGTCACCATAACTTGCATCACCGTGAATTCCCTGCCCATAACTTTGTGCACTTGGTCCGTCACGGATTTGTCAGTTTGAACAAGCACTTCACGAAGTCTTTTGATCTGCTCGTGAGGGCAATACCTTGTTGGTAAACTGCGATTCCTCCAGGTCACGACGGTGCTGCCACTGGATATGCTGTCAAGCACAATATTACTAGTGTCTCGGTCTTGGTACAACTCTTGGATCCGTTCGATAAAGTTACGTTTCTGAACGGCAGAGTGTACAAAAGATTCGTAGGGCGTGTCAATGTTCAGGGAGAATTCAACGGTTGGGTTAGTGTAAGAGCCCACTGTTACAACAACATCAAGGCTGTCCATTGCCGTCGCATCTACAAAAGAATGTTGTAATTAAATTATTATTTCTTGATATTTTGACAGAGTGAATAATTTTATCACCGCCTTATTCGTATTCATTTGCAGTTTCTAAAAATATGATTCTCATCAAACATACTGTCTTTATCTGTGACGACTAGATGATAAGTTTGTCTTCCCACATTTTCTCGGAGTGGAACTCCATAAAATTCTTGATTTTTACTGTCAAACTGAAGCCAGTTGTAAGGCGGAATCGATGACCTGTTTCCGAATAGTAGATTCATCTTCATATTTCTAGCTGATCCATCTTCTGAATCGAAGAATGTATCCTGTGGGGGAAAAAAAAGTGATAGATTATCGAGATCTCAAAGTATTTGAAGAAACTTTGTAAAATGATAAACTTGTAATTCAAACGTTAAAATAAAAAATTGAATTTTTCTGAATTTACAAACTTGTTCCCTCGGAGAACAAGAGATGGATCGTGAAGTGAATTTAAGGCAAAACATAAAAAAACAAACAAACAAATAGACAAAAAGGCAAAATAACAAATGAAGAAGTGGTGTTAGAAAGCGTGTAAATAAGGTAAACATACATCTGGTACTCTATAGACAAGTAACGTTCCCGCAGTCACGTTCAGATGATCGACCTGGTTTCTCGGCATTGGTGGTAAATTGGTAGCAGGGTAACTGATTTTCGGCACGTGAGGCTTTGGCCGCTCCTCGCACTGGCCAATGCCTTGATAGCGCACTTGAGTCACCTCAAAGTCAGGAGCCATTACCCCTTTGAGCAGTCGACTTGGATTAGGGTACCGGCCTTTTTCATGCAAGTACTGAAAGCATCAAGACATTGATAAATGTTTCAGCTCTATTACCGCGCACTCACAATTTTTCTCATAAATTATCCAAATTTGTCCTTGCTAACAATGCCAAAACAAAGGAATAACTACGTAATCAGATACGAAAAAACGACCTCGTTACTTTTTTTTATGAATGAAAAATATAAAAGTATACAATAATAACAAGCGAACTATATTTCATGGAAATTCGTTATCATGAATCACGCGCATTTTCGAAAAAGATATTCTTACATGCTTCAGTTCCTCGATCTCCTCAATGGGACATTCATTTCCCCTGGGAACGGTGTCGTTCGTCCAAGTAAACACGACATCTCCAGTATCCTCAGAAATATCGATCATCCGAACAGTTATAGAGTTTGGATTATAATCATTATATAACCTACTGAGTCCTCCAATAATCTACAAAGTTTGGAACAAATTTAGTATATATCCTTTCTTACACATCAAACTTAAAATCTAAATCATATTTGATCAAAAATGTCATTATTTTTATTCTAACAAATCGGTTTCTAAGTTTTCAAGTAAATTCATCAAATGTAACAACATAAGAACATTTTCTTTCACAACCGTTTATGTTCGGCAAAAGAATTACCTTCAATTCCCAATCGACGTTGCTGCGAAAACCGTGGATGTCTACGATCTTTAAGTAGAGGCTGAATTCGTGGTTAACCGTGCGGCTCAGTCTGTGCTGTTGAACGTGAATATCAAGGGGGCCGGACGCATTTAGACCCTCGCTGTCATAAGCGACGAGCTCATAATTCCACTCGGAAACGTCGGTCTCGAGAGGCCTGCGATTTCAAAAAAGTGCGATGGGTATAAAGAAACGTAATAACGTTATCACGACTCCTAAGTAGCTAGAGGGAACGTAACTCTGATGGCTTCTTTAGCAATTTACAAGAAAATACTAATTACACTGCCACGCCATTTTTATCGTGAACAATTTCATGATCCTCAACTAGATTAAGATTAAATTACGATCAAAGTACCACTTTGTAAAATGCTAATTGAACTCTTTGTTCCCATAATTCAAACATTTTTAGAAATATAATATCTTACAATCCATAAATTTCTTGAGTCAGTTTGTTGAACTGCAACCAATGGTTCCTCCTGATGGGATCACCGCTCTTAAACAGCAGGTCAAGTTTCAGTCTTCTGGTATTTCCATCTTCGTTGTCGAGGAACGTTTCCTCGGGGATATGATACTTTAATGGTTTCCCAGCAGTGATCCTGATCTTTTGTAGTCTTTTTTGTTCCCTCGGCGGATTGTTGAGTGGCTCTTCAATCTTTTCAGTCGTTGAAGCAACCGTTGTAGTCACGGTCGTGGTTCGTTCAGTCGTTGTTGTAGATGGCGTCGTGGTCGTGGAACTTGTCGACGGGACAGTAGTGGTTGTGCTGCTGGTAGTTGAAGTATCAGTAGACGTTATCTGAGCGACTGTTATCAGAGGTAACGCAGGTGTTACAGCGGATGTCAGTTCAGGACTCGCTGAAGTCTCGAGGGCAGAAGTTGAAGACTGTGCGGTCGTCAACGGGGATGAACCTGTTGACCCGATCGAGCTCGTGAATCCAGATGTCGCTTCCCTCGTGGTGGTCAAGTTGCTTCTATCTACAGACTGATTACAAAGTATATATGTAATTTAGTAAACTTCATCTTTTAGCACACAATTTAAGATGCAAGAAATGACAAGAAATGCTAAATCAACTGTTCTGCTTCTTAAAGCTCAACTGGTAGTTCCCAAAAAAGAAATAAAATCATGAAAGTGATCCTAACAACTGGCATAATTTGTGTATTTCACTTGGCGCAGAACTAATTATGGTCTAAATCAAGATTGGCGTTTAATTTCCTAGGAACAACATCTGGTAAAGAGCAATGGACAATCAAATACGATGAATAAGGCTGAAATGAATAGGACGATAAAACGAGAACGTATTTGAATTAAAAAAGTTGAAACGTGGGGGCGTTGAAAATGATTAACGTCTCATTGGATGAGCTAATTACAAAACCTGAAATGAAAAAAGAAAAAAAAAAATGCGAGCAGAACAAAGGCATAAGTGGAAGAAAATGAATGAATCGGTGACATGGAGGTGAAACGTGAAATACAAATGTGTGTGTGCGCGCGCTATGTACAAATATACAGTGCCGATTCAATGACCGCGCGGGCTAATATGAAAATAATGAGCTCGTTTTCATAGCGTGTAATGGGCCATGGCGGTGCGATCGCGACGCGTTGATAACACTCACGCGCTGTGCAAATACAATAAGGAATTGTACAAGGAGGGGCAAGATTGCGCACAGATAATTCATTGTGACTCGTTGAGCTTCGTGGATCATCGCTTCAAGGAAGTTATTTGGCAAAAATTTGAGGCGTGCTCCGTTTTTCCACTCCTTTACAACCATTGTGACAGGCCACTTCATTCATACTTTGTTATTTCATTCACTCATTTATGAATGAATACATTATTTCATTCATCAATGGAATCGTAAAAATTGCAACAATTCAAATAATTTGTGCTTAATGACCCGATCAGAACCTTCTCGGAACGATGATCCCCAGCTCTTCCAAAACTAAAATGCAGACTAAAAAGCAGCAAAAAATGTTGACTACAACAAAGCCTCTATGCAAGCATTACCTCCTCGGTAGTGAAACTGAAAACAAAGCTTGAGTTTCGGACTTGCGGTAGCTTGGGGCTATCGCTCTCAGTAACGTTGACGGTAGAGGGCGCATCGGTCGTGGTGGACGTGATTGGTGGTGCGACGGGCGTGTGCGCGCCCTCTGTGCTGGTTGTGTGTACAACAGTTTGGGTCGAGCTGGACATGACAACCTCGACCGAGGGTTCCTCGGTCAAGGGGTTGCCGCCCTCAGAGCTCAGCTGCACTGTGCTGCTGGTCAGAGGTGTCGTTTCCGAGCTGATGCTGCCAACGGTTGTCGCCTCAGGGCTGCCCGTGATCGGGCTCGTCTCCGTCGAGGTCGACTCGTTGATCAGAGCAGGAAGGGAACTTGTCGGTGTAGTTGCGACCGACGTCAACATCGTTGGCGCGGCTGTGCTCATCTGCAAGGTCGTCTCCGGCTGCTCTGTCGTCTGCGATAAATTGTTAGTAGAGGCATTTTGAACCGGGGTTAGTCACGCTTTGATGCAGGCTTTTACAATTTTGTTGCTTTCACGACGTTTCACAATAATGACAAATTGAATCATCCGCATTCTTTAATGATACAGTTCATTTTTATCATGTGAAATAATAATTAATTGAACTCAAACCCTCTGGTATCAATTTATTTCGGTGCGCTTTCAATTTCAAAGTTGAACCGTCGCTGAACTGTACAAACGATCGTGTACGAGAGATAAAATAGAGTCCAGAGCCTCAACAAATATTGAGCCGAATGAATTTTCGTCGGTACGTAGATTTGATTTGTGTATTTTCAATAGCAAAGTTATCAGAACAATAATCACAATGTAGTACACAGAACAATCCAGGTAATTGATATTTTATTCAGCCTGGCATAATAAATTCAGATATAAATTCGCACTTTAATATCCGCGAATGAAACGCAGCTTCTTCATTGTGTTTGTGTCAGTGAGAGGAGTTATAACGATGAATTTCATTACGAACATTTTTATACGCAAACAAAAAAAATGGGAACTCGGATTTCAACACCTTGTGGAAACTCGGTCGTTCTCGTAAAAACCCTTTAGCCCCGGAGTAATCAGTACGTCAAAATATAAAAGATGTGAGAAATTTTTTAATTTACTTATGCAAATAAAACGTCTAAATTACCAGGAACGAAGACCACTTCGCGTTTTTTGTGCATCACAATTCTTTTGCAGAATTATCAGAGGTGAAAAAAAGGTATCAAGAAACAAAAGTTATCATGTATGCTGTGTCAGTTTTTTCAAGACGTGCCCCGAGTATGAATGTAAACTTCGTGAAAACAACATGGAGTTTGAATATTACTGACGTTCTAAATTTGTCAACGTTAGCCGGAAGCATCATAGACTGGAGAAGCACCAATGTTAAATGTAATGACAATATCAACAAATGACAGGAAGAGAAAAAGACAAATAGACATAACAGTTGAAAGCAGAAAGGATGTATCGTTATGAACGAAAGTCACAATTCGTAATGTTTGTGGTAGTAATTGTATCAACAGTAGGACGAACAGTCAATTTTACAGACACTCACCGAAGATTGTGGCAAGCTTGGGATATTTTGATTGTTATCTACAACGTTTATGCGGGAGCTGAACTCATCGAAAGGCAGTTGATCGTCCTATAACAAGCGACCATAATTTAATTTAATTTAATCGCTCAAAATAATCCACTTTGTTTAAATTGAAATGATGATTCACCTCAGATAAGTTTGTTCCTTCCCCATGATGATGTCTGTGTGGATGCTCCAGGTCCTGGGTCATCCTGGACCCTGTGGCACCGGAGACATGAGGTACAGTTTCGTTTTCACTTTGATTCAAGTCCTCGTCGTCGTCCTCGCCGTTCTCATGATACTCCTCATCATAATCCGCACTGCCCTCGATCGTTCTGTCATTGTCATCCCCGTTGGCAAAGTACCCTGACCCGGCATCACGACGATTTCGAGAATACAAGTTGGATACACTTCTGGTGATTCGATATAAGACTGGGATTTCAAGTATTTCTGTCATAGTGTTATCCCTGATGTCATTTTCCAAAGTCTTGTTGAAACTCAAGACATACGGATCTCTCCAAATACGACGATTGCAGCCAATCTAAAATTAATAAAGACAAAAAGGACACTTAATTCAAAATTTTGATACGTCATTGTCAATTTTTTTTTCCAATCGAAAAACAATTTGCATCTCAGTTTAATAAATAGTTCCCATTGAAATTGCAATTCAAAGCAGATGTAAAACGAACAATTGTTGTTCGGGTTAGTTTTCAGGCCGTGTCAAATTGACATTAATCTCCATCGAATAAGCCATCAAATTGTACATCTGTTCGCTGGAGCGTGATCATTGCATAAATAACTAATTACGAATTGACGTAGTCGCAGATACGTACTTGCACATGAATGGAGGTCAAACATTTGTGATCAGCACCTTTGCCATTGTTCGTAGGAGTTGATCGTTTTTTCCTCTGAACGTTTTGATGGGAGTCAACACACTTGAAAGGCTCGATTGTGATAGTGTTCTGCAAAATTAACAAAGCATTGTCTCGATATCATTCTACCATCGATAAGCGATCAAATTTTATCCAAGCTCGTTCAATGAATCAGTGAAACTTGACTTGTAATTCAATTAAATAAGTAACACCGAAAATATCGAATCAAAATCATTTGATCGAATTCCATTACGAGATTTATACCTGGTTCAAATTGTAGATTCGATGCAGGCGATAGATTGCGTTAGCCTTTGTTTGAGGTTTCAGATTATCGAATTTGGCTTTAAGGAAGATGCTGGTAATTAATTTGTCGTCGTCGTCCTTACAACGGAACTGAAAATAGAATAAAGGTCTCTTTCGTTTATCTCGTTGCAAAAACAAAATATCTTCTCATTCGGACGTTGATTTGAAAATTTAAATTCAATTTACCTGTTTATTGTTTTTATTCGGCAACATCTTTGGTACTACTCGAATGTTCAGTCGCCTCGGGATTTGTTCGTACTTTGCAGACGGTTCAAATGTTATGCTATATTCCCCGACATCTTTTTTCGACGGCACTCCCATCAACGTCGAAGTGCTCGAGTTCCAATACAACCAGTGCACTTTTTTGTTCGCCTGCAAGCAACGTTACAATCGAATTGAATCTCCAGCTCATACTTTTCTTCCACTTGATTAATTCTAATCAAGCTTTCATACAATGTTGTATGCCAATTTCACATTTATCATGTGATGGCATATTGAATTAAAAATATATAATTAACTTTCAAAAATATACTTTCTTTCATTAAATGAAAAATAAATAAATAAATAAAAGTTTAGTGTTTAATGGAACAAGAGGTTTACTTTATATCGAACTGTTTCATCACCGATGTGATGGTAAAGCAGATGTCCAGTTACTACGGTGATGTTGATTGGCACGCTGTCGTAGACCGGCTTCTTCTTTTCTTTAGGTTCCTGGAAAACGTCATCAGGGACGGGCGTGCCCGCGTCTTCGAACACCAGGTCATCCTCTTGCGGTTGGACCCCGACCGCGAACACGGCCAAAGGCAAAACTAGGGCTCCTAGAGTCACAACGAGGCACTTCATCTTCGTACGTATCTCCCTGCGAGATGCTTGTTATCATATCATGATGCTCGAAATTGCACCTGCAACGTATAAACACAAAATTATGAGCGCCAAACTTGCACGATAAAATATTCAGCATAATTTTCGTGCTATTGATTTATGAAATGATATCAACGCCTCGACTCATATAATATTTTGCAGAGCCCACACTTTGGTGCTCAACAATAATACGCTTATTTCATTTTTATTTGTATAATTATAAGCATTCAACGTTGCGCTTCGATTCGAATTAATTAACTAATTAATTGTGTCAAACTAAATTCTAATTTTGAGATTTCGATTTTATATAATTTTGATATTCTGAAAAAGGGAAAATAGAAATTTAAATTGCATACGCATTATATGTGTTTAAATATTTCATTATTTGTTGAAATACTGTGCACTGTTCAAACGAATAAATAATCTATTGATCTCTATTAGATGTACCTATCTTAAAATTTTAAATTTGAATTTCCAAACGAAGTCGGACAGGAGATCAAAGCCCTCCGGTGGACCGGACGGAGCCCATGTAACCCCCCCCCCTGGGCGAAGCTCAGCCGGTAATAAAATAAAAAGATTTTTTTGCCGTGATTCTTATTATTTTTTGAAATAAATTTTCAGACGATGCTTGGTGCATCCGTTATTATATTACTTGATGACTTTGTGTGTCAAGAATCGCTCGAGTGATCTTTTCAAGATTTCTATCGAACCAACTCAAGTGTATTTTGTTGTTTGTGTCCTGATTTTATCATTCAAACCATTTTTACAGATACTTTGGAATAAATTGAAAAACAATTATTTAAACAAAGTTAAATGCAAATTATGAAAACAAAATGATGTCAAAAGATCTCTTCATTGGATCTCATCGAATGAGATGCAAATTGAATTCATCATAATCAATTTGATATATAAATTTTGTTTGTAGTGGGAAATATAAGTACGTAAACTGCTCAGAAATATTATTCACGAAAAATGAATCCACAAAAGCTCCCTGGGTTGAATGCTATGACTTATTCGTAATTAAGCAGTCAAATGTATCACGTATCCTCAGACGGAATTTTAACGACAATAAATTAGGCGGTGGCGCTTTAATCGGATATACATCAGTTGTGACAAATAACGGCACGAATAGAGCGCACGATTCTAAACGTAGCTTGTCATCGTCTCGAGAGTTTTTAGCTCAATAACTGTTCGTTATTGCTGGAGTGCTTTGAGAAATGGACGATCATGTCACTACAGCCGGCTTCACGAACGCAAGTCATACGAGCAATTAACGCGAATACATTAGCGAACTTAACACCTGACAACCAAATTATCAACGGGGCTAATGACTCCAACTTGTTTTATATCTTATTTCTTCAAGGGCTTGGCCAAAGCTGATTACATTTTATCGTCATACAAAATAATGTAATGTTTCATCTTATAAAAAAAAGAAATAATTATTACTATTTAATATTATTCTGAACTGGTTGAACCCTTCAAATAAAGTACACAACAATTTTATATGTCACATATTGCCTCAATTATTTATTAATTCGAAAAATTGATTGTTCATTTAAAAATTAAATTAACTTCACTCAGTTGAAAATAAAATTGGTTGTCACCCTCTTTGACTGCAAAAATATATAGAGAAAAAATTGATTTGTAATAATGTGTTGGATGTTTGCTAAGCTGTAAATTTAAAGAAGAAAAAGTTGTAATTGAAATGCAAAGAAAGATATGTAGCGAAAATTGGCATGGCGTTTGCTCATAAACATTGGGTTTGACGACAGTTATGTCAATGTGCGACGCATACTAGAGTGACCGTCTGGGGTAGGCGTTCTGTTTAGCCTATCCTGATTTATAACTATACACAAGCGGAAATGCGTGATTGGCGTTCTGAGAGACTCGAATTTCCGTCGCGCCGGCCGTTTTCATCTTTCCTTGCGCCCGTCGGCGCAACTCGTTAGCTCCATGTCGATAAAACCTTAACGCGCCAATCAATACCACGCTCAACGCTGCCTAAAAATAACAATACCATTATTGTAATCATTTGTATTAACCCTTCTTCATTAATCGATAACGGTTTGCACAAGGGCGCCGGTTTTGCACTAATGATAACTGATTCTTCTTTTAGACTCTGTCTCATCCTTTATTACGCAAGCCATTCAATTCTCAATTTGAATCAATTTTATTAGAAATTGAATAATACATTTTATAATTCAGTTAAATTAAATGTATGAACCACTTTTTCTCAAATTTCAAGGAAAAAGCTTCAGGCGTGTTGAGATAAGTGTTTTAGTCTGTTGAATTTTCAGAGAACAGAATGAAATAGGGATAAAGATACTTTGAATGAATTACACAATGTAATTTTCCGGCAGAGGTGACACCGCAGAGGTATAAGAGTGCATTTCACATCTGTGATTCCTGTTCATCAACCCCCGCGACACACAAACAGAAATGCACATCTGTCAAAAGGATGTAGATTTTGTATACAAAAAAGCCAGTCGCCTATTGTACGATGAACCGTATCGTCAATGTGTGTCCAGAAATGTTTTCAAAAGTTTTTCATCTTACAAACTAAATGTATTACTTTCAAATTCAAACAGATGTTTTTTTTTTTTTTTTTTGAATTTCCACTTGGTTTATTTTCATTTCCGGAATATCTATTTTCGAGCACAAAAAGAAAGAGAAAAAGCAATCGGTCGATTTGTTTTTCATAAAAATAGAATACAAAAACAGTTGATCAAAATATAAAAATCCGTCCGTATATAAAAAGTTGATGCTATCGTCAAGTTTATTTTTCATTGACAGGCGGGTTTGTTTTTTGTTTGATTGACCAGATATTTGACAGATTTATACGAGAAATTATTATCTAGTCCATCTTTAAAAAGTTGATGAAGGCCGAAGTTCGCGTGTCCAACTTTTATTTTTTGACAGCTGAGAATGTGTAGTTAAAAACTGAAAAATTACAAATGACCATGTGGCTCTCTACTAGTATTTAAAAAATGTTAATAAAAAGAAATTATGAAAATGAAAAAGTACATCGATGAAACATTACTGATCAAGAATATTTTTGTGCTTTTGAGTTTGAAAATAGAGCGTGAGCTTATCAAAAAATCACGCCCTGATGGAAAATTCAGATGAAGTACAAGCTCTGTATACTCTTACGTAATGATTAAGAATTTCTATGGGACACATTATGAGTATCCCTCTAACGAGATGAAAACTTACGCGATGATGGAAATATAGAGGTATTTCACTAGAAAAGCAAACACACCCAAACACTACTTGAATGTAAAGGTATCAAGTGCCCTTTCAGATTTAAAATGTAAGTTATAAAGTTTTTAATAAAAGCGATTCGTTTTCGAATTGATATCAATAAGAACTTTCAATTTCAGGAGTTTTAAAAATTACTCTTAGTACATTTTATTGAATTAAAACAAAATATTACATTAAATATTAAAAACATTTCAATAGAAAAAAATGATAATAAAACAAACATCTAGTGATAATAATTTGCATCCAATTTTTAATTATTAGTGAATGTCGAAATATAATGTGGTGTTTTTATATTTCATCGAGGAATAATCAGTCAACGTATGAATTTAAAATGAATTTGATCAGTTGTTATAAGAACTATATGTCACAAATTAAGCACCGGCAAAGTATTTGGGAAAACGAAAAATGCTAATGTGAAGAAATAAATTGTCTACAAAATTCAATATCATACAAAAGTTGGTAATTTATCACCACTCTATAGGTAAGGAAAGATACAAATTTTGTTACAACAAATATAAAAAATTTAATAAGGCTTGATGCACGCGTTGAAAAAATGCATTTGACAGAAATGGCCTCTGAGCAGTTGGAATAGACGTCAATAGCGGACAAGCTCAAATACTTGTGTGAAAATTGTGCTCATCGATTTAAAAGTAAGGCGACACTTAAAAAGCACGTCTGCCTGTTCCACTGTGGTTGCTGTGAGAGCTCATTGGAGCACTGGTCGAAATTGCAATCTCAAAACAAAATCAACGTCTACATCTGTCAAGATTGTCAAAACAAAAGGACCGACCATCAAGGGCATTCCCTTAACATGCCTATTTGCAGCAAATGCATTTTGGAGCAGCATCCCTGTTATCATTTGGTCCAACAGTTCTGCTTCTGCCAGGATTGCGGATGCTGGTTCAGTGAAATGGTTCTGCCCGAGGCAAAAAAGTCTACCATTTTTACAGCGAAAGATAACAAACTCTTGCGAGCCACCTTCTTTCTCTTTATCTTTGTTATTATCGTTTATTTTATTAATAAACATTTGTTCTTATAATTTCAATACTGTCGATTTATTATTTATTTTGATTTGACCTCAATTGAATGAATAAAACGTTGAAATTAAATTTAAGTAAATAATTTTTTTTTAACTAGAATACGAAATTGTATTTGCATAAACTGAATTGAATGTAATTCACTGAATAATTTATTATTACCCTTTCAGTTGATGTGAAACGATTGGGTATTTTTGAAAATTAATCATTCATCTGACGTTGTTTTAACCGGAACCTTCGTATCAGCGACCACAATTCTCATGCTGCCCTTAATTCATTTTACTGCGTGAGTTATAATAAGTGCGCGCACGTCCTCTCGCTACCATACAAACATAAAACAAAGTACAAGTTTCTTAGCTTTAATTATAAAGTAGAGTAAACATACACAGACTAATAACTGTATACGAGCTCCGTATATTTACAATTTACTAATAATGCTCACAAGGAGTCTTTTTATCGTGAGAAAAATGAATTATGATTGCCGGATTTCTTTGCTTGATAACAATTTTCGTTTTACATTCGCAAATAAATTAGTCTCAACGGTATACACGAAAAATCCAGAGATTCAAGTAAAAGTAATTGTTTACTTTTGAGTGATAGCTTTGTTTACAATTAATTTTTTAATTCATCTTGTATATGAGCAGAAGTGGTCAACTAAATAATAAGCAGGCTGAAACTGTTTGAAAGAATAATGTCTAGGTCATCATTTTATCTGGCTGATTTGTTCAATTGTTTACCATCATACTGACATTAAAACCGAGCAGCTCGCCATATGTGACCGGGACGACTCTGAACAGAGACAAATAATAATAGGTTCTGAACTTTTCATTCTCGTTATGCTCATTAATCCCAATCGCTTCACGTGAATTTGGCTCTCAACAGCCAGCTGAAATTAGTTAGGCAGAAAGGGAAACAGCCAACATTTATAACTTTTTATTTTGCCCCCTCCCCCCCCCCCTCTGTTAAACAAGAAAAACTAATTGAGATAATATTTTTTAATTCAAAGTTCTGGAATTCTCTTTGAAATTCATCAGACATGTTTGAGATGCGAAATGATTTAATTAACTTGATTTGATAATGAAGCATTAAACGAAAAACATTTATATGAAATGTCACATTTTCATTTTAATTATCTCTCTAAAAAAGAAAATGTAACAGGTCAAATGCTTAATCCAGGAATATGGATTTTTCGTTCAAACGGTCATCTAAAAGCGTCTACAAGTAAATATAAAAAAATCTCCAAATATGGAAAATGCAATTTTTATACGAAGAGAAGTTGTACTTTGTTTTTGTTGACTGATCAAATGTTGCAATCGAACGTAAAGTATAGTTGAGATTCAATGTATGCTTAGAATATATAATGAGTTAAATAGAGTTAACTATACTGAAGCAGTACCCACATAAAGCAGCTACAGGATGTAGTTTAGCCCTTGAGTTTCCTCGCAAAATAGATTCCGATTGAATTTCTCAGTTCAACACATAACTCAGGTAAAATAACTGCTGAGTTTAATAATTGCCAATGAAGCGCGCAAAGTTTTGCAATAAACGTATACCTCGTACCTCAAAACGGGTTCGCACAATTTAACCAAACGTTATGATCGAATATACACATTTTTTAAAGAAGTGTTGGAAGTAATTTTCTCAACTAAACAAAGTGATGAATATGAAATTCGCTGATTTATATTTTCAACAAAAAGATTTATTTTTGGAAAAATATAAAATGAATTCCAGGTATTTGTTACCTTTCATCTACTCAGATATATTTGTCAGAACCGTTTTAAAGTACAAAAAAAGTTAGACAGGAAATAGTTACAGGCATTTCTGACAAGTGCAACAAAAAATGTTTCTGAATTTACACAAAAAAGATGCAAGCGAAATATAGAATCTTAAAGAGGGAAGCAAAATAAAAGAAGGATGCGAGGCTTGTCGAGAGAGGAAAAGAGAGAGACAGAGCCCAAGTCAAATTTCAGTTCTAACATTGCTCAGCGAGCCAGCACGTGTGCAATTTTTTTTTTGACTCTTCACAGTGTAGAAGCTGTCCAGAAGAGTGCATCGCTATATGTGGCAATCGCGAACTTGAGACTTACGCTACGGCGCACCAAAACGATGCCCACTCGCGTATGCAAAGCACCTTGTAGACACACTTTCATTCATTACAAATTTAACAAGATTTTCTTTCGCGTTTCTTCTCACCATAGGCATGTACTATTATATGTACAACGTTTTTAATACGTTTACTTCAATTTCGTCACTCAACTATTATAAAAAAAAATGTTCCATTTCAACACCATCTGTGATTTGCTCTGCTGTTTCATCGTGAAACTAAAACCAACATTCTCTTTTTTTGTACTTTTGTTTTTACTTAAACAATTTTGTATCATATTTTTTTAACAAGGAGCATGAAATAATCATTAGTGGAAAGGTGTTGAAAGCCATAATTTCTCCGCGCAGGATCTCGCATGGTTGACTCCATCATTTGGGTCACACTTGAAATGAACTTTCACCGACAAAAACTTTTGATTTTGATTAACATTTCATATTGCCCCCTCACGAATTTCAAATTTAAAAGTGAAAAGAACAATAGCAAGAGACGCAGCATCGCGCCTGTCATCAGCATTGCAAAAATTGTGTTCACCTTTTTAAATTAAACCGCTTAGCTTTACAATTCAAATGCAACAAAGAAACGATGGCGCTTGAACAATCATATATTTCGCATGACCAAACTAAAAATTTGCGAGATGTGTTTTTCGATTTCATTCGTCACTCCATCATTAATTGAAACATTTTTAGTTTGGTTGAACAGTTCAATCATTCGGTTGATATTGATGTATATATCAATTTATTGAAAGTTTATCTTCCGTTTCGCCAGGCGCAAAAAAAAGCACATTGTCATAAATAAATGAAATTGTAAAGCTTTGACTTTTGCAAGTGTTCGTAAACAGTGTAGAAATGTCAAGAATTGGCGTGAACAGTGTTTTCAGTCTGAATCTAATATGCAACAGGGAATTCGAAATGAACCGTGCTTTATTGTTCCTGACGGTTTATTTCGAGGAAAAGCAACGACCGCATTGTCGTGTCAAAAATAAATTTTAACTCCTCGGTAATTCCGCTAAGTTGATCGTGTTGAGCGACAACGTGAAACGCGAATACGTGCCATATAACTCTCGAGGCACGCAGCACTGCGAGATTTATGCCATTTGTTCTTAACATCACTTCAACAAACTTGGTTCTAATGCACTTACATACCATGCGAATTAAAACCCCGCCATTCCAATTATCCTTGATTTCAAATTCATCAGATCTCACAAAATTTATGACACTACAAAAATTTAATTTATAAAACCTTATATATATATATATATATATTTTTTTTTTGAAGTTGTTATGAACATTAAATGAAATATATATAATAAAAAAAATAATAAAATGTATTTGAAAATGTTCATTTTTGATTGAGAAGAGGTGTTGGAAAAAAAATTTGATCATGTTTTTTGCGTGCTTTCTTTATTGCGAGAACGCCGGAAATTCGTCTGGCATTGGAATAAAATTGAACATCGAGGGATCGCAGTGAATGGCAATCCGCGAGAGTTCGTCGTTAATATGACGCGTTGCGAGATACGCATAAAAGGCAATCGTTGTCGAGCGCTGAATGGCCCGCGCTATCGGAAAACTTATGAATGAATTAACCTCACGACCGGGTTACGGGGCTAAAAAAACCAACACCAGCGTACACTTTTCTTGTTGTCATTAATCCCTGACAGGGATGAGATTCTTCCGCGACAGTAAATCGATCAGATTGTTTAATAAAAACTCCCAAATACTTTTAGTTCGAAAAACAACAATCAAAAAGATTACAAATTGAAGTTTTTCAGCGTACTAAAAAGTATTTGAAAAATGGTATTTTTGGTGCCCTTCTTTCAAAAATTTTTATTTTTAATTCCAGTTAAGGTAAACGTCTTGATTTACATTTTAGTTATACTTATACTATTACTATTGTTGGTATATTTTGTCATTAGTTCATCGTTTATGATTATAATTATTATGCAAGTTCATTTTACACTCGTATTTCTTAGCTTCAGTGCTAAGAAATCGGTTTTTGACAGGCGACCGACTAGTAGTCCAAACTTTGATCAATTTTTATATTCTTTTATTAATTAAAACTGAAAAAGCATCCTGACTATCTTGTTACGAATAAAAAGATCTCGAGCTCTGTGTATAATAATTATTATTAGAATCATCGTATTTTTTTTCATATTAACTTAAATCTTAAAACTCACGGTAGTGGGAACAGTCACGATAGGGGTTACATTTACCTTATTTGATGGATGAAAAATGAAACTTATATCAATCAAAGAACAAAACAGTTTTTTGGCAATTTAAATTTATAAATTTTTCGGATGTTTTTTGGCATTGAACTATAAAACTAGGAACTGCGAGTGAGTTATTGATGATAATGGATATTTAATACTCAGCAAAGATATATCCGGAAAATGACTTGAACGAAGGTTATTATTTTTATCGTGGGTCACGGGTGTCAATAATTCAAATCGATCAGCAAAGTAGTTTTTCACAGATATCAGAAGAAGCTCTCTTTTCAAACGCTTCTTTTCAAATAAATTTCAAACTTTTTTTATCTCCCATTTATTTGGCGAAAAATTTCTCCGCCCGTAAAAAAACATTTCGCCTGGGTGCATTTTTGTGCAAATTTATTTTGCATTTCCTCTTGATTTACTTTTCTCATAAAAACGCGTCCGCAAAATTGCCTGATTCACGAAATCTCGCGAGCACTTTTCGCAATGTCTGATGTAGATCTAAATTAAAGCAACCGTGCCCCAAATACTTATGCGAATAAAATTGCTCCGATGAATATTAATAACATGTTATAAAACGACGCTGCTTCAAGACTAATCTAATTTTGATTGGCCATTAAATGCTCGACTACATCATCGTCATTTCTAAACTCTTGCTGACCTCTCCCAAAATGTATTTGCCAGATGTCTTTAACAGAAAGCTATCGTCAACTAACAACAGCCTAATATGTAACTCTCTCGACGTCCTAATCATTCACACTCTTACGTAATTTCTTTTTACTCCGTCACAAAATTTTTTATCTTGATATGTTGACTCTGGCTGCTTAATCTAAATCTTGGATTCAAAGATTGCTTTCAACTTGACATACAAACACTAGCATGAACAATGGAATTGAACAAGTCTAATTTTAAACCTGTTTCAAAGTTGTTTAATGGCAACATTTATTCAAACTGGAAAATCAATAGAAAATTTATTAAACTGAATAAACGTTAAGGGCATTTTTTAAAAAAACGTTGAAATGACGATTAAACAAACAGCGAAATGAGTTCCACCTTTTTGAACATGTTCGTTTTGACGCCCTGTATACGTCATAATGTTATTTGAAATGCGCACAATAGACGGATCGTTGAAGAGCAGTGAACTTTCATTAAAACATGCTTATACGTGTGTTTGCAAATTTTGACATTTCGCTGGCAGTGTTTGGTGACATTCAGTTATTTTATTGAATAAAACTCAAAAAACAAAGATTCTATTTTAAATTACGTTCAACTTCGTTTAACTGACTTTTCATTTTGTATTGACTTAATACAAGAAACAAACAAAGAAAAATTGAAAAACGTTACATTTTTTCAAGTTTAAACTTAATTAAAGTTTAATATGGTATCGTTCAATTCATATGATCAATTTATATTGTGAAATTAAAAAGTCAAAAATTTATGTTTTTATGTATCTACAATAATAATCTAAAATAACAACATAAATCTCAAAAAATTAAAAGAAGTTATCTTTCTTGCCCGGTGCATGACAAAACGAACAATAATTTGCGCCCCACTCAAACTGCAAATATATATTTTTCTCGAAAAAAATTGACTTTTCTCGAAAAGTCGAATTTTCTAACGATTTATTCGATTGGAACAAAATTTGTATAGATTGTTTAAAACACTTTTCTGTGAAGTATGACATGGAGATTTTTAGCTAATGCAAAAAAAATAATCACATTTCCTATTTTTTGCTTTCTAATCGTTTTTTTTGTTTATCTGAAAAAACTTGATAATATTTCAATGTAAAAGACGTATAGAAGTAATAAATCTTTTGTTTTTTAATTTTCGAGGAGACAGCGATTAGGATATTTCCTGCATCAAAAGGGCATCTTTTTCCAAACCGCTTCGGCGGAACCCACCATCTAAATACGTTTTATATTTTTTTTTATTTTTTAATGAACAAGTAATAACCTGATAAAAATTGATCAAGTTTTAATTAATAATTTATTATGAAATCACTTTAAAAGATGGTCATTTTTTTAGACAAAAAAGGAAAAGACTTATATAGTTTATCATAATGTATCCAAAGTTTCAGTAAAGTTACAAATAAAATTTTGGAATTATTTAATTAATTATTTATAAATTAATTAAAACTATTGAACTTGAACGATAAATAAAAAAAACGCCTTAGCTGATGTTAATTTCATTAATTATATTTCATTTACTACGTGAATATAATCATGGCACGACCGAGCATCTTTTGCCATCTCGTATAACATATTTTGTGTTTACTAATTTGTACTGAACTTTGCCGCATTATTAAAGAGCGAGTATTTATATTACGCGCACAACAAATAATATTCATCAGGTAAGCATACGAATTAAGCCAACGAGCAGAATATTGAAACAAAATTGTGCTGCCGAAAGTTATACACCGCTAACCAGTTAACTTTAAGTGAATATTTGTGCTAACGTTTTCTCGAATGAGAGATTTTTAAATAGCACAGCCAAGTTTTACCTTTTTTTCTTTGCCTTTTCTTATTTTCAATTCTTTGCCAAGGATTATGTAAAATGTGTCATTGAGTCACCATCTCAACTTTTATTTCCAAGCGCAAACGTGTTTACGCATAACCGTAATTCTATTTTCGCAGCATTTTACTAAAAAAACGAAACGAAATAAAAAATGAAGATATCCAAACTCCTCCGAAATCATAAAAAAATTTAAATCATAGATAAAAAAATGAGGTAAACTCCTCCGAAATTAAAATTATTTTGAGATAGTTAAAATATACTGTGGCAACATTATTCTCCTTTTCCCCATGTATTACCTTCTTTTATCAGTAATTTTTACTCGGAGGAGTTTACTTACAATTTATAAAATTTCGAAGGAGATGAGAATCTCCCAAAAAAATAATATGTCTGACTTTAGGTTAACTCAACTTTTTTATTAAAGTGATGTGTAAGGTCTGCTGCCACGGAGTTAGGGACTTTGTTTATAAAAATTATAACAACTGTTGTTTTTCAAAATACTGAGAAGAGCGCGATTCTACAATAATGGAAGAATTCGTAGCACACTAAAACATTACTTTTCGTTGAAGTATGTAAACAAACAATGATTTCTACGAATAAACTCCATATCGAAAACTAGAAATTATTATTCGTAAGTGTTTTATAATAAAAAATCAGATAAATTAATTTACAATCACATTATTAAATTTTAATTAAAGAAATCTGTAATGCCGGTAACTTCTGTTTGACATTACCTTAAAATGAAAAAAGAAACAAAACAAATAATATTTTTTTTCTGTTAAAATATTTAAACAAATGATTTTTTTCGTGACATACCGTCGGTTGTATTTCGGAGTAACATGTGCAGATGTCAAGTCGGGTAATGTTTGCCGCGACCGGAAGCGAAGGTATATACTATACGCGTTAATTCCAGGCGGACGTTGAGCTCTCAGGCTTTTAGCTGAGCGCCGGCATCGCGATGAGTCGCTTTTTTCGGCCGCGCCGTCGCAAAATGAATAACGAAGAAAGACGCCGTGATAAGAAGCCGCTACTACAAATACGCCTCTCTTTGCCTGCGCTAATCTCTGAATCTGCACACGTGTCTTAGCGCACACTGCCAGAGAGCACCGTTCTGTCTCCTTTAACACCTACAGATCAAAAACATTTACTTTCCAAGCGCAACGCCAATTCGCGCTTTGTTTCTCACTGCATTTGCCCTTTCTTACATGGTTGCCGGATTGTTTTTTTTTCTTTCCCAAGACGTGCTTTCTTTATTGATGCATTGGCTTACCTGGAAATGAAAAAAATCATGATTAACATTTTAATTATATATTTTCTGTCTTATTATTTATTTACAACGTTTCTTAATTCTCTCAGACCAGTAGTACAAAGTAGAAGAAAAAGAAAATGAAACAACTGAAGGAGGATTTAAAAAAGAACGTATTTGTTTCGTCGGTGTAGCTAAATAAACAACTCTCTTTCCGAATGCAATCGCGTAATACAACAAGTTTTGGATGAAAAGAGGTATCCATCGAAGTTACAATTTTGATCGTGCCCATCATTGTGAGTCGGTACGTTCAATAAACGGTGTATCAATATTTCACGATCCATCAATGACAATAAAAGTGGGTGTAAAAATATTGATCCGCTCGGTTCAACGAGTACATATTTTTGGTCCGAAAAAGGTGCCCTGCAAATGTATCGTGTATTTCTGGACGCAGCGCGCCAATCAAATCTCATCGATACTGATTTATACAAGTGAATTACAATGCGATAAAGCGCAACACTCTTACCCGCGAAAATATAACGCCCCAAAAACCGAGTCCGCTAATCACTCTTTTATCACGGCTCGACATTCACATTCAACGACCCGTGCAAATTCTTACTCATTAATTTTTTCATTGATTTTTTGCCACTCTAATTGTGGGTTCTCTTACGCCGCACTAATTTTATTCGTAAACAATATCGCTAAGTTTCTTTTATTTGCTTTTTCCTTTCGATTTGGTCTACTTTTTTGTATGTTGTTTTGTTTGTTTGACATTTATCGACTTCAAACTGAATTTCAAATTGCGCGCATGCGCAATAAAATAGCGCACCAGCAATGAATTTCAATCTTAATTTACCAGGGTATAATTTTGCCTGTACGAATGAAATATTTGGCTCGCAATCAAGCCGAGTGCAAGTACGTTTTTCAATGCTCTTATTGATAGCGCACGTATTTTGTTTCAGATTATTGTTGATTCGCACCGGCGCAAGCGTTCCGCACTTATGCATCAATGGTTTCTCACCGGAGAGTAAATCGAGATAAAGAAAAAGTTACTGCCTATATTCCGGAAAATTCGACCAACGTAAGGTTATAACGTTGCCTGCAACGTCGACGTGGACGGAGACAAATGATCCCTTCATAATTCGTTTTATTAAGCAGATTTTGTTCCAAGTTTGCTGCTGCTCTCCCAGGTACGTCTCTCATTTTTATCTCGTTATTCCGTCGTTTTGAATCGTTTTGATTTGACATTTGTTTTGTTCTGTTTTCACTATGCAGATTTAATTTCAATCCAAGACGTTGCTCATTTTCAATTTAACCTTTATTTTTTCTTACATTTTGAAAAGTCGTTGATAACATCTGATTGAAAAAGTGGGAATAAAATAATTTGATATTAAAATTAAAAAAATGTGGATAAAAGATCAAATAATTTTTAATCACGATATATATCAAAAGAAAAATAAATATAATAAAACCAATCAAAGTGATATTGTGTCTATCTTGAACGAAAGTACTTCTAGATATGTAATTATCCAAAACTTGAAGATTATTTAAACGGTCGTAAAGCATCCGATTTGAATTTTTCCCCCACCCTCAAAGCCTGTGAGAAGTGCCATGCGCGTGACTCATTCTTGACAAAAAAGAGCGCGACGGAATTGTCACTTCATAAGTTTGGTGGAGTGTTTTTGAGGCCGACGGTTGTAATCTCGATAAGAGCCTGCAGTGCGTGGCTCTCGGATATTTACACGGGCCGAGCAATTGGAGCCGATCTATCATTTGAAGCCATCGTGGCTATTGCTTGGTGCTAAAAATATGCTTGGATTTTCTCACTTGGAGATTATCATTGCGCCAATCATGCGAACATTGATCCGAATTTTGTTGTATCAAATGGCCTCTATTAAATTGCTGCACAAAAACTCTGACACGTCCATTAATCAATTACCTACCACGGATCGCGCATGAGTGTCAATAACCCGTGTTCCCGCTTTTCTTGACGAAAAAGCCTCCTAATTTCATTTGTGGAAATAAAACGATAAATCATTTTGTCTCGTAATTTGATTTTGTTTCTAGATATAATGTTTGGTCTTTTTATTATTTTTTGATAGCAATAAATGTTCTTCATATCTTTTTTAAAAAACAAACTTTTGTATAAAAAAATTGTTTCAATCCTGCAACTTGACTTTTAGATAGAAAGCAAATTAAAAAACTCGGTAAGGCATTTTATTTTAGATCTGTATATGTTTTCTCAACCTTCCATTGCCTTCTAATCTGAGTCTGCCATATGTTTTCCATTAATGATACTTAAATTAGACAAAGAAACAAGTGTTGAAATTTTAGAGTACAAAAGTACATATTGGAACTAAACAAAAAATTGAAATTAAATCAGTGGTTCAGAGACAAAACTGGATAATCTGGATCTTCCAAAATTGCTAGAATTAATTTTTTAAAAGTTCCAAAATCTATTTGGAGTTTTAATTATTTCTTTTTATTGCAGTTGTGGAAACGTATTGCGTCTACAGCTGAGAAGAATAAAGAATTGGATATTTTTGAAATGGTAGTGTTGAAAAGTTTGATTTGTCCAAAAATTTATATTAAAGTTGACGAACTCGCGCGGTTGAAAAAGATAAAAATTAGTGATATCAGTTTTGCAGACCTGTTTATTTATATTCCAAAGCAGTAGCAGTTTTTATTGGAACAGAAACAACGCCTATCGATTATATATTTGCCCGTTTGATAAGAAACAATAAGCTTTTTCTGTTCCAATTGAAATACACTGTGGAATAATCATACCGATGTTATTGGGTTTTTGAATGAAACTTTATACCTCTTTTTGCGTATAGTTAAAAAATGATTCAAAACTACGTCACACAAGTTTCAATCGAATAAACTAATCACTCAATCAGAGTCGGACATGTTTTATAATTCAATCTCTTTTATAAACTCGTGGAAAAAGTGAAAACAATATCAAATCTGAATAGAATTGTTGGTACTCCGGTCATTTTTTTTAAATCATTTTTTTCAGTAATCAAATTTGTTTAATTAAGCACACATTGTATTTTTATTTTAGGAAATGTTGAATTAAACGAAATAATATAATTTCATATAGTTATCAAGTTTATTTGAATAAAACTGAGTTTATCTGAACTCGTGCCAATCTTTTTTCAATTTTTGAAACAAAATATCCATGAAAGTAATAAATTATATCGTATTATATATCCTGAGATTACCCGCGACTTTAATCAAAATGAAAATTGTTGCATTAACTTTCGTTATCCTCGCAGTGAAGCGCACCCACACTTGGACGATGAAAAAAGCTCAATCGTGTTTCATGTGAAACAATAAGGATGCAAAAAAAGCACCAGTGATGGAAGGTTAAAAACATCAATACTTTTTACAGTGTACCCTCTCTTTGAGACCTCGGGTTTTTGATTAATCACCGCGGTTATTTCATGTTCTTTGATACAATTTTTTAACAAATAATTATTTCGTTGAAACAACACATTTATTTAACAATATGAATTCAGGTATAAAAAAGATTTGGATAACATTTTTTTTTATAGGAACCAGTCTTTATTTCAATCATTACAAATGTTTTTTAATTTGAATTTTCACATTACATTTTATAAAAGTCCTCGTAAAAGTCAAATTGTATAATTGAACTCATGGATTCTAAAAGGGGAGTTGCGCTCGGAAGGCCTTTTTTCAAATCTAAAATGTATCGAGAACATTTTCGATATCGATATACTTCAAGTGGCCAAATTGTTTGTTATGATCTGAAGAACAACTTTGCCACTTGAAGGATATCGAAATCAAAAATTTTCTCGATACTTTTTAGATTTGAAAAAAGGTTTTTTGAGCGCAAATCCCCTTTTAGAATTCGTGGGTTTAATTAAGTCGATAATAGAAATTTCATAATACTTAAGTTAGGTACAATTGAGTTAAAATATAAGTTGCTTATAGAAGCAAAGCAAATATTAAACCGTATTAAACAAAATCTAATTTCAAAACTTGTATATAGTCTTGGCTCAACTTAATTCAATGTTCTATCCTTTGGGGAACAAAAATTCTATCTTCATTACTCATAAAAAAATTATAACCAATTGATTGGCCAGCCAGCATTCTCTATTAGTCTTAAATCAAATTTACCAATGAAATTCAGCTCACGAAAATTTATTACAAAATAAAAAAGATGTTGCTTCAATTTGATTCCTCGTACTATTTTGATGAATGATCTTAACGCTGATTCAATGATTCAATAATGACGTCAGGCACATTTTGTTTTCTTTTTTTAAGTTTCAACTAAGAACTCGGATAACGATTTGCGTATTTTTATCACGCTTGCAACAATGGTATGATCTGTTTCCACTTAAGAAACAGATTTTTGCTACAAAAGCGTGCTATAACAAAAGCTTTTGCATCTCGTCGTGGTGAGAAACACTTGACTTGAACTCTCTCGCAGCTCTACAAACATTCATAAATTTTGACTACAAGCTTATTGTAAATAGCCCCACCAGGTTCGCTTTCTCCATGACTTGTTATAATCAGTCAATTGTTACGTATACTATAGTTGTCATGTAAATAAACGTTGGCTTGTTTATCAGTCGTTGAATGGACGTTACATGAAAGGACTAGGAAATCAATCCAGAAATGAATGGAGTGATGTGATTGATCAATTAAATCATTGGCACGAAAGATAATCCGAATTAAAAACAAATGAAATCAAATAAAAAACAAAATACAAACTTTTTTTGTAAATTAAACAATGTTTACAATTCGTAGAAAAAAAAATTAATTTTGTATGAAAAGATATAGGTTTGTGAAAACAAACGGATAATTGTCATGTTAAAATTAGAATAATTTTCAATTTGATAACATTTCGCGATGACAAGAATGGTAAAAATGTTTGAACTGAGAATTAGGTGAAATAAAAGTAAGAGCATACATATTTCTGGTTGAGTGTGCGAAAGAAAGAACGAACGTTGTTTTGAATGTAATCGAATAAGGCAGATACATTACGTGCGTGACTGTTTGAATTACCATGATAATAATGGAAAAACGGTGGAATAATGTAAGTGAGATTAACGTTAATGTAACACTAATTCGAAATGATTTTCCATAAAATGATCATCAGTTCAACCATCATTCAATTATATATACGGCTCACAAAATGTACAATCATTTAAATTATTATCATTTTTAAACGTAATAACGAACAATTTCAATTTGAACAGAGAAAATGCGAAATTAATAACAATGATTGAAAACAATCAAGTGAAACTAACGAACAGTTCCTTAGACAAATAACATTTTGATTTTCAAATAGTTTGTTCATAATTTCTACTATTCGTTCATGTCTTATTTTTCAGATGATCAAACTCATTAAACTTTCGAGCACGTACAATTGCACGAGATTATTTTTTTCGAATTTAATTGTCATGTTGGAATTGTTTTTCTGAAAAATCCCGGTGATTTATAAGAAACTCAAAATACTTGGACGTAATTCAAATGACATATCCTGCGCGAAAGAAATTGCAGACACGAAGTCATTCATGAGTCACGAATCGCATACCTCAGCAGTTGATACGAAACGTCTAAAGACCATAAAATAGCGTGTTAAATGCAGCGGATTGGATTAAAAGCCGGACACCCAGTATGTGCACGAGGATCGTCGGCAGTACCAGTACTTGACGCCTAACCCAAATGCCAAATCACCCTTTATTCTGAGCACACACTCCTGGCATTTCACGTGGATTTAGCACGACTCGAAAAAAAAGTAGCGAAGAGAATGGACGAAAAAAAAATTACAAAAAAAGAAAAAAAAACAAAAGATCCACTTGAACAAAACATCACAAAATACACGAATAAAAACATAAACAAGCGTTGTATATAAACAATCGCGGAATAAAAGGATAAAACAAAACACTTGTAAACAAAAAGAGTGGAAAATGTGTTGGAGCAGTGAAAGAGCAGATTGCGAACGACCATAACCTCGCAAAAGAGTACATAATCTCGACAAGCCCTCGGGCAGAGCAGCTGTCACTTGACACCTGGTCGCGTCAGCGTTGCGGAATTCGGGGGGATCAGGGCTCGAAAGTGCAGGGCGCTCAACTCACCGATCGTGTGTTTCTGTCTTTGTCGTTTAAATCCCGCGATGATTAGGTGTGACGGTAATCCCGCAGAGAGGTTATGCCTCGGACGCGGAGTGTCGCGACGCGACACAACATTCGGCGGGCAGTATGGCGCCCGGTGATCCGCTTTCTTTGTCCCCTGCCGCGCTCTCACGGCGTATTCCGAGCGCGGTTCCCGGTTGCGGCACGTCAGACAGAGACCAACAGAAGGAGGGAGCGAGCAAGCGCGGGCCACCGTGTCGTGCTTTTGAATCGACTCGCTGCTGCCGACTGGCGGCCGTCGCCGGACGAGCCGAGCGACGTCCCCACCCGCGCGCGCCCAAGTGGCTCGTGTGCAGGAACGGCTCTAGCTCGGGCGACACATGTGCCAGCCGTCTGCCTGCTCGCGCCGCCGCTTACTCATTTCATTTCGTCGAATTTTAGGGGCATCTAATTGCACAATAGGGCCATTGTTCCGCCACGTATTATTCAACCTACCTTTTTTTTTCATCCAATTCAATTATTTGTTTCATTTATTCTACCAAAATAATTCCAAACAATTATTCTTTTGTTCTTAATACGACCTCTAGCGAGAACTATATTCGGATATTCGGACACTTTTAATATAATTTAATGTGAATAAGAACAAATTCAATGTAAGCATAATCAAAAGAAAATGCAATTTAAACATTGTTTTAATTTTTTATTTTTAATTTTATTCATCGTGACTATTATTTGAGGATAAACATTTTTTTAAGCTTTTAAACTATATATAAATGTGTAGAAATGATGTAATCTCGCACATTTGTCAAAAATTGTATGATAGGTGAACAAGATGTGAAAATTTGAGAGAGGAAAATATTTTCTTGTTGGAAAATATTTTCATAGTGACACGTATTTGACATTCAACTGTATTTTCATTTGACGAGCTGATATTAAAAATATTCCATGTTTATACATCCATAAACAAATTTTGTTCCGATCTGTTTGCGAAATTCGCTTGCAAAATAATCACATTCGTCTAACAAAATTGCATTGGTTTCATTTATTCAGCAGCACCAATGTTTATCGATAGTAAACAATTTGCATGCCAAAATGTGATATTTCTGTGACAAAATCAAGTTCACTGTATAGTATATTCCAACTCAATTTCGGTTCAATTTTCACTAGTTTGCTGTTTTGTTATCAAAAATTTTAATTTTTATGAAGAGCAAAATTTTGTATCAAATAAAAACGCATCACTTTTATTTCATTTTCATTTTTTTTTTTTGCAAAAAATAATGCTCTATGACTTCATTAATAACAACAGCTGATTCAATCAAGTACTTAAGGTAACAAAATAGTCAACTGTGCAAATATATTATATGTGCATATATATTGCTTTAACGTTGATATAAACATGATAGATGGAACAAAATACTCTATCCAAGTCGAAGAAACTAGCAAACAAATTTTGCGAACATCGGATTCCAATGGATTTATTTGCAAAATTTGAAAGCATTAAGTATTTTTAATCACAAAATTTTTCTATGTATTATATTGATTTAATTTCCGAAATGAAAACGGTAGAAGTTCTGGAATCCAGATGACAAAGGAAAGATGATAAATGAAGGGTAATTAGACAAAGATAATGATGAAATAAAAACGTCTAGTAGCTTTTCGCAAAAAAGGACCTATGATAAATTAACTGTCCGACGAATTTCAGAGAAAGATTAGCTTGTAAAGTGCACATTAATTTTTGCGATACTCTGATGCATATGATTCGTGATTAGGTTAACATTCTCAAGATTTTGAAAAATTGTATACTTTTTATATCCGTACTAACAATTCTGCGATTGCGATGTATTGATTTGGGAAATTACTCTTATTGATAAATATTATTTAATAAATTGAATGAAATAAAGAAACCAAATTAGTTGCGTAAACCTCGGCGTAAACAGTACCAATTAATGTGCATGTAACAGCCTTCGTAACTCAATGTAATCTAATGTATTGATTGATCATTTCGCTTTGTAATTTACAAGTTATTATGTCACATTAATGATACAACAATAATTAAATTATAATTGTGCTAAATATTTCCAACATTCTATCAATTATGAAATGTGCAGTTTGATTTCTAATCAAGCTTTATTTAATTTTGTACAAATTTAGTCTTCCGTATACCAAATGTGTTAACATTTTCATTTATTGTTAATTATGAGTTAATAAAAAAAAGTATTCCAAATTATGGTTATTTCTAGATGAGCGATATATGTCGGAATTTCAGTCAATTTGTATTTTTTGTAAAAAAATTGTGATTGTAAAAGTTGTAAACTATCACAGGAAGTTAAAAATAGTACTGCAACATTACTGTTCTTTTGCAAATGTTAAAAGTTTTGTGAAAAATAGTTGATTTTGATTCAGTGCTTTGAAGACGTCAAAAATGTTGAAATTAATTGAAATCCTGTACCAAATCGTTCACTTGAAGTTGTTAAACCATTTTTAAATAAAAATGTGTAACATAAATGTTAAAACTTATTTTAATTACATCCATCGTAAAAATACTACTTTATTATTATGTATTTTTGTTATATATAAAATCAGAGTTTAAGGAATCATTCTATGCGCAAGAAAATATATGATTTTACGTAATTTTTGCGTGAAAGGTCTCTTTAAATTCAAATCGATCTCAGCACAGATGTTGGACGAATAAAAGTGTAAAAAAAGGTAAAACAAGTAGTTTTACCTTGATTTGTAGTATCTACTATAATACCACCTTAAAAGGAACAACAGAAGGTAATTGAAAGCAATTCATCAGGTACGAATCTTATATATCAGACTTTCAACTTCACAAGAAATTTGTAAAGACAATTCGCACAACCATTATTTGAAAACGCTTGTTATCTCTCGATTCAGCGCCTTAAAACGGGAAATTAACAAATATTATCTTTTTCTTATTTCTGCCGGAAAATCTATTTCAATTTGTACCACTGGCGGAATAAAATTCAGCGATCTTATCGCCTCTGGGAAATGGGAGTGCACAGTGGAAATAAAGTCAGAAAAGAATACCAAAGTCAAAGGTGCATGCATCACTTTTTTCTTCTTTTCTTGTTATTTCTATTCTAACCTAAATAAATAATTTGCCTTAAAAATATAAAGATACTAGATTGACTTGTTCTGCACTGAAATGTATGAAATTTCAACTCTAATTTCTCTCTTCACTTTATTTTTGTATTTTCTTATTGGTATAAAAAAAAAAAAAAGATTTATTTTCATTTCAAAAAATATATACCTTTAGCAATTGATTCTTTTTTTACCGAGAACATAAAAGTGATTGACAAAAAGTTAATATTCCAATATACCCTTTATAGGTTTTTGTTTTAGAAGAATACAAATGACCAAAAGTCTCGCCAAAAGTATAATATTCTTGATAAATAATAATTATTTTAGTTATATAAAATGATAGATACTTCTGTAACCAAAGAAACATTATCATGAGATATTTGAATCTGTTTATTTTAGCATAAAAGCAACAATACTTTTCTTGTAGTCGAATGCAGCAATTGAAAATTCTTATAAAAGAAGTGAAATCTTTGAATGGAATAGCACAGCTGTAGCTGTGCGGTTATGTATGACTGAGTCCTCCGTAAATCCCCGGTTGCCCCGCTGATGCCCGGCGGAGCGACTTTTGTAGCAAAGGAAGGAAGATTTGGCAATCGCTCGAAGCACGGTTTATTTGTCTATCGAAGCTTGCCAAGGTATTTCACGTGTAATTGATAGGGCCGCGCAGTGTTTACTCATAAGTTTACACAAGTTTCAACATGTGTTGAGACGAATGGCCAGCTATCGTAATTAACGGATCAATTAATCTGTTAATATACCGGTGCTTATGAACAATCTTCTTCCGCACAATCGATTGCGCTTTACTCTTAATCACTCGCCAAAATATGCAAGGTTTCTTTTCGCTTTTCGGTCAAATAAAACTACGTACTTTTTTCAAACATTTTTTTTTCTCAATCATGAGGTCATCACTTTGTTTCTACCAATTTTTTGATGCCCATGCGATATATTTAAACAGTTTTTTGCTTTTCTTAAATGTTTTACATTAATAAATAAGTATGAATGTATGAAGTTAATTCATTATGATACAACGACGTGCTGACAAAACTTGTATAAATGCATGTTATTCATTAAGTAGCACGGTAACTGCAGGACGTCTGCTTGTTACAAAGCGTTCATTTAAGTTTGCAAATTGATATAGCAATAGATTTCATCGATACGAGTTGTTGGAGTACCCACAACCCATGTCTAATTTCAATAGTTTCCAACTTTAGTGCGGGATTCCTAACTAGGGCGTGATTGGTTAACGTTTTGGAAACTGTAACACTCTGTTTGTCAACTTTGCATAAATACAAAATTCCCATGAAATTTTAACGCGACAATTTAAATTTTTTCTGCCAACAAAAAATGTGTGTAAATAATCATGAAATAATTTTGAAGTAATTTTGATTGTAAAATAATTTAGAAACATTTTTTAATTTTTTGTTTACAGACACCCAGAGATTAAAGTTGTAGTTCGTCACTGGTAGTAACGACAAGCGGTGGGCCGAGGTGCGTGCATTCCCCTCTGTATGCGGCGACCAGGCGCATGCGCAAGCTGCGGTTCTACGCGACGCCCGCTACAGCCAAAGAAATATATTAAAATACGCGCTGCTATGAACTGCCGACGTTCCACGGTATTCCCTTAGAACTCGAGCTATTTCCGTTGAATCTTCTTTAATACTGCCGAACATCAACTCTCTCTCCCTCCCTCTCAAGACACCCGCGATTCCCACCTACCACATTTACCAGATGTATGTTACTCATTTTTTATATCATCGCAGTCAAAACTTTTCAGTCATTCATCCGTGATTGTCAGAATATGAATGAAAAATGGAACTTCCGTGAGTCAACAAAAAAAAAGAAGAACAAAAATAACACAACTAAGTTTTTCCATATGTGGTATAGTTGTGAAAAATAATGTTTTAATTATTTAATTAATTCATCTATTTATTTATTTATTTCTAATAATTTTAATCGATTTCTAAATTAGAGATGAACTTATAAGCATTCCTAAATTCATACGCTTGCAGTTTGCCAGACATTCAGACTGGGATAACATCAGGTCCCGTTTCGCGGACCGCGAATTCTATTTTGGTACACCTCTTACACTAGGTGAAGGATCATGCAACACTGTTGCTTATGTTATGAGCTCTGACAAACGTTTCCTACAATGTTTTAAAACTTTGATCCTTTAACAGGATACTAAACAATTTTAACTTGCAGAGTTTAATATTTTAAGCTTTAAAGGTCGTGCTATTCGCAGCGACCTTTATCTATACGGATGATCCTTTTTTATATTAAAAAAAAAACGAATATCAAGGGTACTTTTGAAGTAAAAATACGTATAAGTTTATGTGCAATGGACTGTACCTTAAAAATGACAAGAATATTTTTATAGAGTTCATTCTTAAATATAGCTGTTAAATATTGTATTAAGATTTTCGAAAATTGGAATTCAGGTGAAAAGCAATTATTCAAGACATCATAATATAAGATTGAAATTTATAAAAATATTAAAATTTAATTTAAAATTATATTTTCGAGAAAGGGGTGAAATTAATTATATGAGGCAAAAAATGAAAGAGTTTGTCGTTATGAAATGAAAATTCAATTTAGTTATTTGTAAGTATTATTGTTTGTAACTTTGAGCGATTTTTTTTTATTCAAACAAGCATACGTAACTTTGAACTCTCAGGCGCGATCAATTAACGCTGTGATAACAAGTACAAAAATGCAAACGTCTTGCAGATAAAACAAACAAGTGGTGTAATTTTGAGGGTGCGCAACTTGTTAAACCAGGAATCGTTTTGCGCAAACAAATCTTCAACTCGGCGAAGAAGTACATATCCATTACAAAATTCAGCAAGAAAATAATTGTTGTAATTCATTTCACAGTTCTTTTAAACGTATTAATTAATAACATTCGATTTCTGTGGATCACGAACAAGTTTTATCATACAAATAATATTTGCAATCTATAACTTCATTAGAATCAACATGCATCCATTTAATTTGAATGAAGAATGTCTTTGGAATTGAACTTTCTTTAATCTGTTTTCTTTGAGAAATCTTCTTTGAGAAAAGTCATAAATAGCAAACCTCTTTTGAGAGTTTTCATTTGTTTTGAGTGATTTAAGCTCTAGTGATCCATAATCCAGTAAACCAGAAGCAATTCAACTTTGGAATTTTATTTCCTATCGAGGTTCAAATATGAATAGTAAACCAGCCAAGAATTTCGCCAAACCACGAGAATTAATTTTATAAATAAAACTTGGCCAAGATGAAAAGTTATGAAAGTAATTTATTGAACTTGTGAAAACAATGAAAGTGAATAAAAAACCAAATACAGAAGAAAGAAGTAAATTGTTTGTTAGACTTATATGCGAATTAATTTGATGCGAATCGTAATAGTGATGTCATAGCTCGTTAGCGAAGCAACATCTTTAAAGTACAGGCCGTATAAATTGCACTTGTTAAGGGTATTAAACAATTTTGTTAATTTCTTAACAGTGAACGACTATTATCCTTAAAATTATATGTATGAATCATAAGAGCACTGTTTGAGTTGCACTTTCTTCGGATAACCGCTCTCTCACTAACATATCATCAAATTATTTGCTTACTCGGCTAATTGCTTCGTTAGCCTCGCGTTAATCGACTATCTTCCTAGATATAATCACTGTTCACCAAATGTCGGTTTACAATTTTCAAGCCCTACGTCTGGAAGGTTATCAGTATAACCACAGCCACTATCGCAAAATGCATTAAGAAAAAATCACACACAAAAAAAACAACATTTTTATATTTTTAATTCTTTTTTTTAATTTAAAAAAAACTAAAATAATTTTTTTTTTTCACTATTTGTTTTGGATGTTAAAATCTTTTATTCCATTAACAATTTTAAAGAGCATTATTGACTAAAAGAAGGGCGTCTGCGTAAAAAAGAATGTCACCAGTAAAATATATCCGCCCGGTAGGATTAAAAATGTTTTCCAGTTGGATACTCTCAAATAACGTAAATTCAGCGAATACCGTTTAAAGGTTCATTTCATTCCCACTGTCTTAAATCATTTCTTCAAAAAAAAAAGAGACCTCGAGTTTATTTATCTAGATGCTGATCTAATTATTATTTTATTCATGATCACGCGAAAGTGTTTGTATAATTGAAACGCAAACTCATTCGGTTTCTATTTTCAACCGGCTTTTTTATATCGGACAATTGCTTTCATTTTCATTTTGTCGTTCGTATAATATTTAAATTTCAATTGACTGTAATTTCATCACGCGAATAACTTTATTTTATCGATGGCTCAGTACCAATGAAATACAAACGTTCCGTATGACACACTTATGACAAACGTAAGATTATATTGAAACCATATAGAGGAAGCGGATAGTAAAAGCACTAAAAGAATGGAACTCGGACTGGAAATAAATCTTTGTAGCTTTTTTGTATCTTCTTCACAAGGTTTAAATTGAACATAAAAATCAAGTAACAATGCAAAAAAAAAATATATAACTTTTTGTTTTAAAATTAATTTTTTTGAAAAATAATTTTAAAGAAATTTTATAATTTCACTAAAAATAGTTGATTGAACCAAGTTATAAGTCATATGAGAATATTCAAGTTTAATAAGAAACAAGTAATTATAATAATAAAAAATCATCAACTAATTGTAATTGAATGGCATATCCGGTATATAAAATATAGCATATTAGAATTTTTAAGGCAATCAACGCATTACTTTTTAATTATTCACGTCATATTATAACCATTGACCATTTTTTCTTCAGATTGTCAACAATAAAGTGTTGTATTTTTGCAAAAAAATGTTATGTGATTATGTTGTATAATAATTAAGATAAGATCATTTATTTCAACATTATTAAAGATTGCATATATGTGTGTGTGTGTGTGTTACTAACATCTCTAGTAAAAATGATAATATATTGACCATATATTGTCAATATATTATTTTTAAGAAAATCATGTATTGACCACATAATAATATATTGTCAATATAATAACAATATATTAACAATGTATTGAAAATATATTGACAATGTATTGACAATATATTGACCATACATTATTAAATACATGGTCATACGTTGTCAATATATTAGCGACTATACAAAACAATTAATATATTGTCCATATATTGTTAATACATTGTCAATATATTGTCAATATATTATATTTGAAATAATATATTGTTAATATATGTTTTATGTATAGTCAATATATTATCATTTTTACTAGGGATATTAATAATTTGGATTTTCCAAATTCTTACCTCTCCAATATAAAATATTTGAGAAAATTTATGTAAAATATTTAAAAAGAGATTTATCCTCCTGACTAACAACAATTCCAAATACATGCAAATGTATGGTTAAAAAATTAAAAAAAAATTCTGTGCACATTTTTGCTACAAATTAAACAGTATAAATTGTCACTAATTTACTGGCAACGTAATTATAAGAAATTTCTTTATATAATTTTTTATATACATCAATTTTTTTGTTATGCTTTTTTCGTCCATTGTAAAATTTATTCAGTAACTAAATTCCTTTTCTTCGACAGTCAACACATTTTTTAACAAAGAAAAACAAACAAATCTGTTGATTTAGTTTTCTCATAAATTGTAATAGTATTTTCTCTACAGAGTTTCTTTTTTTGTAGTAAATTTAAAAACCAATAGAACAAAGTAACAAATCAAAATGCATGAATTAAAACACATAATCTGGAATACGCCCTGGCGAGTTCATTGCAATGCCGTGTGCTCTGCAGTACCTTGAATTGTCAACCGGAATTTATCTTTACCATAATGATGAATCCATAAATAACAGTCATAAAAGAAGGATGAGATCATACATGTCCGCGGAACAATTAAATTATGGTTATCCCAATTTCACATTCCACTTTGCGATCTAAATCATACAATTGTGATGAAACTGGTGTCCGCGCGATGCGTTTTATGGTGCATTGTTGGCTTGTCAGGGATGGATTAAAACTGTACAAACGAAGTCAAAAGCCCGACAAATTCAGATTCTAGACGCTACCGCAATGCACTCTTATTCTCAACCGAGCTTGAGTACAACGCATGCTCTTTTACTTTCGTTAGCGATTATAAATAATCTCTTTCCATTCTATAAAATTAAAAACAAATAAATTTATTCATAGGTAATACTCAACTTATTTACCGTTTAGTAATAATCGATTTAAGTCAGTCAATTTCATTTTTTGATTGATTTCATTTGATTGTATAGAAATTCTTAAACTCTCATTTTTCCAAGTGCGCAATAAAAATTGTACTGAATTTCTAGATGACCTACTTAGAAAATCAAAAAAAGAAAAAAAAAATAAAACCTTATTATTGCGCAACGGGAAATAAACTTGTAAATTTTCCGCAAAAATGATTAGCTATGATTCGCTGAGTATTAGATTGAAGATTGAACGCTCTCAAACTGATTACAATATACAAAAAGAAGATGCTGATGCAAAGTGCAGCGTGTGGTACATCTGCGGATGGCTCTATCATGGGTTAACGATACAGAAGAGCGACACACATCGCGTGCTTTTGTCTATTAAGTTGGCCGTGCGCCGCGTTAATTAACCATTTCACAAGATGCTCGACGATACGTTTTCACTTGGCTCTCCTTTATGCCGCAGTATCTTCTCGTAGCCTAGAAACGCTCTCTAAGACGTGCATCGACGTGCGCGTAATCGTCTGCTTCTCGTTATGGCGCTGATCGACTCGACTCGCGTAATGAGTCTCACGCCCGGCTCCAATTCAAACGTTAACATTCCTTTTCAGACCATTTTTACTCCCTCCTCCTTTTTTCGTCTTCACAAGTTGAAAAGGGAATTGTTCGACATTCTTGCTTCGCTGTTCACAACCAAGGAAATCCAATTTTTTTACTCCAAACGCACGCGCAAATTGTAACGTTGAAAAGATTTTAGTAACGAGATTAATTTTTTTTTTATATACCTCAATTGAAAGAAAGCGGCGGGGTGTTTGCTTTGAACTTGAAAATAAATATACATTTGAAAGAATTGGTCGGGATTTTGAGTTTAGAAATTCTGGTAGAATCAGTTGTTGTTGTTCTAACGCATTGTCACAGTGAACTCGAATAATTGAGGGATCAGGCATTATTGCCATTATTAGAGAGCGCGAGTGTCACTGTGGCCAACGTGACACGGCCACTGGGCATTCACCCCGAGACTGCGAAAGTCTGATCCGCGTCTCAGAATAACTTCATACTTTGGGATTGACCACACACCCATATGCTCGATGAAGGTAAATTCGCGTGAGCTCCGAGCGGAATCTGATCAAGTATCAACACAACTTGATCGATCTTGTACGACGCTTCAAACATCGCCGTCGCTGAGAATAACACGTCCGTAATAAATTGATCATCTGGCTATCCAAACGAACATTTTTGGTATTGTTCTCTGGCTGACGTTCATGCAACAATCTGAAGCGCGCCAAATATCATGAAACAGAGTCGAAAGAATTGAAAAATTATAATCAAGAAAAATTGAAAAATAAAAAACTGTACGAGAAATTGTATATATGTTTTGTTTTTGGAAAATAATTTGCTTTTGTTTGACTGAGATTAGATTAATCAACATGTGAAATGTCGAAATTATTCAAATGTTTTTTTTTAATAATTTGATGATAGTAATTAGCTTTGTTTTGAGATTCGTATGATTAATTAAAACAGGTTTCATCGACAGATAATAATTGTATTATCAAATACCAATTTAATTAATCAGAGTTAAGTAATCGAAAAGCATTCAAATGTACACGGTCACCTTTACACGGAAAAAATCAGAAACCACTGGCTAGTTTCTCGTGCACTATAGGATTAGCAAACCATCGATGATGCATCATAATCTTTAGAAATTAATTTGTGCGTCATCGCACAAATTGTGGGATTTTTAGTTTCGTCCCTGTGAAGGATCTGTAAAATTGTTTTGTGTACAGAATGAGAGGCAAGCGTGGAACAAAGTGTAACAAGTGAGAAAGAACGAACGTTTTTTGTTGAGCATTACGTTTATCGATTTACGATCCGGATCAATGCATGTTATTGCAGAAGACCCTGGTGCAGGCTCAAGCTTTGCATAGCCATACCGAATTCCTCGCATATTGAAATACCCCTCGCAACTTGATATATAGCTAGATAAACCGCTACCGTTACGCTAAAGAGAAAATAAAATGTTCAATGACGGATTGCCCTTTGCGTTCAAAAAAAGCAAACAAACAAATTTGAGTTTGATGCTGCGCTAATATTAGATCTCTTCTGAATCTCTGCGTTCATCTTCTGATTCAAAATTTTAGTTTCTCCAAATATTACGACTAAATATTATTTATACATTCATCTAATCTAATTCATTATACTAAAATGTATCCTTAAAAATATAATCAAATTGTTTACGCAAATTTTTATTTCGATGTAAAGTTATCTTATACTAGATTGGAATCGTCTAAATTTATAAAAACTGCAACTTTTATGAATGTAAAATCGTATCAAATATCAACATATTATTGTTTATTGTGTAAAAAAAGTGACAACAAAAGAGTGATCGTTAAAAAGTTTCAGATTCAGATGAGCTCGCGCACTTTTAACCAATTCTTATTTACTGGCGTAAGAGTTACAACGATCCTTGAACCACCAATGAATCAGTCTCTATTTACTGTATAGCAATCAAGCATTTGTTGGCGATACAATGCTCATCGCGCGGTGCATCTTTCTTGGGAATGTAAAAACAAAAGAAAGCACTGATAAGCCGGCTTGAGAAGACCGTCGTTTAATTCAATTCTCTTGTGCATTTTTGTTTCTCAAAGTAGAAACAGTGCATTGTGATTGAGTTCAATGTAGCGAGACCTGAGAATTAACTGTGCTATTTTTAAACGATAAACATTCTATAAGTTTCAAGTTTTTTCTTCAACTTTTCAATCCTATAACAATTTTTGAAGACAATATTATAAAAAATACTAAATCCATATTTTATGATTAAAAAAATTGTTAGTTATATTAAACAAAAATATTAAATTTAATTAAAATTTGTGCAATTAATTATTGTTATTTTTCTTATTGTCTTCAATTATGCTGGCCAATTTTTTTCTTTTTGCTTGGCGGAATTATTTGAAACATTCACAATCGCAAAAATACATCCGACTCATCAAGCGCGATCCAGGATGCTAATGTTAGTCGCTTTGATACTCAACCAATCAGAATCAAGCTTCTACTCAGCAACGAGCCAGTAAACCTCGAGTCCCAATAGAAACTGCGACTCAGCAGTCCAACTGTTGATCATCTGAAAAATTCATCATACATTAAAGTTGAATCAACCTTGGATCGAGTATACAATCGGAGGAATCGTGTGATATTATTTGGTCCCAAGTTGATAGTTGTGTTTTTGTTGATGGTCAACATTTATACTGATGAGGCATAGTTATTCTGGCTTATCTTCAGCCTTGGATTGTGGAACGTTCTTTGTGAAATGGAAGAAACGAGATGAAATCGTTAATGATCGCTTAATTGACTGTTTCCGGTTCGTTCGATTTTTGGCAGATTAACATATCATAATAAAATGGATATGGCAGAGAAGGAGATCGTTTCTTTGGAGCAAGCCAGGGTGTGCAGAGTTTGTCTGCAAGATGATCCCAATAGCAAGTGCATTTTCAACGACAAAAGTAGTTTCAGTTTGATGCAAAAACTAGTCCATTATGGTGGCATTGAGGTGGGTTTAATTGGACATTTTATTTTTTGCTGATGCAAATTTCTTTTCCGTTTATTTTTTTATTTCAGTTATTTTAATCAATCCTAATGAGTTTATTATTTTTTTAGATTTTGGAGAACGACGGACTTCCAGACAGAATTTGTTTGCAATGCATCTCAAAAATTGACTCGGCTCATGAATTTCGAATACAATGTCAAATCGCAGATCAACGACTGAGACAAATGTTTGGGAAACCTCAAACACTTTATTCGTTTTCTACATTGACGGATACAAAGGTAATTTGAAAATGACAATGACCAAGTTAATTTCAGAGGTAACATTTTCAATAAAGTTTCTATTTCTTAATTTATTTTGCGACGCTGTATAAAATAAAGATGAATGTCAAACAATTTTTTTTAATATTTTAAACCTGATAGTGAATGTTATAAACGATATAAACTTTGACCTATTAAAGTCGTAGATGAAAGAAGTAAAAGGTTAATTTATTTTTACAATTGTAAAAAAGTGTTTCTAATTTGATCTATTTGATATTTTGTTTAATTTTCATAAAACGATATTTTTATAAAACGAGGATCATATAATGACGATTTTTCAATGGTAAATTTTATACTCAACTCATCAAGAAAGATGTAATCAAAATGTAGTATGATATCTATGACATCCATCCAATTGTCAATCTATTGCTCGGTACACCTACAATAAAATAGATTGCCATCTAGATTAAAAATAACTATAGTACTAATAAACATTAACTTTTGATCCTATTACTCTTTCTGGGACATTTCGTCCATTACTAATTTCTCTGAAACAGGAGTATGAAATTCTATCTATAAAACTCAATTAGTAGCAGTAAGTTGAATGGACAGTTTGCATTCATGATCAATGTCATAAAAGTTCATGCACTTCGAGTTTAAAAAAATGTAGTCTCAAAAATTAAAATCTCATCCAGCGTGCTCAAGTTGTTAAAAATTAACAAGACACTCGACATGCACTTGAGAATACATTTGCATAATGAAAATAAGAATATAATTTTGATCTTACGACTTTCTAACTTGACACATATATTATATTTATACAAATTTGTTCCGTATTTTAGAATTTATGATTTTAAATTTTTAGAACGAAAATTGTCAAACAAATTTGGAGGGTCCGTCAGACAGTCGTCCATTTGAGAGTGCAGAGACAAAGTGCAATTTTGAAAATAACGATGACAAAGTTTGCAGCTCAAACTTAGTTTGCACGTTGCACTCTGAAGCAGATCGAACCGTCGAGAAGGAAAACAGAATTGAAGACGAAGCTTATTCACAGAAAGAAGTGCTGAAAGCCCGGAGAGCATCGGTTTTCAAGCGAGTAACGTCGATGGAGAATTTGAAGAGCCACAGAGAAAGACAAAGGCAGTATATCAAAAAGAGTTCCAAGCTTGACGACTCGAAGAGAAAAAAGATAACAACAGAAACCGATGACGAATGCATAACCACTTGTGATCAAGGTGGATTCAAGTGTGCGCACTGTGATAAACAGTTCAACAAGCAGGATAAATTATTGACCCATGAAAAGTTGCACGAGAGCAAGGTCAAGTGCGAGCCAGTGACATGTCAAATATGTGATAAAAGTTTTCGTAAGAATGACACTATGGTGAGACACTTGAATCTGCATAAGAAAGCAAATCCGAAGGAAGTGTTTTCCATACTAAAGGAGATGAGGGATAAAAGGAGGATGGAAAACAACCCAGTTAGAGCTGAGATGGAAGGCAATTGTTCGGATGAAAACAAAGAGGAATTGGATGTCGAGCACATAGACTTCGGCAGAGGAAATCCTGATGATAACGAGGCACTTGGTGACTCGAATACATCTGTTTATGGTTCTGATTATCAGAGCTCTTTGGAAAATATTAAAGGCGAGAAGACGTTTTCCTGTACTGTCTGTAATATGAAATTCAATCGGTAAGACAATAACAAGAATATATAAAAGAAAAATAAAGTAAAATGAATTTAATGAAGTTAATGGAAGTTTTTTTTTTTTATTTCAGGCAAAATAAATTGAACAGTCACAAAGAAAAACATGACCACGTCTCATTAGAAAAACCTTCAGATGATAAATCTGCGCTGAAACTAATCAATAGTTGGATCAGGCAGGAACTGGTCTCTGACAACGACAACAAAACATTTTCCTGTGAAACTTGTGGTAAATCTTATGCGACAAGAAAATCTCTGACGAAACATCGTTCAACCGTCCACGATGAGTCCACTGAAAACAAGAACCAAAAAGACTGCTCCTGTCCCGAGAAAGCGAAGGCTGACAAACCGAAACCCTATTCTTGTACAGAATGCAACAAGTCCTTCGAAAAAGAAGGTAAGCTTGAGAAGCACAAGAGGATCCACGAAAGAAGCAAGGAGCAGCAGGACTCGAATTTTAAAAGGTTCCTCTGTCACATCTGTAGCAAGACTTTCAGACAAAATACTGGTCTGATGTTTCACATGAGGACTCACACCGGGTACAAGCCTCATGTTTGTAAATACTGCGGCAGAGGATTTACCTCCAACTCCAACTGTATCAATCATGAAAGAACTCATACAGGGGACAGGCCCTTCGTCTGCCACTTTTGCAGTGCTGCTTTCGCGAAATCCTGTACTCTCAAGGCTCATATCACAACTCACACGGGAGAGGCAAATTATCACTGCAAAACCTGTGGCAAGTCATTCCGCAGACTCAAGTACTTGAAGGAGCACAGGTTTACTCACACTGGAGAAAAACCGTACGCTTGCAAGTTGTGTGGAACCGCGTACAGTCATTCGGGAAGTTTGTTCGTCCATGAGAAAAAGTGTAAGGCACACTTCAACAACGCTAATTTTCAATCACCAGCTGGACAAAATAGTGTTGGAACGTTCTGTCAGCAGGGTGAGGTAGCGATCGGAATCACCCAAGCTGCACCCTTGATAACGACCTTGCCCGTTTCGAATCAGATTGCTGGAGAGATTAGTAACGTGATACATGGAGGGAAAGGGTTTGTGGACACGCAAAGGACTGATCAGGTGGCGATGGGGCAGAACCCTGCATTGGTTCATCCTGCTACCCAAGTCCAGGAGATGCAAGCTGTCAAGAATTTTACCATCATTGGACAAATTTTTCACGGCTGATAAAATTTTCCGAACAAATTCGAGGAATTCAAATTTTTGAGCTTTTGATAATGTTTATTTAACATTTTCAGATACGTTTTTGATGGTTGTGTTAGGTGGTTTCTGATTTAGCGCCAAGTTTTAATTGAAAACAAGTTAGGATGATGACTTAACTGTATATCACTAGGCGATAATTCATTTTGCAATCATGCAATTAAATTATTTACCTTTATTTCATATAATCAACGAGCTTCCGTATTACAAAGAATGTATCTAGTTGTAAAAAAACATTTTATCAAACAAATTATACATCTATCATTTTTATATTCGTACGTTTTCAATACAAATTTTATTTTTATGTAAGAAAAGTTGTTTCTCCAACCAAGTCATATGCAAAAAAATATATATATATATTTCCATTTTAATAAATATTTAAAAATTCAAACGTTTTATAATAAAAATTGTTGATAATTCATAATCTAAAATTTGCCACCAAAAGTTTATACAGTTTTATTTTAGATTTTCCTGATCTTGAAATACTCGTCGAATTATTTTAATTGCCAATGTGATAAAATGCATGATGAAATATAATTTTCATATCAACAATTTTAATTCATCCGAGAATTTGTTCCTCCCAACCCGTTTGTTTTCGTTCAATTTTTTGTACAACTAGAATTTTAAATTAGAAATGATATCATGGAATATTAAATAAAAAAAATCTATTTTTACACACATCTAAAAACATTTGAGTAATATTCAAAATGAATCAAATCAAAATAAAGTTTGACTTTATGGAGGAACGGGCCACTGAACACTCACATCCAGTCCTGAATGCGGCGACCGTCACCGTAGTGACAGCACGGTTGACATTAGTCAATTGATGCATGAATAGTAACATTTAACATCTCTGATATTATGCATCGCCTATATTTGTACTCAAAGAAAGAAAAGAGAAAATTTTCGGCAAAAGTTCGTGAAGGCCTCGGAGCCAGCAAGTTGAATACAGAAACAGTCGCAAGAGCGATGCCGTCTAAGTCGCAGAGGTTATACCCGCTCACTTTTTCATTCAAATAAGCCAAAGACCGACACGTCTAAACCTGTGTCACACGTGAGTTTTAGTTATATCAACAATTTTTTATACAATTTTTCATCCCACGAAATTTATTTTGTTACAAAATTTTGTTCAATTTGCGAATCACTATTTCTTCATTTTTTTTTATAACTCAAAGTACACGTACTCTTAGTGTGTACAATAATATTGATAACAATAATGAATCAGGTGTCAAAGTTTACGTCTGCTCGGACATTCTTCAATAGCTGTTTTGATTTCGTGATTGAATCAAACTATGCGTATACATAATGTTTTGAAAAATTGTTGCATTAATTCAGTTGATGTCTAAATCTCAAATGAAAAATAAAGATTAGCCTCTTATCAGAGTAGTTTAATCGAAATTCTTTCTAAAACGCTGATAATTCCACACTCAGACAAAAAAAAAAGATTTCCTATTTCTGTTATTAATTTAACACGTGCTATGGCTGCTGCAAACAAAATGGATAAATAATATTTTTTTTTTTTTTTCAGATAAGTATCCATAAATTGAACCACTTCCATCGAATTCTATCTTTTACATGTACAAATTCCATTTATGAAGTGAGCGATTGTTGAAGAGATCAAAAATGTGGTATGAAACGATTGGGTATCTCAAGGATCCGTATTTGGTTGCGAGAATTCAGAAGTTTTTTGGAGTCGAGATACTTTACGACAGTGAGAGAAAAAAAAAAGATTGCTATGATTCGCACAGCGACACTCACAACGATGACAAACAAAGCACAGATGACGCAAGTTCAAGCTGCAACGAGACGCACAAAAAACCTGTGCAGCCTAACTTTAGGATTAGAAATTACTTCTGGTATTATTTGTTCCTATTTGGAACCCAACTAGGCGATGAAATATTCTACTCGACCTTTATTTCTTTCTGGTTTTGGAATGTTGATGGAGCTGTCGGTAGAAGAGTCACTTTGGTTTGGGCGACCGTGATGACTATAGGTAAACCTGTTATCCAGAATTTTATACAAAATTATTAAAATTAAATGCAATATGTCGAGACAAATTACGGAAAATTGTTACCACATGTTCGATTGAAATGTTGAAAATATTTGACCGCGTTAGGAAATGAAACGAGTTAATTTTGGTATGATTGAGAAACCAACACTTTACTTTCACCTTTGGAGGAATCTTCACCGCGTAAGGAATCACATCGTTACGTTCAAACTTTGAATATAGAATTATTTTAAAATTCAAAATTCAATCACTTGTTTAATTTTTGAAGATTTTTCAAGGTGATCAAGATGAGAGCTTGATTGAAAATGTGTCAAATTTATGTTTTAGGGCAAGCAATGAAAGATGTTATTTGTTGGCCAAGACCAGCTTGTCCTCCAGCAGTTAGATTGCAAGACAAGTGGTCGTTAGAATATGGGATGCCTTCAACACACGCCGTGATAGGCATTGCAATTCCATTTAGCGTTGTTTTATTTACCATGAATAGGTATATTTATTCAGTTCCCACTGGCTATGTGTTAGCCACATTTTGGTAATTATGATCAACTTTTGTTTCACTTCAAACAAAATTTCATTAACTTCACCTATCAAATCTGAGGGTTACTTTCGCATTATCAAAATATTGTTATCTTTTCAGGAGTATTCTAGTCTGCATAAGTCGTTTGTACTTAGGAATGCACACCGTGTTAGACGTAGTAGTTGGCATCGCATTAGCAGTCCTATTTATGATTCCTCTAATACCTCTGGTAGACATGATGGACTACTATTTTCTCACACAAAGTTGGGCGATCATCTCTTTGATAGCTTTATCATTAATAGTTGTCAAAAGTTATCCATGTGGTAGAAGATGGACTCCTACAAGGTGAAAAATCTGTTTTTCTTCAATTAACAAAAAACCTAAAATTAAAAACATATAAATTGATTAGAGAAATAAAAAATGATATTGAGTAAAACAAGTGATAACAAAATGAATATTTTTAGAGGTGACACAGCAATGGTAGTAGCCGTAACTGTAGGAGTGCACGTAGGAGCGTGGATCAATTACAAAACCGGTGCTCTATCGACACCGTTGACCTCACCACCTTATCAAATTATCTGGCCCTCTTATCCAATGCTCGGAACATTTGTCTTGCGCACAATAATTGGACTATGTTTTATCATGGGGACAAAAGCTATATTCAAGACTCTGAGCTACGCGACTGTTTGTGCAATTCTCAAAATCAACGCTAAAGAGTTGATGAACAGCGAAGACCATTTGGAAAACAAAAATAAAGTTCTAGTCGATCTAATCTATAGATATATTACATTTTTTATGATTGGTCTAAGCATTGTATACGTTCTGCCAAATGTTTTCACAATTTTAGGAATAGAACGACCCATGTTTTATACTGAAATATAAATTTTACTGTGTAAAATGTAAAATAAAATAATAAATTTTACTAAATAAACTGCAGACGTAATTGAATTTAGTGATACAAAACGAATGATTTTAAAATATAATATAAGGACATTTTACAGTCAAGAGCGAATATACGTTTAGAACGGCAAAATTCATGCCTAATAAATTCAAAGATAGATTGTTAAGAATATATATATCCAATGTTAGAAATAAAATAAACCTTTTTTTTAGAAAATGTTTCAGAATACTAAACATTCATTTTTGTTATAAACAATGAATTATCGATAAGTTGATTAAACAATTCTTTTAACCAATTTACAGTTGTCACGATTTCTTTTACAGTTTTTGATTAAAAAATCAAAATTTTAAAGTCCTGCTTATAGGAGATGAATATAGGTCCTAAAATAAGAATATTTGCAATTTTTATTATTCCAACAAGTAACAAAATCTAGAATAATGTTTTTATTTTAGTAATTCAACTTCAGCAGATCCCACGAAAAGTTGATAACCGAAAAGTACTCCGATTAAATGCCTCATTTCTAAATATTTCATTGTTCATATTAAAAATAAACGTTAACCTGTGCTATAATGCTTCACGAATATTGCTCGAAAGAGGGAATTATATCTCTTTAATAATACATCTATTAATATATGAACGATTTTTGCAACTTTCTATGTGTATATTTACATCCCTCTTAAGCTATAGTACAAAGTATATTTGTAATTATGTACGTAATTCTTTACTGCTGCGTCCTAGTGTCAATTATACGTTTTTATGATTTTTCCAATTCATGTTAATTTACCACTGATTTATAAAAAAATAAAATTTTAACTTGATTTTAGAAAACACTGAACGAAGACTGGTTTTACGTTTGTAGTATGGGCATGTGTAATCGTAGAATCTGAAAGAATAAAAATATTATCTTTCACTTGATTTTCATTATTATTTTTTTATCTAAAACCACTGATTCTTACTCCAATTTTACTGTCCATGTAAGCCTGAGCGGTTTCCTGATTCACCCTTTCAGGGAGAAAAACATCGACAAATCGGTTAGATTCATGATCTTCAACAATGACTCGGTCTTCGCCAATATCCACAGAAATATTTTTTAAAGACTGTAATGAGCAAATAGAAATTGCAATAAATTTTTCAACAGAAAAAGAATGAGTCAACAATTAATTTACTGATATGAAACGTGCCATGCTGGGTATTCTAAACAGTCCTGTGAGATGTCTGTCCTCTTCATTTTTGGTTTTCAATATCACGCATTCTAAGCTTCTGTCGGATGTATCATCTATATTTTTTGATTTTAAAGTTAGTTTGCTGTCCATCTCTTGGATCAGAGGTCGTGAGGCAAGCGGTGCCAGTTCTTCAGGTTTTTTTATAGCTCTTTTCTCGATTCTGTGGGGTTGTAATTTTCCCATTACCTAAATTTTAAATATTCAATTTTAATAACAACCAAACAATGATCATTATCAAAATTAAAAATCTTACCTTTCGATTTTTCAACACCACATGATCTTTTATATTAAGTGATTTTTTGAATTTGTCATTAACACCATCAATGATGACATTCAGAGTAAACACCATAAACGATTCCATCTTGAGACACTTATCAAAATACTGTTTGTTAATGAGCACGTCATAAGTAGGCGATAGTACACCATCTGAAAAAGGAAACAGTTTTCAATGAATAATAAAATATTAAACCCGTATTTAAATTAAAAAATGTTTCGATTTTTGTACTAACTTCTATCAGCCTCCATTTTTTCTTGACCGATTGATAGAGGAATAACGTAATTTGCCTCCGCGTTCATCAACATTTGGAGTAGTTTTTCTTGCGAAATTTCTGCTGGTGGTGGAATATCATCACTCGTGCAAATATTAATGAAAGTTTTTTCACCACTGGATGATTTTGCTTTCACGCAAATTGCTAAAAAATAAAATGATGAATAATTTTACTTTTCATTGGTTTTTGTGTTGTTTTATATTCATTATTCACTTACCAGGGGTCGGATGGACTATTATTGATGGTTTTTCTTTCATGTTTGTAATTGTGTCAAGAATTTTGTTAAACTCCTTTTCCTCCTCATCTTTTTCCTAAAAATAAAGACCAATCAAAAATCATAATGCATTAATGATAAAAAAAAATGATAAATTATAAAAAGTGCAAATAAATAATGAATCCTGAACAAAAAAATGTTTATGTTTTTTTAACGTAATAAACAATTAAAATGATTTACCAATGTAACTATTGTAATATACAACGTTGAATATATTTTTTGGTTCAGAAATTTCCTTTCTTTTTTTCTTAAATAAAATTTAAGAATTAAAACTTTTGTAAGGTTTCTTACCGGTAATCTCAGCTTTGATTCCAAAAACGAATCGTCAACGTCTAAAAATGATTTTGTTGACATCGTGATGTGCGATCGAAAACGTAAACAATTCTAAGCCCTTGGCAATAATTTATGAAATATCTTTGGTAACTTGGATATATTGATCAAACAATTGTATTGCAATACACTGTCTTGAACTGAAAGAGATGTATGTATTTTTTCAGGTTATGTCGATATGTTATTGTTTTGAAATTTCAATCTGCGCATGACCGTTTCCACAATAGCACCTAATTTAAATATCGTCACCACGCAGAAATTAAACAATTCTAAATTTTTTAAATTCTAAATTCCAAAAACTAAACATTATAAAAAATAAAATTATTATTTTTTATCTCACTTTCTCACTACTACTAAAAATTTAATTTTATTTGAATTAACTTTTATTATCTAACACTGAAGTACAAAATGAAAAAACAAAAAAATGTTTGCAAGCGAGAGAGATTCCCCCGTAAGCTAACGCCCTCTTAAATTCTTGGCGGTCGGCGTGGTTGTTCAAAAGTCGCAAGATGGCACCGGCGCGGCGCGGCTATCGACAGGCTGACAGGTGCTTTTCAAACATGGCGTCCAGTGTTTACCCCAACTGATCTAGCATCCGCAATTGCAATTAAAATCGTACTGCTTTTGACCCGTGAACGAGTGTCAAGGTCCTTGTTCGGAAAACTAACATCTTTGTGGTGTTTGATTCAAGTGTTACAGTGAACACTTTGCACAACTGCGCCATTTAAATCTTCTGAAATCAGCGCATCCACTCATCTTGTCATCTCCGGCTAAGTCCTCGCACGATCCGGTGACAGTCAGAATCGTGAGTAATCTGCATCCCGTGCTTTATGTTTTACAAATAAGTTTTTGATTTGTGTAAAACGATCAGAACTGAATATTCTCTTACCTCTATACAGTATTTGTTGATTCGTTGTTGTTGTTTTTTATTTCACATCATGCAACCACCTACATTCAGTTATTGAGTTGAATCATTTTTTTTTTAATCGAGGACAAGTGATGTAATTTCAAATTAAACTTTTTATGGTGTTTTTTAAGGTCTGTTTTGTAACTACAGATTCTATTTTTATCGGTTTTTTGCATTTTTTAAAAGTGCACATTTCATTACGTATCTTTTATTTGTATATTTTATATACCAACTGTGCATAACTGATGTATAACTGAAGATGAACCAGATCTGTATTTTTGTTTGTTTTACCCACCACTGTCTATGTTTACAAATATTGAACCAATAAAAAGGATCACATTTAGACTATTTTTTAAGGACCAACAGCAGGTTTCTTAAATAATAAGAATATTTTGGCTTCGATCGTAAGGGGAAATTGGGTATCGTGAACAAGTTGTCGAGGGTTCATAATAAGGGAGTTCTAGGGAGAAAAGGGCAAAATTTACAGCAGCTTCAAGAGATAATCAATATCTCCAAGAGAGGGTACAGAATAAAAGGACTCGTTGTATTTTTCATGCACACATTTATAATAATTTTATTATCAATTTATTACAAGAAAAGCTTTGGATAAATATATAAAATCGATTAAAATTGAAATCGAATTAAAGTTATAACAAATCAAACCACGTTAAAATTTGTAAAAAAATGCTTATCTGAGCATTATCCATGCATCAGCAACATAAAGTAGAACGTGTTTCAATGGTAGTTGCAAAAATGTCACCAAAGATAAAGTAACAATGTCCTGCGGATTCGATATCACATTCAATAAGGCCAGACTTGCACTCGCGACGTGCATGTGTATACGCTACGAAACAACTCGCAGTCGATCTTTTTTATTTCGTGCAGCTATTTTATATTTATCTGGATCAAATTGCAACGGGTCTCGAACGACAGTTTTCTTCGCCAAGCATCGCCCTCTGTTTTGGATTTGGTGCTGAGTTTCTACATTGTCACGCAAACTTTTATTTCGCGATAGAACTGCTGGGTGTATGTTTCACAATTTCAATACAAAGTTTTTCCGCTAGACTTTTTTCCCAGAAACCCGGAATCTGTGCTCAGTATTTGATTTTGTATCAAGCTAGCTCAACCACTTCGGCACACACTAAATATTTCATGGTAATTAAATAACGTTGTTAATTCCTTTTTTTTTTTTTTTTCTTGTTTTTAAAAAGCGTATTACTTTGAAATTTATGTTGCTATATATTGTTCATTTGTATTGATTCATTTCGGTTAGTTTGCAGGTGCAGAAAAAACGAAGAAAAATAATCTAGATTGGGGCAACACTACGAATTATAAAATAAGTAGTCATCTATCATAATCCTAAAATTGAAACGAAAGTCCATCAAGATTAATGCCTCTGTCGAAGATAACAGTCTTAATTAATGAGTAAACGGTCCGAATTGATTTGAACGTGATCAGTTTTGCTGTTATTACGCAACGCCTTTGCTTTTAATCTCACCGTCGACAAATTATATTTTTCACTAGGCGGCTGAATCTTTGATCGTCGTATCTCCAGTTCTCTATTAGGTAACGCACGTGTGCCTTCGTCATTCTATTTTAACGCCTTACTCACAGTGCTCTTACGTAGCTTGGTTCCCTGATTTTTATTTATGACACTTTCGACCCACCGGATCCAGGTCTCCAGTTACCTGAATGAAACCGCCAATGAACCAAAAGTATCCGGAAGTCGCCCAGAGAAGGGGAGGATCACGTGACGAACGGAAGTTACAGAGAACCACTGTCGCATGAATGGGCGTAGGTGGGCTCAAACACAGTCAACGCGAAAAAGAATATCAAATAAGAATATGAATGAATTTGATTCCATTATTGGGCTCATGTTTTCTTGCTTTTTTTCTTGACAAATTTTCGAGGGGATGACAGAGTGAAGAAAATTTTGCCGTGTAATGAGTGGCTTGAACGTCAGGATGGCTGCGCGAGACAGGTTCATTGCGCTCTTGTTTCTCCGTTTTCCATTTCACAAAGGTGCGGAGAGCCACGCGAGGAACGCAAGAAAAGGTCGACAAAGACGATTCAAGTGCCCTTTACGCTCCGCGCAAATTAACGTCCTGGCACAGACAACGAGGCAATAACACCGACTGCTTATTCTTTTATTCCCGCGGAGGGTTTACGCGCAGATCCGATCTGCGTCTGTGGTCAGGAAGGTAACGTGCAAAGAGCCATTTTTGTTCGCAATAACAATGCCGGAAAGTGAATTCAGTTGAAATGATTTTACAACATTTTTTGTACACGTTTTTTTTTTTCGATCAAGTTGAAATTAAATGGAAACAGTATATTTTTTTGACGTTGAATTGCGAAGAACGGTTACGAAGAAAAAAAATTATTTTTAATGAAATGGTTTGCGAATAAGAGTCGTCTGGTCTGTTCATAACTGAGTTCAATTTATCAAAGGATGTTATCGACTCTTGGGCACAAGTCAAATAATGTTGATTCGTTATTAATTTAGTGTCCTGGCTATAAAAAGATTCGCTAAATTTGAAAGGATAAATCAATATCAAACGTTTTGTTTGTGTAAAGTAAATTATCGTATAGCAAGATCGTTTCATGAATTCGCAAGAAATGGTATAAGTAAGAAGAAAAAAATGTTAACGAAGAGCTTAGCACGCAAAGCAAAAAGCGCAGATCGTAGAGTTCGCGAGCCAAATTTGCCCTGTGGCGGCCAATTTGGCCCAGTCTCTTATTATCGGCGTTGCAAAGAAAGATCGAACGGCTTAGGAACTCGTTATGAGGTGTGCTTCTTGTTATTCCGTCGGCCAATATTGCTCCTAAGACCTTCGAGATCCGTTGATATTGGCGCACAGAATACACCGCAGTGCAAGAAAATAATAATCGCTCAGATGATAAGATGGCAAGCGAGATGATGAAGATAATTGGGAATATCTCCCAAGCGCCAAGTTATTGGTACTACCGATCGAGCGATTTAGATTCAGGCAATAGTCTGCCAGCACTTCGAAATTTGAATTCGAAATTGATGTTTGTGAAAGTAGGAATTAAATAGGATTGCATGATATCACGAAATTTAGGGGTTTGATCAAATTAAATAAAATATTCTCTACAAACAACAACTCTCAAACTTTTTATCTGATTTCAAAGCATTTTTTGTCATAAATTCTATGAGGTTTTATTGATTAAAGTTTGTTGTAACTGAGGGACTAATTAAATTGAAAAAGAAAATATTTGTTGATACAAAGTTATAAAGAATAAAAATGTTGACTGGTGTAAAGGCAACTTGTAGTCAACTATATTTCACGCGATCATTTACATCTGAGAAAAATGATTAACCACTTTTGCGCACCGGGTGTAAGTACATTATACCTTATATTGTTGCTAAAGAGATTATATCAGTGATTTTTCCACGGTAATTAACGCCGACTCGATAGACTGCGAGGCGTAATGTGCAGCTTCAAAGTGTCTTTCCGGTGTATCGAGGTTTGCGTTTGCGTGAGACAGAAACGAGTTTATAATTGTACAGCCGACGATCGACGTGTTTCTTAGGCGCGCGGAAATCCAGATAAAAAAAAATCTGCTGGCGACACAGAAAAAGATCGACGGACAAGCTCATTCAACCGCGGATTTTATGCAAATCTCTCAGTTCATTGATTCGCTTGCGTTTGTTTATTTGCTTGCTTGCTTGTTTGTTTGTCGCCGAACGTGTTTGTTCAATTCAACAGGGGGGCGAAACTCAAAAACTCGTCTGGCGACAATCAATTTCTTGCTTTTATGTGAAAAAATAATACAAATCGAGACTTGATGTCTCAGTTAGCTTTTCAAATGTATGTTTGCTTTTATTAATTAAATTTTACAGAAATATTATTGTGATATTGTGTTTGATTTTCTTTAATCAAAGTTTTAGATGTACGATTTTGTACGCATTGTTTGTAGCACGAGATGAGATGTCCTCCAAAACTATCAGCTCTTTAAACAAGCTATTGACAAGAGTTTGATGTTGAGTTGATAGTTGAATAGTGTTGGCTTTAGCTATTAAAACTAGTTGATATGGAACAGTTATATCGAAGCAAGCTCAGTGATTAATAACAAACTGATGATGCTCGTGTCACACGTTAACCTTCGACTACTTTGATTTCCTCCAAATGATGTGATTGACATCTTTATTCTCTAACATCTAGATTAGTTAACAATTCGTTGTATCTTCAAACGATTAGTCTTTGATACTAAAAAATAATCGAAAACGAATTGAAATTGTCCAGTAAATAAAATATAATCAAATAAAAAATGAATTCAGTAAACAAAAACATGTGATTACTGAAAAAAAGGAGTTGAAAGATCAGTAATAAATCCATGTCGACTCGGCTGACCTGGGGCTAATTGTCCGTATAGGAATCATTCTTCATGGGCATGTGACAATCGTTGAATGTGCCCAGCATGTCTAAAGACGCTGGTCGGATCGCATTATCGGTGCCACGTGCTCCGTCACTTTACTCCAATTTGCGATCTTGCCTTTCTAAAAAGGATGTCCCTCATGATAACATCTGAAATGAAGGACAATGTAAAAAAGACAACTGTACTCACCAGGCCCATTAAATTATATAATCACCATGTAGGATTTGCACTTAATGCCTAAATTGTGAGAAAGTTTTGGATTAGAAGAAATAGACTCCTACGTTCTGCAAATTTTTCAACTTGAGAATTATACTAGATTAGCGTTGTGCATTCGCTGACGAAAGTGTCAATTTGTATTTTGACAAATTTTTTCATATTTTTACAATTGTTTGTAATTTGTAAAAATGTAAATTGTATATTTTCTTTTTTCTAGTTAGCTGAGTTTGTTGATTGATTATTTAGATTTTGTATGGAAATAAATTTTTATCGGATGCTGTGTAGGTCGATTTTTTTTGTGGCAGTTGCGTTGATCGACTGTCCATGCATATCCGGTCAATAAACCGACGGTCTTACCCCATTAGCGCAGCGACTTGTGTTTGACGAGGGTTGTTGCAACCGATATCCCCCTGCCCTCCTCGACATGCGTGGTAGTAAATAAATCTCGACCAACCCGAGGGTCATCGTATTCAAAACACGCTCGTTAAGTGGCACATTTCATTCGCGTCACGATTTTTTTACGACGACGTATGGCGTATTTTGGCAATTGATGTCTGCGCAGCTTTGCCACACACTTTTGAAATAATTTACGTCTTTCTAGTCAGAACCACCTGGTTGCACAAAAACTTACTTACAAAATATTGTAATTTCATTATTTTAAATTCATTTTATTACATAAAACAATTTTTATGAATGAAACTTCATTATATAATTATAGTTGTAAAATATTTTCTGCCTGGTGAATGAGATAGGAAAAAAAGGAGACATTATACCAACTTGGATTGTATTTTCAGTTGAGTTGACGTTGCGCATGATTCCAATCGGACCAAGATATTGATTCGAGATGAATATCAGCCGCTCTCGTGAACAAAGAATTATTATTTCACAATAAACTATTTTAACCTCAATATTTGAAACAATTGGCTTCCAATGGACAGTTCAACCCAGGAATGGTGTGATCATTTTATTATTAGCCCATTCATCAAAAGGATCGTCAATAAAGTGTAATTGCCATTTTTCAAAAGGTGGTCCATCATTGGGAGAGATACAACGGTTTAAGGAAACAGAAAAATAAGATATTAAATCAACAACGAGTCGTTGAAATCATATTTCTTATTTCTAACTACCAATTCAATTTTCATTTCAAGAATGACCCGAATTTTGTACCAGCATGGTATCGAATTAGTCGTCACATTGATCATCAATAACCCGGGTTACCGCTCCATTGACACATTTTGCTGGCACTCATCTTTCATTTCTGGAAGTTGAAAAAGGGCTTGGGGAGGAGAGCCATGTAAATGACGATGTGGAAGGCTCTCACAATCGAGCTTCCCGTTTGACTTGTTTAGCGTAAACTAAGTCAATCAGGCGTAAAGTAGATGAACGAGGCGAATTTGCAGCGCAGCTCTGAGAGAATTGAAGATAATGAGCTGTTGAAGGAGTGGGGGAGAACATCGAGCACAAAAGTGCAACGACTAGGAGAAACGGACAGGAGATAGAGATGTGACAAAGGCATTCCTGGTAAATTTAATCGTAACCAACGGCACAAAGAACGCGAGAGTTGTGTGTGGGTGAGAGATTTCTCGACGTTTTCTTCAATAAGCGCTCGAGTTGCCACGCTCGATCTGGGACAATGTAGACCAAAGATGTAAACAAAAGATGATCCGCTCAATTTTTTTCTCCGCCGTGTTATTAATGCTACATCAAAGTCTCTCATATCTTGGTACCAATTCAATTTTTAGTTAACTTTGTATCCGCCTTTTTGCCGCTCAAACATTAATTTCATATTCTAATTAAGCGCTCTTAGGCGTTACATAATCTCGGACACAGGTCTTAATGTGGCTGATCCAATTTATTTATTTACATCTCACAAGCACCGTAATGTCTGTTCCGGAGCCATAAATGTCGTTAGCTTTGATCGCGGTTGATTTTCAGTTCACAAAACCCATGGGCGAAACGTGATTTCATACATTACGATGCAGTTTAAGATTGGTTTTTAATGGATTGCACATCATTAGATGTGTATCAATTTAATTAACTTTAATTGGTCGACCCATTGGGCCTGCTCTCGAGCTTTGTTTTGAAAACTCAGTTTAATTATATTAATTAGGCCATAGAATTTAATATCAGTTTTACTTTGTCGCGCCTCGGATGGAATTCAGGCCTCCGATTACTTTAGAAGACTAATTAAAATGAATTTAAGTTCCTTGCGTGGAATTAGATCTAGAAACGGTGAGATTTTTTTTTCACCCTGCCAATAACGTGAGTTGAAAAAAAAAAAAAAAAAGATTAAGCCAATAATAATAATTAGATTTAATCAGAGAAATTAAATTTAATAGATATACAACGGGATTGGAATTCTTTTTGCTTGTTTGTGGATTTATTACAGTTAGAGAAGTAACAGTTTGGTAATCAGCACCTGTTTTGGCTGGGACTAAGTTTAAAACAAGGCGCGGAAGATTGTTACGTTGACCTCATTATTCGTAATGAGTAGCAGTTAACTACCCTGAACCAGATCTAATCATGTAATGAACGTCAAGATGAGCATTACATGTCTCGTTATAATTCATTCAAATACCCTAAACGTTACAGTGTTATCAAACCTCGCTGATTGTTAGACTCAATCTTTGATTATAATTTTCTGAATAACATCTCTTAATGTTCTTCCTGAATGATAAATCTAACAGTTTCAAAATAATTCAAGTCATCAAGATGAGAAATTGGCATGGATTAAGTCTTCCTCAAATCAACCACTCAATTAGAACGAACAAAATAAAACATACATCCTTGTCGGAGCTAATTAATAATAAGCGAGTTAAATGGAAGCATCTGAAATTAGAAGTTGGTCTTTCGAGCACTCGCGGTGTAAGAGAAAATCAGAAAAGTGCGTGAGCTGCGTGTGGGTGAGACGAGACGAGGTGCTAGCTTCGTGGAAACGCACGGACAGACAGTCGTACGCTCGCTGCAAGACCGACCGCATCGCAGCACCCTCTCGGTCTCGCGCGTTTCATCTCCCCTCAATCAACTTATCAAGTGCACATGACAAAGTGGAAAATATATAAACCTCTGACTCTAGTGACTAAATATGTTTTGAACTCTCGGACAGGAAAAATATTTTAATTCGGTTCTATTTTGTTAGGTAAAGCAGATTCACGTAGCTGTAAGAGGGAAATCAGTGTTTTGAAAGTTTAACAAAATTGGCTTGACGGTTATGATCGAATTTGAAAAAAAAAAAAAAAAAACAAAAACAAAAGATTAAGTATCACTTTCTGAAAGAAGTAGATTATTTCTACTTTAGTGTGGAATTACAAAATAACGACTCGCAGTAAAAAATTTCAATTTACGAGCCAAAATCATGGGGCGTTATATTTTTTTTGCTGCACTTTACGATGCAGATCCCTATAGTTTGTTTTGATGCTGACAATGCTGCTGTAAATTGTAAATGTAAAATTTGCGAGTGTTATTTTTGTGGGACTCGAGTGGGAGTTTTTTGGTCAGATCGTTATACACTTTGTGTGTTTTAATTTGAATCGCGGTATGTGTCACGGAATGTGCAAATTAAGTGGCAGTGTCGGCACGATTAGTCGAGCGTTCCAAAATGTGGTGCCTCGGCGTTTGAGTTCCAGCGGTGCAACGGGGTGGCACGGCCGGTTCCAAAAATAATCGAGTATTTTTATCACGACTCGGCCTCTCTCATTTCGTTCGTTATGTTTCGAACAAAGTCGCGGCTATCGGCGCATAAAGCCCAGCAATGACAGCGACCAACTTTGTCGTCCAATTGCGTGTCTCTACAAAACGAATTGTCACAACATGTTTCACTCTATTTTTTGAACACAAAAAAAAAAAAACTTTTTTCTTCAACTAATTTGGTAGCTCAATATTTTTTTTACAGTCAGGATATTGAATTATTTAGTTTTCAGTTTCAAGAAATGTCTGTTTTTTGCTAAAAAATGTTGGTCCAAGATTTTAAAATATTCGTCGTCGAATCAAAAATTGTGTGACATTTTTTTCTCAATTTTAAAACTGGAGTTTGATGGGTAAAGTGCCAAAGACAGATTTGGGTTAGAAAGTGTATATATTGAAATAATTTGTTTGAAAAGATTGAGACGAAATGAATGAAAAAAATTGAGTAGGATAAATTCTGAAAATAGTTGAGGTTTGAATTATAACGATCTAAACAATATTACAAGTTGTCGAATGAACGGCAAAGTTGAGTTTCCGCGTCAGAAATGATAAACGACATTTCCGCAGACAGACCGCGGGCGCAGCACAGTGTTATCGGAACCAACTTTCCGTAGATGTTGCCCACATAAATGAGCTGCACACGTACAAACCAAGTTTACGCAAAACCAGATCCGTCACTCCCTTGGTTATACTTATATGACGAGTGTCACGGGTGTCAGATTAAAACGTCTCGTTCACGCTAAATGTGTCAATTTATTACCAACAAACAATTTCGACTTGCGTTCGACACGTTTTAATTGATCTAATCAACGTGCTAGGGAATCTTTCTGATTCAATTTCAATAAATTATTTTTTATAAGGCAATAAGAATTTGAACACAAATGTTCTTTAAATAATACAATTTGAAAATTACATTCTTTCACATGGTTATAGCAAATTAACCTCCAAAAAGGCGAGAAATAGGTAAAAGTCAGAATGAACAGATTTGTTTGTGTAAACGATATCGAAAGTCGTAAATACGTTGGTAAAGAGCGTTTGATATTGTGCACTAGTAGACATAAAGTCTGCGGATACGTTGAATGACTCGGCGATCGTGCAGAGCTAACGGTAACGTGAAGTATGACTGGATGCTACGATCATTGATTGCGTCTAAACTGCTGAATGAAATGCGAATGACTTAACAGTAGAATTTACAGTAACTCTTTTTTCTGATACTGAAAATATCGCTCTTTTGTGCATTTTGTTTAGCGAATCGTAAATTTCGTTTTAATCGCGCTTTTCTTATCAATTTTCACTTTGATCAATTCCCAACAATCAAATAACGTGCCTATAATTTCGCACGAACAATTTGTTACGTGCAATTTCACTTATCTCATTATCGCGGATATGTATAAGAAAGTACGGAGAAATTTACGGGATGAATTGAAAATGGACTCGAATAGTTGATTCGCTTATTTTTATGACTGTAATTGGCAATGATATGAGAATCGACGAGACGTGTCTAAGATCAAACAGCAATTTCTCGCGGGCAATTTAAATAAGAGACGGCCCGATAAAGTACAAATAACAGAGTGCTACAATTGCGCCACTATTACAACATTTGTTCATTTTTACATGTTGACTTTTTCAGTTTTACCACCGCGCACTTCGGTAATTGCAACCGTTCCAAACATAAACTCTTGCTCAATCAATCTGGAATGTCTAATTTACAATTGAGAAAGAAAAAACTGCGATTCGATTGAGAATCGAAAAATACAAAGTTGAGACTATCATTTTTTTTATCAAAAATGTTCAAGCAATTTTATTTTAGATGAAAATACTTTTTGTTGTTGAAAAGAACATATGTAATTGCCTTGTCATTTGAAAATGTTTGCCAGCTTATCGCGACGTCATCTCCGTGTCTAAATTTGACATGATAAACGCAAATTCCGGAAGCCGCTATCTGCATTTCGTCGATCAATTTATTTTAATACTACTTTGCCATCTTTCAGCGTCGGTCTTGCACTCGCCTCTTTTGAGCATCACTTTTTTTAGCTTTCATTTGTATGATAAGCCTCGCACGCAAAGTCTACATAATGCGACCGTATTTGTATTTCAATTCACCAAGCAAAAAAAAAAAAAAAGATATATATATTCACCGCATAATAATTAGTGTACGAGCTCTCGTCTATTCGCACGTATAAATAAAATGTTGCTTATGAATTTTATGGCTGGTTTTGTGTACGTGCCGGCTAACGGTGCGCTCGCACGTTTTTCCGTCGGGTGCATACGCGCGTAATAAAAACCCGCGGGTAATCGCGAAAACCAGCCGAGGGTGTGTCTTACAAGTCAAATTTTCTTATTGCTCGTCATGATTTTCAATTCCATGATATTATAGATTGTGGAAAAAAAATTTCTCTATTTATTTCACAGGATATTAAACTTTTCAAATCAATTCATCTAAAAAATTGCATTATAAATTTGAAATTCTGATTTCTTGAAAGGTATAATATATTTACTTGTTAAATTTTCAATGAATATTTGAAGAATTTAAAAGTGAGTGAAAAAAAGTGGAATCGCAAAATGGTTGCGTCAGAGTAAAAATAATTGTACGATATTGGAATAGATTATTCATCGGGAATTTATTCGAGGGGTTTTTTTGTGATGCACAGTAGCAGCGTCGTTGTTTATTCCACTCGATCGTAATTAGGGAAGACGGAGGAACGCGCGAGAAATATTTTATCGGGCCGCTTGTAAATGACACTACGACCATGCGGTAATCGCACTATACACTCGCGGGTCGATGAACCTATCCTCTTGCTCATACTTTTGTTTTTGATTCATCCATAAATTATATTCATCAATTCTCTCTTCATAATCTTTTCTCATCCACATTTCTATTCATTTCTTGTTGAATGCAATGAAAAATTCTAACAAAAAACAAAAGCTTAATAAATACAAATGTTTCTTCACAATTAATTTTTCCCCCTTATGTATGTATATTATTGATTTTTTCGCTAGAAATGCAAATTTCTTTTTTTAAATTGAAAAAAAATCATAAAAAAGTTTTAAATGACCTTTTCAAGTTAAAAATATTTTTAAAAAATATACAACAAAAATTTGATTGTGGTTAAAATTATCTCGCTGACGGCATAGCAGCAATAACTGTTGTCACGACAAGACACGGAATTAAGGGTGGAAAGCCATAGCATATCGTCTTTCAAAATACACACAATATAAAATAATCTTTTACGAAGTCCTTTCAATTGAGATACAGGGGTTTCGCTGTTAATGAAATTCAGAAGTTTCTTTACTTTTTGCTACTTGTTATCACGCGTAAATAGCGATCTTATACCGTAGCGCGTAACCACAACAACAGAAAAAAATGAAGTAAACAAAGACAAAAAGTATACTAAAGTGAACCGATAAAAATTTGAATGCTCACCTTGGACTATGTTTCGTATGATAATATAACTTTACTGCAAGCTAAAAAAAGATGTTCACGAATGCATAAACTTTTTTTCTCAACCAAATCGAGATAATTTTTCATCATTTGAATAACAAAAAATTGTATAGGAGGATGATTTATTTTGGTCATTAACTTGAAAGTGGAAGATTGTAATTAAGAAACATTTTTTGAACGAAGTAAAAAGTGATGAAAAATTGTTGACACTGATTTGTCATCTGACGTCGTTCATTTTTGATAACAAGTCTGACATTGGCAAGTGATTGCGCAGTCCGGTTGGCGTTTCTGTTCGAGCGGCACGCAAAAAGGAAGGATGTCCGGTCTATATCGTGACTGGTGTATGACTTTTACTAGCGAGAATGCTCACGTGCGTCCGTTGCACTGGAAACGCGCGATAATAAATTCTTCTAATGGGATATTAAAGCTTGCTATTCATTGTTTTGTCGCGATTTGTTTTCCACACGTTTGTTCGACTGCCACGCTGCTGTACTCCACGCGTGTGATAAATTAAAAACGCAAAACGAGCTTATTGCATTGTAATCATCCTTTCATGTTTTACACTTTTCTCACAGGCTCTGAACAGTTAGATGGTTCTCATTTACAATAATCCGTTATTACATTTAATTTACAGTAACAAACAGCAATTAAATCTCAACGAATAAGAGTGCAATAAATTGTGTATACTGAAAAAAAAATTGTATTAGAAAATTCGATCAGATTTCAATTATATCTCGGTTTCCAAGCTAGTTGATGAATTAAATAGTTTCCTTGTCAGCAATTAAACCATGTCTCGAAAAACAAACCCTCAATGGAAAAGTACAAACTATAAATTAATCCGGGTCTCGCATAAATCTCTTGCCAGGTGATTTCCTCAATTTGGCAATGTTTTGAAAGGAAATTCCGTGTATAATTTGAGAATGGAAAGTTCAATTATGGAAATAATAGAAGTGCAATATCAGAATCACCCCCATGGGGCATTTTGAATAATTAAATCATTTCATATTCGGTATTTATTATTTCATATTACTTCTCACATTGTTTCGTTCAAAAACCAAACGAATGTTTCTGCTGAAAAAGTTGTTGAAAACGTTAGCCCTCGACGCCCATGGGATTGGGATTTGCGCCATCTCTGTTAGGACGAATTCTCCCTTGAGCCTCCGAAAGGATGGCGTTGCGGCGCAGGCTGCCGCACCCAGCGCCTGCTCTATCGCCCGACTGACTGTCTCCCTCTCTCGACCCCTTGAGCCTGCAGTCAGTTCCGACTTGCCGGTCGTGCCAAACTGTACCTCGGCCACGAGTCCGTCCAGATCGCCATCCGCGTCTTCCTCGTCGAGTTGCTCTCCGATCCGGCCAAGGCCAGCGTGTGCGTCACTGACCGGCGGCCTTGCCACTCCGAATAACGTCCCAGAACTCGAGATCATCCATCCGCAAACACTCGTCCAAACGAGTTGCCTCTAGAACAAGTGAGTTGTGGTACGAGGGACGCGCCAACTCCGCCGGCTTTCTAGCCTTGAATTTGAACTTGGTCCGGGTCGATCGCGCAACATGTCGCCAAGTCGGGCTTGGGTGCTCCGGGGTGGGAGTCCAGTGGGGGCGGCTGCCACCGGTCTAGACTCTTCTTCTCCAACATTTCGTCTTTTTATTCCTTACATCATGCCAAAGTCTTTCTCCATTCTTTTATCAATTGATGTCCCCTGTTGGTGAACAAATTAAACTTTTGATCATAAAAGAAGCATTTTCTTATGCCAAATTTTCACAAATCATCAAGATTTACGTCTGCAAAATTTATTTGCACCAAAATTTTGAGATTGCGATTCAGCATCTTTTTTTTATTGCATATACAAGGAAATAATGTCGAGGATTTGATAACGCTCGTATGCCAGGTCAGGGTTGCCTGGCGCCCGAAGCAAATAGTAGCCCTTCTTTTTAAAGTTTCAACATTTTTGCTTCATTTCTTTTTACAGACGGTCTGAAATATCCTTTGCTATCTGTCCATCAGCATGTCATTCTTCAGAGCCAATTAAAAACTGGAACGCTCTCTCTCTCTCTCTCTCTCTCTCTCTGAACTTGGCAGCGAAATATCAATCTTGATAGAAGAAGTGGTTCAGATGCTCCAAAGAGATGGGTGGAAAGTTTTAATAAATTGAACAAGTCGATAGGAAAGAATTTTCAGATGTATGCGAGGCGACGATGGTGCGCGCATGACCGTTTCACGGTCTCTGAACTCAGCGGAACCAAGCACCAAAATAATAGATATACGCGTACGGAAAAAGAACTCAACTAACCAAACAATCGATACTGTTCGAGATACCGAGTTTCGTTTTAGATGAGGTCTCGTTCACACGATCCTCTAAAGTTATCTTGTTTAACTTTTTCATTCAATCTTCCCTCACAATAGCAAGATATACATTTTCACACTATTACCAATGCAAAGTTGTTGAATTTTTCAAACACAATTTACAGAAAAGTACACAATTTATTTTATACAAAAAATTGTTCTTCATTAAAATAATAATAATAATGGAAAAACATCTAAATCAAGAGCGACTGAGTTGGGTTTTCAGCAATGCGGAGCTTCCATTCTGGCTGCGGCACTGAGCGCCGTCACGATTGGTTGTTGAATTAGATTTACACGCGCCGAGTGCCATTACGCCTTATCAAGCCTGCTACAACAAAGTATACCCCGTCACATGCACGATAATTCACTCAAGCGTGCCGCCACAATCGCCGATGATCTATGACCGGCATTTAGTTCATTCAAATTTTGCTTAGCGATTGTCCGTGTACATGCAACCGTCATGCCATTTTAACTGCAAAACACTTATTGACCAAGTGACCGATCTGTAACGTAAACATTTTGTGAGCGTTCCATGGCATCAGGTTGAGACAAGAAAATCAAAATTGTGGTTTCTAGGGTGGCCGAGTGTGTTTGACCGTCCAGTGATTGAAAAAGTTTGAACAGCGAGAGAGACTTGTGGCTGAAGTTGAGCGGCCAATATCGATCGTCTATATTGGACGCTGCCGGGCGAAGTGTCCGGCGAATTTGAATATTCGAAAGGGTTGCATTAACAGACCGGTCCCAATGTGTCGCGAAGGCAGCAGTGGTTGGTTGAGTGTGATCCGGCGTTTCGAATGAAGTGGTTTTTAGGATGATGGTAGAGCGTGTCGAGGGCCACCTCTTCATGTACCGACGCCCCGTCTACAGGGTCTTCCAGTACCTCGAAACCGAGTAAGTGCTTCACCAACGACTCACTTTTCAGCTCAACCGTTCGTCTAAATTACCTGCCAGAGGGCGCTTGTTAAAGTAATCGTCCGAAGGTCACAACACCTTCCACTTAACTTGCTTTGTCTATTTTGCCATGAGAGATTTCTTTCTTTTTTCTTTTCTGACATTAAATTTTCTTTGACGGTCAAGAGATGTGGGTTATGTTAATTCAAAGGAAACCTCACCCGACGGTATACCAGAAAAAGAAACGCGCAACAAATAATTTACTTATTAGAGAAAATCGTGTGCCAAGTAATTTTGCAAAATACCATGATACATATCTATTTTGCATGGATGCCAGTTTTGGAACGATCCAAAAAATTGACCTCTGAATAATAATTCTGAAATTTTAATTTTAAATGTGAATCTAGATAAATTATTATATTTCTGCAACTTATGTTCGACGAAAGAAATCGGAACCATTCGCGTTTATCAACTTGCCACATACATTTTGAGACCACCTATTAAAAGATCACATTAATAATTCTCTGCCTTCGACGTTTTCTCTCTGCCCTGGTTCCTCTTTTTTGCCAATTTTTTATTCCATTCAGAGTAAAATCGTTATGACAACTGTAATTCTTCCAATGAATAATTCCAAATCTTTGCCAGAAATTTGCACAAGTCTACGTGGTAAAATTTCTCAAAAATAACTTTATCTTTATACAAAAAATATGTTTGCTTGCTTGTTTAAAAAGTGTTGTGCTTAAAATATAACAATGTTTATTTTTATCACGAAAGAGGAAGTCGTTTTTATGAGAAAGAAAATCAATTTAGAATAAAAGAAGCTTTTTGCGTGTTGCTCCAGTTAGGATAACATGCTACAGTCTGATTTTCTTTAAACAAATTACGTATCAAAGCGAGGCGTAAAACTGGAGTAACAACTTGTGAAGCGTTCGCTCGGCCGACAGCTGTCGGGGAGCACAATAAAGTTTCATCCTCCTCGTGATGCTTTTTGCTATGATTGTCAGACCGTTTTTCTAGCGACCTGGCAACTGCGAACTCTTTATCGCGAGAAACGGTTTGCCAAGCTATTGTTTTTGAATAACAGTAAAGATGCGCCGATTGAGCCGAATCCGGTCGTGCCAATGCGAGATACACTTTACAGTGAAATTCGTGTCGAAAGTGTTTGTCACGTTCGAGACGCTTAGCAGTCACAAAGGTCGCGATTCGAAAACTTGTTAGAAAATTTATTATTCCAGTCGTTCAGAAAAAAAAGTTTATACAAAAATGGGCACCGAATGCACAATTCAATTTCCTTGCAAAAAGTTTTTGTGCGAATTTTTTTCTTCTGCTCCAATAACAATAAAACTTGGCGACGTTTTTTTTATATTTTATTACGAAAGATCACCGATTTGTCACTGTCAGCATTCCTAGAAGTAAAAGTATAGAAAAAAGAATCTTAAATGAGTGGCATACAATTGACAACAATTTTCACCTCCCGAGTTTCGTAATTTGTGAAAATTGTCGTCTCATCATTGCGTTCCAATAACATTATTTTTTGCCGCGAAAAAAATTTATTGCTTCGCCACGTTGTAAATGTCTTGCATCTATAGGTAAAATCGTGCAGCTTAAAAAATGAATCCGTGCTGCTTCGCCGCGATTGTTCCCGTGATGCGGTTCACGTCTGAGTCATGATTTGTGCACAGCTGCCAGTTCGATTTTGCTATTTGTTCGCGATCCACTTTTTATTGGCGATGAAAATTACGAAACTGTGGTGATTAAAGAAACGATATCGCGCCTTTTCCTTGGGCTATCTGGAAACGTCTTGTCAGATCGCAGATATGCAAATGCAATATAAAAGTTGAGAATTTTATTCGAATGGAAAGGTTCTTTTTTTTGCGGCGGGAAAAAATTGTTACCTCAAGTTAATTAAGAATTGTTGAACGTCGTAAATCGTGTTATAAATCAATGGACGGGATTTTTTAGACGGTGTTGAGGCAATTTGAATCGATCATTTTTATCCCACGGTGTGATTGTGCTCATGAAACCTGAGTATAGCGTCGCTGAAAACAAAATATGCAAACAAAATTAATCATAAATTTCGTGAACCGTTATTTTGCAAAGAATATCTCGGCGAATTCTTTCGCGTTAACATTTATGGTGATGAATGAACATCTTATTACTTGTTCAATAAATTCATAAATAAATACGACAAATCATTTGGATAAATGTTTACTCACCTTATTCTAAACTATGTTTCCCAAGCAAATAAATAAATGTTACGAATTCAAAAAAAAAATCATCTTCATTATGGTATATTACAATGGACGAAATAAAAAATTTGATTTGATTTGATAGTGAAAAAAAAGCGTTATTAATGGTTTGATTTTAGGTCAATACTTGGCTTGTCTGTATCCAAGTTATAATTACCGCTCATGCAACTGTAAGCATACAGATTCGGCAATGGCTCGTTTCATGGTTTGCGTTTTAATCGAAGGTTAGGTCGCGCTATAATCCCGTACTGCGATGATTCACGCGCTCCGAAGGTCGGAATTGACCTCGTTCGTCCAAATTTCGACCCTCCGGAATTTCACGCACAAATTCAATCACAAGGGGAGAAACATTAGACAGTTTTAAAAAAATGCTTCATCTCCCCAGAGGGAAATCGAAAATTCCCCTTGCGAGACTACCTCTAATCAATCAACTGTAATTAATTTTTTTCCGACCTATTTTTTAAGCAAACATGAAATTAGCGAATTATGAACGGATATTTTTTTGTATTTCACTTAAATTGAAAAAAAAAAAAGACAGACACTTCTATCAGGTATGACTACTCTGGTCTACCGTGCATAATGAAAGTCCGTAATAACTCGTTTAGGCGTATAATTTGCAGCTTTTTTTCGCAGCAAGTGTGTGCTCCGTATAATTTGGACCGATTGAAGCGAGGAATGCGCTAAATAAAAAGCCATTTTGCTTACGACTTTTGTCGCGTGTGTTCACATGCTCGCCCTTGACTTTAGGTATCCGGCATTCTGCACTCCGGAAACCCGACCACCTTTCCGTCTGGCTCCGGGTCCAATTTCCGATCGTTTTCTCACGCAATTGTTTCCTCTTGTTTTCACCCTTGCCAATGTTTCATAATCACGTTTCCACGTTTCTTCCAAAATTAATCAATACATTACTTTTCAACAAATTTTCCACAAAAATAAGTACATACCAAACTTATTTTTATATTACAATTTTTTCTTATCTTAGGATAGTTTTTGCTTGAGATACCGTTAGTATACCTGTATTTCGATTGATTCACGAGCGGCCGACAAGTGTCAGTAACTTTGATATAGAATTCAAACCGGCGGTTACAATTCTATTAAGTTATCCCTGAGGATTATAAAAGCTGATTCGAAAATCCGATAAGAAAGAACAAAAAGATTTTTTTAAAAGCCAAGAATAAAGACATCAAATGTTTCAGGCGAATCAATTTAACTTACAAAATCAACAAATTTGAAAGATATCATTTATAATAGTTTAACTAAAACAAGTTATTAAGTTGGTTGAAAAAATGATTTGAACAACAAAAAAATTGAATTTAAAAATCGCAATAAAAGTTAATTTGTGATTCAATAAATATTACGACAATCAAAACAATATTGTTGATCTTTTAATTCACAGATGCATAAGATTGAGATAATTTTACAAGCAACGCATAAAAGATGATGTGAAGTGACAAATGAGTTGAAAGGGGTCGCACGAATTCCACCGAGATGACTATAAAAATATACTCTGAAATTTCTTTGATTTGAAATGTGCAAGTCGCATGGCCTGCTTGCATTAGCGTGGCAACTTGGAGTTCCGCAAATAAAGCCTCTCCCGCGGTTCGGGACTCGTCTTCGCAGACCACGTGTCGCGAGACTAAACTTAAAGTCACCACATTATCCTCTATTTGAGTCTCTGCATCCGACAATGAGTCGCGTTACCAGCGGTCATATAATAATTGTAAAACCACCATGTCAAAATTTGCACAAATGCGCTCTGATGTAATTACACTATGCTTTGGTGCTGATGCCAAGTCTAGAAAAACCAAAGGTAACGCCAAAATTAATTAAGTATCATTTTAATCTTCATCACATTTTTTATTTTTAAGTAAGTGTTACAATTGTTTTTTTTTTTTTATTTTTCTGGTGCTTTTTTATTAATTGTTTATATTAAATTTTGAGTGATTTCGTGATACTAAACAGAAAAAAGTTAGAAGTAAACATCGTTTCTAAATCAGGACCGAAATGTAAATAGCAAAGTGGTTCAACCCGATAGGCCGATCGAGGAAGCGGAAGTCGGGACGTGACTATTGGATAGAATCGATACGGCGCATGAAGTACCGTACGTTACAATATCTTGCGACTGAAATCAAGATGAAAGGCGTCTCTGTGCGATGGGAAAAAAAATCTTACGCAATCATGTCTCTTCACACCGAAAAATAATTGATCCCTCTGGAATGTTATATGTGATTGTTTTCGTTTCACAGTTTCCCCTGATTTATGGAGAGTCCTCTCGGAATCTCTGAAGTGCGACACTCAAAATCGCACGTATTTGTACATGCTTTCTCGTACGTCTGATCATCGACTGACCCTTTGACATTTTGCGTCCAACGAGATCGCGTTTGCAAACTTTCTTGGGCTATTTTTTTTTTTTTGTACAGGCCGACGCAAATCTTACTTATGCACCGATGATATCACAATGTGAAAAAAGTGAAGGGAAACGCGAGAGCAAGGCACACTGTGTGCCTTGATCATGCAGGTGCAAGATTGAATTTTTTAGCACATTTGTAGATTTAATCAGAGTCATTAGCTGCCGATCGAACTTCCGATGACTTTTGCTCAAATTCCCCAATACCTTTTTGTCCGTTTGAACAGTTAATTTTTATTCTCAGCTGAAATTTGTATTTCTCTCTTGAAAAAGATAATATCATATCGATGAACGAAAAATTTTTCTTGAAAACTTCGTTCTTTTTTCATTCGACTTAAATTTCTACAATCTCAAAAACGTATATTTAAACCAAATCTTTTTGCAGTGGTTCAATACAGAAAACATTGAAACAATGGAAATAGTTTTAGTTGAAATATTCGTTTTTGAGACTTGAATTTTCCGTTTTATTTTTTTTTGATAATTATACAGAATATAAGAGGGAAAAAAACTTTGTGACAAAAGTGGACTCATTATTTATGACATTTACTGCATATTGTGTGATGTAAACACATAATAGTACACAAGAGACGAGTGCGGAATGGATGGAGGTGTAGTGACTGATAATAAATAATTTTACACAGACGGAGATGGCGATTAATCGTAATTCCTGAATGAGTCACGCCTGCGACGATAAATAAATACTCCCTCGCGAAGTCTCGTCTTGGCAGACTGAGAGGAACGGCATCAAGATGCTCGAGAGTCCGCTGCGATGTTTAACCTTACATTCAAATCTTGGCGCCACTTATGACGAGACAATTGCTGTGATAACAAACGTCAAGGAACGTTGACTCGTCAATTAAGCATCGCTAAAAAGTCTTTGAATAAAAATAATTAATCCTGATTACACATTTGAACAAAATTTATATCAAACAGAATGTTTTGTTGTGTATCAGTATAATTTTTATTTCAGCCATTTGAAAAAAAAATTACTACAAATTATACAATTTTTTTAATCCTCTTATCATTTTTTTTTTTTTTTAATTCCGATGGAAATTGTTATTTTGATGTAAAACTATAAGGAAGAACCTTGGAAAAGTTCGTTGAACATTTTTCTTAAAAAAAAGGAAACCATATTAGGGCACCGTCAAGATTTAAATAGCGTGAACGAAATTAATCACAGTACGAAGGTTAAACATCTCCTTTGCCAAACAGCATATTATTCTCCGTCAAAATTAATAAAAATTATCAACTAATTAAATTAAATATCTATAAATACGCGAATAAAGAATTTGCAAGCCGCTCAGTTATTAATTTGTCACAATTCATTTCTGTCTGATGGAAATGTTTTATTGAAATATTCTGAATTTCAGTTTGTATATCTGAACGCACACACTTCGATTCAATAGTTACAGGCATTAACTGAAGTCAGTCGTCGATTCCAAACTCACTTCTGGCGCGATGCACAGATTCGCCATCAGAGAAATTGAAATGTTTTATTAAAATGCTGCTGAGCGAAAAGAATTTTTTTTATTTCGTGCTGAAAAATTCCAATAATTTTAATCTAAAGAAATATGAAATTTAAATTATTTGTTTCAACGTCTTTTATGTAGATAAATTATAAAATAATACATAAACCTTTCTTTAATAATTTTATATATGTTTCTCTCGTTCTTTTTTACAAATATATGTAAAATATTTACTTTTATTTGCCTATAGGGATAGAAAGATAAACTCGAAAGCATCACATGTATATCACAACATTTGTTCCGACTCGTTTTGAAATTAATTCGGCACAAAAATAGCACACCTTTATCTGCTGAATCGAAAACCAACTCGGTTATATACATTACCCTACACTCGATGATGCCGCATGCTCAAGTGGGAAAGAGACGGTTGACGGCAGCGCGAGAAACAGCAGGTTGTGCATGCCCGTTGCTGATCAGTTTCTGTTTGACTGTCGATGCGTTCGCTCGTTTTGTCACACCTTCCGTGCTATCGCCTTATCGTGACTTGTAAATTATAATTCCAACCAAACCTACATTACTTTGCCTTACATTTTTACTTTTCATTTTTTTTTTTCACGCCAAGTGTGAAGTGGTGTCGTAAAGTGTCCTAGCTTATTTCTTGTGTTATTACAGTTCCAACGTTTTTTCCATGTAAAAAATTATTTAAATTGTTTCGATTGACTTATATCATGAATCTTAATCAAATTTAAATTAAAATAAAGTAAATTGAAATTCAATGAATTAAAATAAAAATACGGTATTCAAAAAATAACAATGACAACAATAGAAAGGAAAAAATAATTAATCAATAATTATATAGCATGATTGTGTTTTTATGGCACTTAAAAAGCATTGACAATTAACATGGTCTGTGCGAAACAACCGTCAAGTTTATTGGCAACGTGTTAATCAAAAAGTTTGTCCGTTTTCCTGTCGTGCGGGAAAAGTTGCTATGATGTAAACGAAAAAAACGCGCCGCGCACGATCCTCCAGGTGTTTGTGTATATTGCTAGCGCATGCCTACATGTGCCGCACGGCGTTTATGCCAACACGATTGACCGAGTATTTACGGGTTGCCTATTTCTAAACGATAAAACCACGTATCTGCCTGATGTTAAACTTGTTAAGGTGTCATTTGCATTTTTTTCATCTTCAGGATAAAAAGTAAATTGAGTTATTTTAAATTCAGTTTGATAAAATTGGTTAAACACTTTAATTTATACTTATTACAAAAATGTTTGCTTAATTCATTGATAAATAAAATTTTGTGTACCTCGTTGACTTGTAATATGAATTCACCTGTATCAAATTATTTATATTAATTAGATTATGAAACGAAATATCTTGTCAATTCATCGAAATGTGATACGCCAATAAACAGACGAAAATATTTTGCTTGCCAGAGAAGAACAAACCGAAAAACGATCTTTGTAATTTATAACGTACAATCAACCCAACAAAACAAAAATGCATTTCAATGTAATCTAATTTTTTTAAATCTAACAATTAATATTACAAATTAACAATTTTTTATAACTTAATATTATCAGCATTAATCATTGAAATATGTTAAATGAAAAAAATAATAAAATGGGAAAAACTTGGATCGGAAGTTAAAAGACAAGTGTGAAAATAATAGATGACAGGCGACGCAAAGAGTGTCTCTACCAGATGAATGTGTTTAAACCGCTTCAGCGCGACAACTCGTTACATGCGGAAGTGAAAAATGCTCGAGCGCGTCGAGCGTAAGGCCATAGGGATTTCGTGGCCGGCGTGTCAACACCGGGATCGCTACTGTGTGACAGACTCTGAGCCCAAAATGACACCTTTTCTGCGCCGCAAAAAGAGTGGTTTCTTCTCCGAGACACAGAAGCGGTGGTCGAAGGAACCAAAAAACTTGCTTTGCTCGTTCGCACAGCTGAAATGTAATGACACTTACAGCTCGGACACTATTGGTACTTGGAAGTTTGAACGAATCTCTAAAAACAGGTATTACCATAAATGAAACTAAAAAATTGATCATTCAAAAGGTAACATTTGAGAGAGCGAAAGAGAATAGTTTATTACCAAAATTAAAAAAAAAAAAAAGAAAAGATTTCATTCATCAATTCGTATGAATGTATTCAAATCAGTTCATAAATAAGAAACAAGCCGAGAAACAAGCTTTAAATCTTTAATCCAATTTATTGCCTATTGGCTAATTTGAATCCATATAATACACGCGATCCAGGCTATTGATACGACAAAATGATTGCATCGATAAATTCTCCCATTAACATAGAGTAAAAGTAAACACAACATACATTAGCTATCTATAGAAGTGAAAAATTTGCAGCGCTTTGTCTTAGCGGGTGCAAATGCTAAAGAGACCTTCCTTCGGCGACTCATTTCACGTACCAGAAAACACCAGTGTAATAAGTTCAAGTACATTCATTACAACCGATTTCACTTTTAGCAACAACACCGGCATACTCTTTTAATGTCTTTTTTTTATTGAGCCCGCTGGGTCCCGACCGAACGATCAACAACTGATAACTCTTTCGTACTCATTTTTATCATTATTTTGTTTTCGTTTTCCTTTTTGTTTATCAATTACAATTTCAAATTGCCTAAATAAATATTAACATCACAACATCAAGCACCGTACCTTTCTTTTTATATTTTACTTTTTATTGACCCATCAAATTTTTTCAGTCGTTTTTTTTCCCCCTTTTCAAAAAGAAAACGATCATAAAAGTTACGAACCGTAATTACAAAGCACACAATGAGTGAAAATCCATAATCTTTGAATTACGACACGAAAAAGGGAGTCATAAACAGAAACCAATATTCTAATTCATTAATTACAAACTTATGCAGAATATTGGCTAGAGAAAGTGTGGCACAGTGAAAGGTACTCGTGGGCGTGAATGCAGGTGCGTGTGCAGTGGCTCCTTATCGTGTCACATTGTATGGTATCGTGTTGAGCCGTGACAGGTCAGGGATACGAAGTACGTTTGCGGTCCTGCCCTTTTCCTGGCAACGCTATTCTCCTCGAGGATCCCTATCGATTGCTCATATCGATTGCATCGTTAACTTGACACGATATCATCATACTGCGGGCTTCGTTTCTTTTGCACCAAGGAAGAAGGATGTTAGAAGGGCTTGTCCAATTAATTCAATTAGAAATAAAATTAAAGATACAGAATTAAAATTTTCATTAAAAATAATTTTAAGCAAATTCAATTTGAATTCGTCTTTTCATTTTTATTCAACTCAAAAAAGCATGAACATGACGTTGGAAATAATTAGATAAAAAAAAAAAAAAGAGAAAACGATTGCAATTGTGATTTGCTATAAAAGGAACAATTTCGTCGTGCTTTGTCAACTTTGTTTAATTTAGCATTGTGAAGGACATTTTGTGTAATTACGCATACGGAAGGATATCTGCGTGATGTAACAGATGATCTAATAAGAAGTGTCAGTACAAAAGAGTTCCGCTAGATTGCCTCCTTATTAACTCAATAGTAGCTGGTAATTTACGAACAAGAGAGCCGATTCACGCGTGCACCCAAAGTACAAAAATAGATCACACCTCGGTTTCACGCTATTATTATGCTAAATAAACTACAATAATCAATTCATAGATATTATACAATCTTTCAGATTACGTTTGAAATATAATAAATAATTAACTAATCATCGACTGGACAGATGCTCGTAACAAATAATAAGGTCTTCTCAGAATCACAATCAGAATTTTTATCATACAAAATAATTTGAGCTCAAGTTCATTAATAATTTTGTTTTCAATTTCATTTTTTTCCGCATAGTAACATTTTTTAAGTTGGATTTTGTTTCATTGAATGTTTGAAATTGTTCGGATTTTACTTTGTATATTAATATGATTTTTGTGAATTTTGAGTAAATTGAATTTTCGATCAGAGTTCAAATGTCTGTTGATTGGCAAGAAGTAATACGCCCGAATGATTCGTTTCTGACTTAAGATTATGGTCATATAAGTTGAAAGCACATGAAAAGGGCATCCCGCTTGATCTTTGAGTCAATGAAATTGAAAGTGTTTATAACCGTTTCACACACCTCAACGTGGATTAACAACTTTATTTTCGCATTTACATAATCAAATAAATTACACCACCCGAGTCAAACAACAAATTAATTGCTCTCAAACTCCAATAATTTAACACCGAATCCGCGCATTAGATTAATTATCGAATTTATCATCGAGCAGCCTCGCCATCGATTAATCTTTTCCTTCGCATTTTTATTAAATTAAATAACCAAGTTCCGCTCGGTCTCGTTAATTTGAAGAAACATGTGCCATCGTTAGCAACAAATTGGCTGATGCATTAAACATCAACCGGCATTTCCGTTACGATAAAAATGTCGCAAATTCGACCTCGTTTCGAAAAGTCCCGCTGCGTCAGGACTCAAAGGAAGACTCAACTTTGCAATCACCAAGTGTCCATTTGCTATTTCGCATTATATCCTCATGTAAATTCATCAAACGTACATAAATTCGCATCAAATTGTGCAACCTAATTTTCGACAAGCAATTTTGGTTGGGACATGAAATATGCTAAATGAAAACATAAATATTACTGTTCGTTTAAATATTTGTTATCTGCTATTGGCACATTATGGAATTCCGTATGAAGGCATAATCACGCGATAAGTTCTATTTTTATTCATCAAAAGTCGTACTTGAAAGTGCATTATTCATTCCTTTATTGTTAAGTTTCTTTTTTATATTGTAAAATTTATGTTGGAAGGCCTCATTTTATTGATGATAAGGTGGATGAATATTAATGCTCAATTTAATTACACAAGTTGCGCTGGTCATGAAGCATGTGTGCGAAGCACCTGTAAGTGCAGTTGCAAGTAAAAGGTGCTCAGAGGATACTACTTTTTTTATGGCTCACGTCACGTTTTGCTCCCAGACAAATGTCACGGGTTATTCTAGTTGTTGTAGTGTTTCAAATTTATATGCGAAAATTAAGTAATAAATGTTAGTAATTATGTAATGCGATTCTAATCGCTGTAATTATAAATTAAATTGAAACAATCAATTGTATATGTAATCGAGAATTTGAAGTTTTCATAATACCCAATTAAAATCAGTTGCAATACAGAACAGTTAAGAATTTATATTTACAAAGTAACAAAAAGAAAGGCTAGACATTGTTTTTAACATTTATTTCAATCGACATCATTAAGCTGGTTCTAATCAGCTATCAATTAAACAGTGAAATTAAAATTAATTAAAATGACTGTGCGAGTAAACGTTTATTAGTCGGTCTTCATTTATCATTGAAATCACCGAAATGAAAGCCGTTCTTATATTCCAACGCTAGGAAATATGAATAACAAATGAAGCGATTTTTTTGTTGTTGTAGCGGCTAATTAGTTGTAAGTTGGTGCGTTGGTAATCGCGCGAGCCAAAAAACAATTAATGCCGGACAAAAAAGCCAATCGACTCGCATCGTTAAGATTACTTAATTATGCGAACTGTTATCAGATATTTAAATGGTTACGCGTTATGAAAAGGTCGTTGATCCACATCAAGTCCCGTGTACCAACATGGGCCAATCATTATTATATGCTATCGAATGCGTTGATTGTGTTATACTAGCGATCATTTACGAGACTTAGGCCTTTCGTCTCGTTCCAACATTGTAACTATCTTATACACTTGGACAGATATGTTGCTCTTAATTACAGACATCTCAGCTATGTGATCTGGTTGATGTGCATAAACATAACTGGTTGATAATAATTAATTCTGTATGCAATCGTCAAGGGGTCAAGTGAGAAGCTAATTAATCTTTAATAAGTCGAATCAAATATTTTTCATAATTGATGAATTCAGGTGGTTGTGAAATACATTTTTTTGCTTCTATCTATTCATTTATTATTGTTTATTTTGCGCTAAAAGTATACCCATATAGCCACAAGGTTCAGTTCTTATTAAACTTAATTAACAGATGGATTAAAATTGCATTAGACATGCGAATATTGTTCAGCTGTGTGCAGCTGGTATTATGTTAGCGAACGTAAATTAATTGATTTTGATATTGTTTGTTTCAGCCATGAGGGTATGAGCACTGGAGGAGATGGAGGCGGAGGAGGGGTTGGTGCTCAGGGTGCCGGTGGAGGGAGACACACGCCCCCACATGGTTCACCAACCCCACAGGACAAAGCCACCCTGAAAGTGCATTTACCCAACGGTAAATGAACCTTCATTCTTGTATATTCAACAATTCCTACTATTTGATTATTGTTCACTTTGCAAACAAACAAGTTGGATTGTTATGACAGTTTGATTGTAATGTAACTCCTATTGTACGTTTTTGCATCAAATGATCAATAAATAATTGCTCTGACAGTTTTTCGATATTTAAAATGAACTTGATTGAAAATCTTGAATTTTATTTTATACATCAATTTTAATTAATAATTTTTGTAGTTATATAATCTAATGTTTGTTTCATTTTTTGATATTCCAACAGGAGGTTTCAACGTAGTCAAGTTTGGTGACGCTATTGATGTCAAAGGAATAATTTCTTTAGTCACCAGCAGACTCGCAGCTGGAACCAGGCATTACAGAAATCTGTATGCAATGAGACTGCACCATCCCGGATCCGGCGAGAGTTATTGGCTACATCAGGATACTACTATGTATCAGGTGATTTCAGTCGATCCATTTGATATTATATCAATTGCAATTCAAATCAAATATATTTTTCAATATTGAAATTCAAAATTTTATTGTAATAAGAACACGTTGAAATTACAGGTTCAAGAAAAGTACGAAAAGAAACACCCTCACAGTGAATGGAGGTACGAATTGAGGGTACGCTATTTACCGCAAAACCTAAACGACCTTTATGAGAAGGATAAAGTTACTTTTTATTACTATTATGATCAGGTAATTTGCCATTAACATTCATAAGGTACAAAAAATGTACAATATTTATAATTCACATTAATTTGAATTGTGGGGTTTAAATTACAAACCAATGAAATAATGAAATCTCAAATCAGTTTGTTTAATTTTGTAGGTGCGGAATGATTACCTCAGTGCCAATCATGCAACTTTAGATCAAGACGTTGCAGTACAACTGTGCTGTTTGGAAATACGATATTTTTTCAAAGACATGCCGCAAATTGCTCTTGATAAGAAAAGTAATTTAGAATACTTAGAAAGAGAGGTAAGATTCATTAAACAAACATGTTTCAAATTCATCTTTTTTTAATTAAATGAAAGTTCATATTAAACGCCCAATTTTATGTATTCTCCAAATAGTCTAAACTTGAGATTTGGGTTTGAAATGAAAGAATTTAGATTTTCTCTTATCGAATCGCGCTTTCCATTGCAATCAAAAAAGTTGCACAATATTGTAAATACTGATACGATTCATCATTGTAAGATAAATAATTAATGTTGCAACAAAATCTGGTAATTATCAGCAGCAAAAAAAAATTAATTATTCTTATCACCTGATTGAGTGAATCGCGTCTGGAACAAAGAATTTATATATTTTTTAAACTCTCAGCTTGTCTGCAAGGCATGGGATTATAATATTTATTGTTTCCAAATTTATGGTCACTGGTAAAGTTTTAATGTTATATTTCTCAACTTTTTCTTTTCATATACGTCAATTATCTAGGTAGTGCAATTGAAATACTGCAATGCCTAGTGACACTTTGTTCGAATAATACTTTATCTGTCTCCCTTTTATGGAAAGTTTTTATAAAAGAAATGTAATGTAAAAAATACATAATGATATGTGAATGAAATGAAATCGTACACTGGGTTACGAGATACAAGGTATTGAATTGCCTGTTCTCCTTTTCTGATTGGCATAGCAACATACAAAATATCACTTTTAAATGTCATGGTCATCGATACTTTTCTTCTACAACTGTCAAAAATTTAAAAATGGTGCAACCTATCGCCCTACGCTACTGGTGCATATCATACCTCATGATATTCAATTGCAAATCATGTTTCAATTACAAATAGTAATTTCAACAGTGAAAATAATTATTCCAATGATGCAAATCAAAAATGTTACAACTGTTGCCAATGAATGTATACATTTTTATTACATTTTAAAACTCACACCAATAAATTCTTTTATACATTGCTCAATATCTTCTGATTTTTTTTTTCTACGTGCAATACGTTTTAGGACAAAAATGATAATTCTTTGGAGTTTGAGAATAAAAGAGAGTAGAATCAATAACAAAAAAATGAAATTGGAATAGAAAGATATGAACGTCAAGCATTCAAATATGAACTAGAGAATTTTTTTTAATAGATTAGAATTTAACGAACTATGAAATGACTGATTCGAACAAATAATTTATTTCAATAAATACATTTAGACTAAAATTAAAATAAAAACAGAAAATATTTGATTGCTATAAACGTGTTGTACAAGAAATATCAGTAAACGAGTAGCAGTATGAAAATAAATATTGACGCAAGAATATACGCAAGGTTGATCAGATTCATAGACTCAATTGACGTATAGCTGTTCAAAGAACAATTTCAATGCATTTTGTAGTTGATAAACTTCTTCGCACGGCATAGTAACGCGTTTTAACAATTTCTCTTGTACGGTACATAAACTTTTCAATGTATTACTCAATGCTCCCAGATTTTTAGTAAAACGAATTTTATGAGACATTATGGTCTCAATGATTGGCTTAACTGTTTCTATTTCTGCTCTCATTTTACGTTCATGGTCGAGTGAAATTCCCTGATTTTTAAAAGTAAAATTATTGTAATATATATTTTGTTATTTTATTCTATTTATTGTTCAAAAGTACTTACATTTAAACTTAAATATCCTTTTTCGGTAGGCCAATCTTCTTTACATGCCACACAGTTGCAGACAAACTGATAATTTGATTGTAGAATAAATTGCCTCTCTTTTTTACTTTTATCTAAACACCCCAAATAATTATTAAAAATCTGAAACAACAGTTTTTGTTAACTTCGTTTAACGCACAATTTTGATGTGAAGAAATTTCAAATAAATTGTACCTGGTCATCCTTTTTGATAGGTAATAAAGTAACCATCTTGGCGTAAGGTTTTTTTGGAATTACAAACACATTTGGACAACAACTATGGTTCACAAAACTCGAAGCTGGCAGAAAACAAGTGCTGTGGCCATTGTAAATTAAATCTGCCGGCTGAAATAATATTTTGAAAGTGAAAACTCTAATTCGAATATTTTTAAAACGCTGGACTTCATTTGACTCACGCTGTAATTGTTAGTATCGACAATTCCAATGTTTTTGAATATCAAACATGCTACAAATTTGACAACGCTGTTCTTGTACATTTCACTCCAGTCTTCTTGCAATTTCATATCCAAAAGTTTAGACCTTGTTGCTATAACATATGTGACAAGAACAGCACACGCACACACTGCTTTGATTTTGAAATGATCATTGCATGCTGTTTCATAATTATTTGACAAACTGTACACGCTGATGTATTTGTCGCTGCGAAACTTCTCATCATCGAAAAATCCTTTTTTACGTGGATCTGAAAGCGAATAAAGAACATACATATTTTTTCACAGTCTAAATAAAAAGTCATGATTAATGATAACAAATAAATTCAACAACCTTTTGACTGGTCAACTTTATTTAATTCTCTTTTCAAATTCTCTACACTTCCATGTTCTTTTAACGCCAGGATAAAAAATCTCAATCCAGTTATGTTCGGGTTTCCAAAGGGATCCATACCTAATTCCAAAATGTCCGCAAGAATTTCACACTCAAAATCATGATAGCTCTCCCACGACTCATTTTTACACTTTTCAGAGCAGTACACGACATTCACACACTTGTCACAAGGAATGCAATTCCAAGCGAATTCAGAACATCCCCAACAGTGAGAATACCGATATGGATTTTTTGTGATCATTGTGTACGGACGTTCGTTCAAAATTATTTCTCCTGGTCTGATATCTCTCGAAGCCACCAAGTGCCTGCCATGAATCTGATCGTATTTCAACTTTATGGAATCTGATGCACAAGGGATCTCATTGCTGGCATTTTGATAAAAAAATTCTACCAACGCGGAATTTATTTCTTCGTCGGAAAATGTTTTCCCGACTTTGACCTGCTTTCTCAAACCGTCCTCCAATTTCTTTTTCATTTTATCACGTTCATTGATGGGCACCTGATTTTCGATCCAATTTAATGCTTCGTCATAAGATTCCTTTGCCTTGGAATGTTGGAGTATTTTTGAACATTCAGCTTTTCTCATAAGTATCTTAATTTTTAAATCCTCGGGATAATTTAGAAGCAGGCACTGATCCATAACTTGCAAACATTTCTCGTATTTTTCCAATTTAAAAAGGATTGCGGATATGTTGGCATAAGCTAGTGCCTGTTCCTTAGATCCAACTGGAGCATGTGCTAGACTTTTGGAATATAACTTAAAAACGCTTCGAAGTTGTTCTGAGGAGCTGCTTTGAAGATAAAGCCGATTCCCTTCATTGCGCCATTTTTGTGCTTCTTCTGCTGTTTTTGTTTGGTTGACAGAAAAACCAGGCTTGATATTTTTTTCGTTAAGTTCTTTCATTACAGAAATGATGTAGTCTTCGTTTTTTGTTTGAGAAAAATCGTTATTGGAAATTCCATTTGAACTTAGCGTGAAAATTATTTCATCTACGAATGTGGTCATGTTTAATTTATAATCTGCAAAATTATAATAAAGAAATTATTTGATATTCAACATTAAAAAATTAAGAACGTTATTTGATTTGAAAGTTGAGTTTTAAACAGATATGAAGAAGATAAATACCTGGATCAAGGTTATCACAGTTGAACTTACAAATTGCAATTAATCAAAATTATAAATTCAGCTAATCTGTTAGACACTGTTCACAAAATGAACCTTGCAACTCTTAAAAGCAGACTGTGCTCTACACTTTCTAAAAAAGCTTTCATAGCACAAAGTAGAGCCATAGATGCAGTATAAATAGATAGCTAAACATAACTTTACTGCTACAAGAACTCAAGTCGGTATATGCAAGTGTTCAAGACAGGTAGTCCGGTGGGCATTTTCAAATTTGAAAACAATTTAATTGCAAATACAACTTTTAATGGAAGAATGCATAAAATTGGGTTAGAAAAATTGATTTAAAAATGATTTAAGATGTATAACTACAATAGTTTATCTGACTGGTTAATTATAACTAAGTGGTGAAATGAAACATTTTTATTACAGGTCGGTTTGCACAAATTTTTGCCACGGTCAGTATTGAATGGCATAAAACCAAAGGCCTTGCTGAAACTTATTAAACAGCATTTCAAGAAAGTAGCAGCTCTCTCCGAATTAGAATGTATGTTTAAGTTTTTTGAACTGCTACGTTCCTATTACAAGTTTGATCAAGAGAGGTTCATCTGTGCTTTGGGGGTAAGTTAACTGTTTGTTTAATAAAAAAAATGAAATAAAATGCTGCATGTCCATGCTGCATTAATTTTAACTTTTGTTTCAATTATTATTTCAGTCGAGCTGGTCGATTCCTGTTGAACTAGTCATTGGTCCTGATCTTGGGATTTCGTGCATGGCTCAGAGGGGTACTTCCGTAGTATGTACAATTATCATCATTTATCATTTCTTTCATGTTTTTTTTTAACCAATTTTGAAACCATTGAATGTAATTTTGTGATCCCATTTTAGTCGACGAGAATAGCGGAATTTTCTCAAATACAGTCGATTCAAACCCTCGTCTCCGACTGTAAAGAACATGCAAAGGCATGCGTTAAATTGCGCGTTGCTGGGGACACGGAGGTTTTGAGCATCACTTGCTCGAGTTTGGACCAAGCTGAAAGTCTTGCAGACCTTATCGACGGTTATTGCAGACTAGTGACCGACAGCAACACGTCCCTCTGGAACCGAAAAGGTATTCAATCAGTTTGAATTCAAAAGAGCAAAGGAGCTTATTTAAATGACATTTCAGTCAAAAATATATGTATTCAAACATCAATTATAAAAAGAAATTTTTAGATTATAAAGTTTTTAATTGTGTGATAAATTAGTTTTTCTATGTAAATGATTTTAATTTCATCCTTCTCGTTGCAAGCTGCGTCTTGGAAAAATTATCCATGTCCTTGTAAAGGTTTGTAATTATAATTATATTTTTTTATAGTAGCTATTACAAATGTTGAATAGTATTGTAATATTTTATTTATTTGTGTCAGTTTAGTCAGTTTCTTGATAAATTTTGTTCTAGATGCCCATCCTCCAAAGTACAGACAAGATGGCTCAAGTAGTCCTGAGAAAAAGTCTGCGAAAACTGGAACAATTCTATCTGAAGACTATGCAGAGATTGTTGACGAAGAAGGAGATTATTCAACACCAGCAAGTAAGTTACTTCATAAATAAGTCTTGTTTCTTTAAAATAATAATTTCATGTTGTAACTCATTTTAACACATATTTTCAGCTCGTAATTATGAGATCGTGCGAAACCAAGTAGAACTGGGCGAAATAATAGGAGAAGGTCAATTTGGTAATGTGCACAAAGGATCTTACAAAGGTCGCGATGGTCAAACAGTCGCAGTTGCAGTTAAAACTTGTAAAGTTGACGCAGATTTAGCAACGTCCGAGAAATTTTTGGAGGAAGCATGTACGTATCTTGTTTGCTGGTGAAACACATAGTTGGCAGTTATTATAATTGGAACAAGAAAATGAAAATGTTCGACACTCATTTTCAGATATCATGCAGCAATTTGAACACCCACATATTATTCGATTAATTGGAGTATGCTCTGAAGCTCCGATTTGGTTGATAATGGAACTTGCAAGACTGGGTGAAATGCGTGCTTATTTGCAATCGAATAAACATCGGCTTGATTTGGCGACTTTGTTGTTATATACTTTTCAGTTGAGCACTGCATTATCGTATTTAGAAAGCAAAAAGTTTGTTCACAGGTCGGTGTTTCTTTAATTTTAAGTTTTTTACTCATTGTCTAGGCCAGTCAAAGTTATCGGAAAGTTATTTTAATAATCAACTTGATTTAAATTACAGAGACATCGCTGCAAGGAATGTTTTAGTTTCCGCTCATACTTGTGTCAAACTCGCGGATTTTGGTTTAAGTCGCTGGGTAGAAGACCAAAGTTATTACACTGCAAGCAAATGCAAATTACCCATCAAGTGGATGGCTCCAGAGAGTATTAATTTTAGGAGATTTACTACTTCATCTGACGTTTGGATGTTTGGTAAGACAATGATTCATTAAATTATATTATAATATTCAAAAAGTACGACAACTAACTACTTTGTTAATTAAAATCTTGCAGGAGTGTGCATGTGGGAAATATTGATGCTGGGTGTAAAACCTTTCCAAGGTGTTAAGAACAATGAAGTCATTCGCAAACTTGAAAATGGAGAAAGACTTGCACTGCCGAATCGGTGCCCACCGCGATTGTATTCATTGATGTCGCAGTGTTGGAGTTATGAGCCAAGCAAACGACCAACTTTCAAAGATATCAGAGAAAATTTACAGTAAGTTTGATATTCAATCCGATTTAAAAATAACAGTCATGTAAAATAAATGTGATAATATACTGGAATAAATAAATTTGTATAATATTTTGTTCAATTAACAGTGAAATTCTTTTGGAAGAAAGGCACCAGCAACAGGAAACCATGAGAAGGGAAAATCGGCGAGTGCAGGCCATGTCTTGGGGTAAGGAGAAGCTTAAACACTAAATTTTGTTGCTTTAATAATTCGTAAAAACAAGACACGATCTAATAAATGTTATTTTTAGGCGCAGACGATGTTCCTCCGCCGAAACCATCTCGCACTCCAGTACCAACATCGGATCAATTGGTGGCGCCTGTTTCAACATACATCGTAGCACAAAGTCCAGAAGTGCTCGCACAACTGCTCAAGGACAACCAGGCTAGGGGGGTATGTCCTTCCGTCTACACTACTCCCGCGTCTCCATTTAATACCCTCGCGGTTCAATTCCAAGACGAGGACAAACTCCTCACCACAGCAATCGTGGCCGACCTGCCCTTCGCCGAGCCGATAGATGCGTCTCTTACAACCGAAACGGCTTCTGTCAGTGACGGTGGCGTTCTCCCTGAAACAAATCTCGACTCTTTAGAGTCATCTCTCTCAAGCTTGAACATTTCCGATCAGACTCCCAATCGCAAAGTCCCGATAAAATCGGAAGCATCACCGAGTTTGTATGCGAAGACCGTTTCCCCTGCTCCCGCTCCTGTGTCCAAGGCTCCTGAGCCCAAATTTGAAATATACGGCCCTGTGGCAAATTTCACTCAAAGCTCAGCGATCGTGAGCAGCTTGTCACAAAGCCCCACTCCGAGTAGTCTGACGTGTATGGAAAACTCGGGCCCTAGTAGCCTGACAGTCTCGTTCGAACAGACACAAGTTGCTCCTCCTAGTGAGACTCTCTACGGCCCGGTCATGAAATTCCGCCCAGAAGCTCCCTCTGCTATTCAGTGCGCACGCGCAGTGCACGTTAATTCACCGGCGCCGGCGCGCGCCATCTATCCCCAGCAAATCTACTCAAACTTGGCCACAGACGGCGCTGGTGTCGCGACACCAGTTTACACGGCTCACGCGAACCTTCAGGCACCCTGGTTGCAACAGCCAAGCTTCGCACAGCCTGTGATCGGCTCGAGCGGCGCTGTCAAGAGTGATCAGCTTGCGAGCTCCACGGATGGCACGCTGTCCAGCTCCCTGATCTCGTCCGCCATCAGTGACAGCACCACCCTGTCCACGAGCTCGATTGCCGACGACACGCATCCCGACCAGGTTTGCGAATTTCACTTTGACCGGCGCATTCGTGGCACGCGATTGATTACGCGCTAGATGTTTTTTTGGTTCTTTCCCAGGCTTCAAGGATCGAGCCGAGGTGACGAGTTGACGATCGAGTTCCAAATTCGGATTCAAAATTACAAATAAATCAGTTTATTTTATTATTTGAAACAATGTTGAAAATAATGTGTCAACTATTGTATGGACAATCAATTGGATACAAAATTTTATTCCAAAACACGAGCCTGTCAAAAACTGCAAGTAAAGTAGCAGTCGGGAAAGTGAAATTTAGCTTGTAAAAGTTTTGCATTATGTTTGCAGGATTTTGGTATACACCTCAAAATTTAGCCATCACCTCAACTCGAGAACTGGTGGTGTTATTCTGGTTTTGATTTGGTCCTTGGTTTCTGGTTATGTAACAGTTTCTGCTACGTTCATTAGTTCCGAGTTCTGCGCACGATCTTTTTATTGCATTTATGTGATTAGTTTGCATTAGATCGGATTAACTGCAAGTCGTTTTGTTTCACTTACTCTCCCTGTAGATACGCGATTGTTTATGTCATTGGCCACATGTATGGGTAGACACAAAACTTTATCACAGTTCAATTTTCTCATACACATTTGTGAGTACTCGTTTTTGTTGTCGACAAAAATTTATTTATGCAATTGGCACCCAAACACTGAAAACACTCAACAACTTATCTCTGAAGAGGCGCATGTCAAATGCAAAGCAATATTCTCTTCCCTTTCCGTTATGGTTGCATACATTGTATAAAGTAACTGCATGTTTTCTTTGATTCGCGATATGTAATTGATGTTCTTGTATATATAATTATAGTAATCAATGTCGCATCCCTATAATTTTTTGTTGCATTGATATGTATATATTGTACAAAGATGTTGTAAGATATTGGACTGTTTCGCATTCACGAATGAATTAGACATTGCGTTTCTCAAAAATTCAGTTGATAGTTTTTATTTTATTAATACAATTGTATGTTTACAGAGAAACATACAGTCTCAGTTGTTTGAAAGTATTGGCGATGGTTTCAACAGTTTCATAGAAGATGAACAAAAGTTATTGGAAAAACGGCTGTTGGAGCAGCAAAGACAGTCGGAAGAGGATAGTCGTTGGCTCGCAAGAGAAGAGGTACCTAATTGATTAACAAATGATGATAAGTAAAATATTATTCTTACACTTCACTCATTTTATCTTAGAAAAGACTTTCGATTGCAACCAGTGGAGATGAAAGTGCAAGTCCCCCGGTTTCTCGATCTGTTACTGATTCACCGAATCATGAAATTCATACCAATACGAACTCCCTTGGATCAGATAAATCTGATAAAGTTATAATTGTGAAGGTAAAAATGATATTGAATTTGTGGCATTCAATAAATTCATTTTTCAAATTGAAATGTAAGTGATGTACAATTAATTAATGAATTATAATGAACTACTAGAAAATGGAGCCAACTCCAACAGCGGATTTGGACAGAACGAATGACAAAGTTTATGACTGCACAACCAACGTCGTGAGAGCTATAATGTCTTTGTCACAAGGTACTTTCAAATTACACAAAACATCTGATAAACTTAAATGTGTAAACTTTGTGGCTGAATTTAAACTGAATTTATGGAAATCTTCACAGGTGTTCAGCAGAGCAAAGCTGATCAGTATTTGGAGTTGGTGCGAAAAGTTGGCATAGAGTTGCGAGCATTACTTTCGTCAGTGGACATTCTCGTGGAGATACTGCCTGCACTGTCGCATCGTGAGGTCGAAATGGCTCATAAAGTCCTGAGCAAAGATATGTCGGAATTAGTTTCGGCAATGAAGTTGGCGCAGAATTATAGTGCCACTACTTTGGATGCCGAGTACAGAAAGTAATTATGATTGATCTAAAAATGAAAATAAAATATAAACACTGGTTTCAATAACTTTATTATATTTATTGTAGAGGCATGTTGTCAGCAGCCCATATTTTGGCAATGGATGCAAAGAATCTACTTGATGTCATTGATTCGATCCGAATTCGTTATCCACATGTAAACAGTCAAATTTGTCAAAAGCAGAATGACGTAGTCAGCTTAACTCGAGGATCGACGCCGGAAAATCGTATCCGATCTAGTCAATCTGGAGAGCAGATTTTGAGTCACTCTAGTGAAAGACAAGTACCCACCTTCCGACAAAGTCAAAGTGGAGACATTTTACACCGAATGGGTCAATCGGTTGACAGAGCTTTCCAGGTTTGAATTCATCAGTCTTTTTTGTAAACAAAATGCTTTGCATAGAGATTAAAATTTTTTCAATTTTCTAGGATAATCAAGAACCAAACACAGTGTCAAGTTTGGAAAGAAGGCACCACATCGTGACTAATAGTCTTGAAAGAAACACCAATTCCACTCGACGTTCCATGAAAACCAATAGCCTGGAACGGAAACCCCCGATTCTGACATCTTGCACTCCGTCATCAACGGTCAACTCTGTGGTTGCAAATCTCCCTCCCATCGTACCAGTTTCTTGTAACATAGTTCAAACAAAAGCGCCAATCATTCATTCAAATCAGACCATGACGACTGATATCGGACAAACAAAAATCCCATCTGTAAACAATAAAACAATACATGAACACCAAATTCGTGAAAGCTAACAACGACAATTTTAAATCGGGAAAACCTTTAATTTGGTAATCAAAATTAGTTAATTTGAAAAAGAACGTACGAAATTATTTAACATCAGTGAGTGTTATTTACTTACTATCAAACCAAGTAAGCGAAATGACGTTATCTATGTTTCAAAAGACGATTGTAAACATTATGTGATTATATATAACTTATATTTGAAATGAAATTATATTAAACTGGATGAAACCATGATATTATTTAAATAATTGAGATAATGTACATTCAAGTTCAGGCTACTGTTTTTGCAAAAGTGCAATGCATTCGTATAATTTTCAGCGATTAATTTTCTATTAGAAAAATATATTCAAAGTTAGAATGATAAATTTTATTGTAAGTAGGTGGATTAAATAAGTTTTGTGCGCTAAGACTGGTAATAAGAGACTATTGTAAAGAGTCGTGTAAATAATTTATAATAAAAATTAACAGCGAGCTGCAATTTTGATATGTTCAAATGTTGTAATTTTAAACATTAAACGAAATTGTGTTAATCTTTAGTAGCAAGAAGATACATTTTCTTCACACGTACTTATAAATAGGACAGTATTCTCTTAGACATAGGGTAAATTAAGATTAGATTGAAAGTGTAAGAAAAAGCGTCGATAGACATTTCTTTGTTCTTGCAACAGTTTTTGAACCCATTTTAAAATGATGTATATGTATTATTTTTATGCAAAAGCAATTAAATTATTTTCCAGAATATAGTAATTTCTATCGACATTTTTGTTTCGCTAGAAAAACGTTACTCCAAAGCTTTAGACTTATCGTACTTTGTTATATACTTAATGTATTTGCTATAATCCTGCAAATTGCTGCTACTTTTTGTACTTTTTTAGCTCGATTTATAATCTATGAATATTTTTGTACATTTTTTGTCTTCTAACTTTAAAATCTCAGGAATTAAAGCAAAATTAGACTAAAATAAATTTTTTGTTGAACAATTTTTATTTTTGTTTCAAATATTTATTATAAACTATAGTAATACCAAAGAAAGGAAGAGTTTAGTATATATGTTTTTTTTTTTTTTTTGAATTAAGAAAGTACAGATAATTCAAGCGAATTTCCCAACTTAAAAATGAAATAAGAAAATGAGATAATGAATCATATCTTTTTTTACACTATAAATTACATTTTCATATACAATACAATATACAATGCAATTAAATATCATGTCACTATTTATAACATTTTCTGCAGAATTCACAGTTTTATAGAATTATATACGGAGTTCATTGTTTGATAGTTTATTTACTGAATTTAATAAGCCTTATATAAATTTAATAAACATGCACACACATGAACGCCTCGCAGAAATACATAAAATTATAGGTCGACCATAATGTATTTTAATAGTTGATCAAAAATGATTTTACTATCTTACTATAAAAAATAATAAAATATTGGCGTATAAGTTCCTTTGCCATATTTAAAACACAGTATTTTCGGAAAATAAAAAACTTATACTAGTATAAGTTTTATACAAAAAATTGCCTTTGAGAACATTTATAAAATTTTTTATTTGATTATTAAAAAATGGCTGTAATTTTACTTGTAATCAATTACGTGTAGTCACTTAGCAATTTTTATTCAACAAAATTTTATTATACGTAATAGTAGTTTTTATACTAATTTATATAGTTGCTCAACACGTTTATCAAATATTTATTCATAAATGTATACTGCATAGAGTATTGTATACAACTATCAAGCCCAGCAGATCAATATTACTCTATTTTTAATCATCTGAACTAATTTCCCTTTTTCGTATATATAATGCAAATGATTTCGTTGATGTCAGTTTTTTTTCATAAAAGTACTCTTACCGGTACACGTGTTTTGTATGTATATATCATGTAAGCAAAAATTGTTGAAACGTAAGATTGTTTTGTGGAAATTATATCAGTGTCGATATTGCGCGTTATATTAAATGATTTATGGCGCGCCAGTATAACTACTTTCTGTGATCGATGCGTAAACTGATAAAAATGGAGTACGGACGATAGTAAAGTAATAATCTCAGTCGTGAAATTAAAAAGAAAAGTAGCCTTTGTAAATTTGTGTAAAAGTATAAGTCATATGATCTTGAACGAAATAAAACATGCGTATGATTAAACAAATATTTTATTTTCTCAAATCCATCCATCCTTGCATTATTCTTTGTTTTCAACATGTTTGTTTTATAAATGTATTTGAATTGATTATTACAAACCGTTTAGATTAATCTTGCAGCATTTGTCACAATTTTTTACATTTTATTCGCATGAGTAAAAAATGCCTTAGCTAAATTTATTTATACAACTTAACACTTGTCTTACAAAACTAAAAATTTGATTAGTGACGTTTGTTTAAAAACTGCTAACTATTTACACAATCAATAAATTAAAATTGTAATTTTTTAGCCAACGAAGGGCCATCTATAGATTCCAAGAGCTTGCGCTTAAGACTAGGTTTATTGTCGGGCTTTCGTTTGATACATGTCGGCAATGGCAGTTTACTTCCTGGCGTTGGGCATGGCTTATTACTGAAGTAAGGCATTTGAAGGGCCTCATCACAAGTGCACCTTTCTAGAGGATTAATGTTCATCAGACTTGCCATTAAATCTAGTAAATCATCACCGGCAGCAGTGAAGATGTGATTGAAAGGAGTGCCAGGAAAACTTTTGAACTGGATGTAATCCGGAAGTTGAACCATTCCAGGCCAACTATCTTCTGTTGGTGTTCCTAAAGTCTGCAAATAATAATGTTTTCATAAATTGTTGTAAACATTCTTATACAATTATAATTTGTTATATCAAGTTGAAATTGTTATTGTAAAATACCTGAAATATTTTAGTTAACTGGTCTAAATCAGAATCACCAGTCAAGAAAGGAACTCTGAGTAGAAGTTCCGCTAAGATGCAACCGACCGCCCACATATCGATGCCAGTGCCATAAATTCTAGCTCCATAAAGTAGTTCAGGTGCTCGATACCAGCGAGTAACTACTTGATGAGTGTTTATCCGGTTAGGTGATCCATAAATCTTGGCTAAGCCAAAATCGCCAATTTTCAGCACACCTTCACTGTTAACGAGTAAATTGTTCGGCTTGAGATCCCGGTGAAGGATCCAGTTGTAATGCAGGTAGTTGAGGCCATGAAGAGTTTGTATCATGTATGCTTTGATATTCGCTGGAGTGAATACAATATTGATATCCTTGATTATTACTTCGAGATCTGTGTCCATGAAATCAAACACCAACGAAACATTGGATTTGTAACCAAAGACATCTGTAAAATTCAATTTTACAATTTTAATATTGCTTCAAGTGTCATTCAACAGAGTGTCTTGAAAAAGTCAAACAAATTTTCATTACCTAGTAATCCTATTATGTGATCATGTTTCAGTTCCTGTAGAAGTTTAATTTCTCGTAATGCAGTCCTGTTGATTCCATCTCGTGCTTCTGCATGACTTCCAACTTTGATCTTAAATAAACCATTGAAATTTACTAAGAGTAACAAAACGAATTGTTCATATTATTTCATTAATATATACCTTTTTTACTGCAACAATTGTGTTTGTTTCTGTGTCTTTGGCTTTGTAAACAGTAGCAAACTGTAAAAACCAGTTTATTATTATTAATAACTTGAATAATATTCAGAAAGTTTATTCATGATAAAACATTGAATTAGTTTGAGAAATTCAATTTGTTAAAGATGAAAAATTATAACCTGTCCTTCTCCCAGAAAGTCTATTTTCTCATATCTCCTTAACTTTTCTGTCATTTTAACGACGACAGTTGACCAATTGTTATTCACTTATGAATCTATTTTACCAAAGCACAGTTTTTGTCTGTACCGTTAGTTATAAACATTTACAATAGAGACAGTTTGTCTACCGACAAGGATTTACCGTCAACCACCACAAGTCACAGTATACTTGGCGCTAAAGGTTATGTTATTTAAGAGGTTAGGTTAGACCGCAGTTAGACATTTACTTTCTCACTCTCTACAATGTGGAATCCACTTTAATTTGAGAGTGAGATCGAAAGAGTTTTGATGTTTTCAGCATTAGTATAGGTTATGGTAACAACACAGATTCCATTTCATATAAACTTGATTGTCAGTGTTCATTTTGAATGAAAATTTCATTTATTATTTTTATGTTTCGAAACTGAATTTCAAAAAAATAACACACGTGAAATGATGTAGTAAAAGATGTGAAAAGTTTTTTTTTAAACAAAGCAGATTTCGTTATATGTATTCACTATTTAAATTAGGAATTAAACAATTTAAATAACTAAGATTTCTATTCATTTATTTATTGAAATAATTTAAAATGGCTGTTACTGTAGGTAAGAATAAACATTGATGCGTTAAGTTTTCAGTTGTAATTTTACTAAGTTTTAAATTGTTCAACAAAATCCCTACCCAAATATGGTATTTTTATTTTAACATTATATTTCATTTTTATAGGTGTGCTGCTCGGACTTGTAGCTGTATCGTTATTTTGGGGTGCAACCAACCCATTTATGAAAAAAGGGGCTAAAGGAGTAACTGACGTGAAAGCGTCTTCTAAAATTGGGCAGTTTTTGAATGAAATTGGATTTTTAGTAAAAAACACATCTGTAAGTTTTTTCATATCCTTACATGAATCTTGAATTATGTTTTTCTGTCTTTCAATCACATTGAAATACATAGAAGTTTTGCAACAGGCGTATTCTTTAAGGTCTTCAGAGAGTGTTAGACTGCATTTTTAAAAAATGTATAAAACAACTATCAGTAAACAAATAATGGATGATGATTCACCAGTGGATTGGAAGTTAACATGTAACCCTTGGGAGAAGCCCGGAAATTTTAGTTATAAATTTTCAATCTGCGTAAATTATCATCGTTACTAATATTCACTTCGCACAGCAACTACTAAAGGAACAGCTAAAATTTTTGAAAAAATTAGTATTGTTTGTATTGACATCCAAGTTAAAAATTTTGTATAACACAGGGGTCTTAAAGCTGAAGTTTCAAACTTTAATTTCAAACAAAATTATGTTTTGACAATGAAACTTTTCGAAAGGTAGAAAATGAGCACAGTTATGTTGACAGTGTACATTTTCTAAACAGTTTTCATTAAAATTTCATATTAAATATGTGATAGGAAATATGAAAAAAAAAGTTTAGTTCTTAATTTTAATAAATGTTGAAAATTTGTCATTACAATAGAGGTTCTGGTTTACGGTTTCTGAGGAAACCGTGACCGATTGACTGTCTGAGACAAATCAATAAATACAGAAAAAAAGAAACTCCTCCTAAACACAATCTGAACTCCATTGTTTCAAAATAATAGGTGTGTTCTTAAAAACCTAGTGTTTTAGACGGTATATATACTGTTTTTCATTTCGTTCAATTTTTTTGTAACGTTTGAAAAAAAATTACAAAACTTGGGAATAATTTAGTGTGTCATTGTGGTCTGTATAATTTGTCAATGATTGTCTATATATTTCCAAATAAAATGTTTATAAATGAATGTAATTTGGTTTTACAGCTAGAGTAAATTTATATTTTTTCTTCTAATAATAATGTCTGAATTATATGCCAACGCACATATGATGGAGATACAAAAATATTTCACTTTTTATAATTTTTAATAACACTAAGCATCTTTTATTTTTTCAGTATTTAGTACCTTTCCTTATCAATCAAATTGGGTCTGTTATATTTATATTCGTACTCCAAAATGCAGACATATCGTTAGCAGTTCCAGTAACGAATTCTCTTACTTTCTTATTCACTGCAATTACTGGATGGTTTTTAGGAGAGAAAACTGCAACGAGTAAGTAATACTTTTTTATTAAAAATATTAAATCGAATTGATATTTTTTTAAATAAAAAAATGTGATATTTGTAGGAACATATTTGGGAATGATTTTGATTTTGGCTGGAACCACTTTGTGTTGCATTTCGAAAATGAATGCAGAACTTACCGAAGAAAAAATGGAATGAAATATATTTAGCGATAGTAAATCATAAATTTTAACAAAAAATACAAAACTAATATTTTTATATATTCTTACAAACGCCAAAAATTATTATGTATGCTTATGATAAGTAATAAAAAAAACAATACTCTGTTAGTCATTCGTAATTACCTTTATTTAATGATTTAAATGTGTTACAACATAACATCTAAAGTATATTACTTTCGCTTGTTCGACTTTACAATCCAACAGAAGCAAAAGTGCGCGAAATGTTAATCAAGTTTTAATTTTGAAACAGTCTTGCAATAGTATATCGACAAGACTACGGTTTTATTTACATTTTAATATTAATTTAGTAAACTGATAAATATTTATAAATATATACACACACACGCAATTAGCACCAAATAGGAATTCGTTCTTGTGGTGCAACTGTCAGCTTTACAACGCCACATCTCAACTGTACAAGTTTATCACAATGTTATGCACAATTCGATCCAATTCAATCAAACACTTTTCTTTCTCGTTGTCAGTGTTTTATTATTCGTTGTATCATCTTTTATATTACTTTTTTACTTGCATTGATTTCCAAAGTTTCCGTCAAAATTCCTTTTATGCTGATGGTCTACCGTTATTCGAGCTTTAAAAATAATTTAATCCAATAAACAACAAATGAAAACAAAAAAATAAAATGGCACACTGACTCATCAAGAAATAGGTGCCAGTGGGTAATTAATGATCATTCATTTGCGTCGATTGGTCTTGGGCATCTGATACCCGTCTAGCTCTACAAATTTATTCGAATAAATCTGGTAGAGAGAATGGGTGCGCTGCGCATTTAACAATTATTTGTCCAAAGCTTAACAGATAACGAGGAACTGTGTTTGTATCGCAATGGCAAAGTTGACATGCTTTTATTGTACAATAGATGTTTCTATAATTAAATACTGGAATGTTTCATTGACTCAGTTGTCAGGCCCGATGAAAGGTCGTGCGTTATAAACGTATATGGCAAATTTGATATTTTAAATTCTTTACATATTTACATCAATAACAATGAGTTGTATTTACATGATACCAGAAAGAAAATCAATTTTCAGCATCAATCATTGGTATTCCATATTTAATTATAAAACTCACATTCGTATATACACCTGACAAAGATCTTCCTATTTTTTTTTCAGTTTTGATCTTTTTTTTTTTATTATTATAAACACTGTATACGATCAAACGTGCTACATGTATGCGTGTGTATAAAAAGTAGTGTAAATTTGAAGCTAGTTAGTGTCACGACTGGTTACGAGGTGCGTGTCACAAGTTACAGTTAACAAACAATTCTTTTTTTTTTTTTTAATTTTTCATATTTTTGTGTTTTACAATTTTCCGTTTGCAGTAACGCTTATACAAAACAGCCTGATTAGTAATTTTAGCCAATTATATAGCAATAGGCCGTGTGTTGTCTCTTGAACGCAAAAATTACATTGATATAATTATTGATAATGAAATTCAAGACTAGCATTGGTCAATGGCCTCTCTCTTAGGACCGGGACTTTTTGCTTCGCAGTTTGAACCATCCCGCACTTTTATTTGGATCCCGTGGAACCGAAGTGGACCTGCTAAGATCTGATCGGGAGTTTATGCCTCGGGACTTGCTTGACAGCGACTCTGTTGATACTGTTCTGTCTGGCTTTTGCTTGTCCTTTGATTTCAAAGTACTACGTGTGATTGTACCTAAAAGAAAAGATACCTACAATTTAAATTAAAGAGACCTCATTAAAATGTTGTGTTTTTTTAACTTACATACTTATGTTTATTCAATTACACATAGTTTTGCTTGTTTCTCATTAAAAGAAATCTTGTTGCCTTCAACATTGAATTGAAAAAAAAAACTTTTTTTTTTTTTCTGTCATTGCTCTAAAATTGCATGCAATAAGCACCTGTTTTGGAGAGGTTGTCCTTGCTGCGACGAGCCTCTTTGTTGCGTCGATTTAAGGTTTCGCGACTTCTTTGTCGTCGCCTGATCGTGGTCAGTGGCTTTTGATGTTGCGTTTGATCGTAATTGATCTCGTAAGGTTCTCGGTAGTGTCTTGGTCGCCAAGGCGCTAGAACGCTCACGCTCCTTGACACCGTTCTGGTGTGCGGTTGCAGGGGTCGATTCAATTCCTCGCGACTTGCTGCACGACGTCTCTCATTCGGTCCCGGAATTTCGCCAACTGAAAGTTGAAACCTCATTGAATCAGTCCATACGCTGATTTATCGGCCCGGTTAGAGACAAATCAATTAAAGTATAAATTGCTTACCAGTCGCTGCGTGGAGGTACACCACCGATCGTTGTGATCTTTGTGAATTCTGGCTCTGTTGACTGCTGTCGCCAGTCGTGCTTTCTCCTGAAGATAAAGCGCTTTCAGTCAGCCTCGGTTTCCTGGACGGTAAAATGCCCAAGCCATGCCGATTCGATTTCGTGACATCACGTCTGCCGTTGACGTGGTCGTCTGGTCGTTTATTTCTGTTGAATAACGGTCTCACATCAGTATAATCACATTTTCTTATTCAGTCTTCGTTAATTTCGTTCGATAGCGGTGATCAACATTTCTTTTTATCTCGAAATAAAAGAGAAATGTTTATTTTGCGAGAATGTACAATTACAAAATACTCTGTTTATAGTGACTGAGAATTGCTTATACCTGCGATCTCGATTGGATGATATCGACTCTTGGTCCGTATCTCCAAAGAATCGAAGACTCTTCTGTACAGACACGCGTTCAGGTGCCGACGAAGCCTCCTCGTCTTCTGTTCCCGTGGTCAAAATTTCACTCTCTGGGATCCTCGACTTCTTGTCGATGGGCTAAAATCATAATCAAACGTTAGTTGACAAGATTAACATTGTTGCGCAAGAGAGATTAATGGTCTGCGGAAGTATCTTGAGTTCGTGGGTATTGAAAGCCGATCGAGAGATCATCGTTCATGGCACGCAATCAAGTCGGACGTCCGCACGAGATCGGTATTGGAATCTGACGGAGATTATTCCCGGACGTGGACGATGCCTCGCTAAACAGCCTCGGCCCTCAGACTCGCGATTAAATTAAACCACAGAGCGTGGAGTTAGTTAAGCATTTAATCAAACTGGTAATTGGAGGCTGCTCTGCTCTAATGATCTGCTCTACAACGATCTCGTCTGATAAATACTGTGACCACTTTGCCAAGATTTATTATCATTTTTTTTTCAACCTGGTGAAATTAAATTTTCGATTCTGGCTTACACTTTTTTTCACTCTATACCATATCATTAGACGTTCTTATAACAAAAAAAAAAATCATTTTACATTCCTGCGCACTCTTCGAGTCGTTACAATAAACAGTTTTCGTTTTCTCAAATTCTTTCTATTGATCTCAGATCGCAACAGAGCAGAATGGCTTGAAAAGCGCTCGGAAACAATCGAGTAAAGAGAAAGGTGCAAAACAATATCGGCCACAAATAACTCGCTTTTTTTCGACACAATCACGCAGAATGTGAGAAACGTTTGAATCGAAGAGTCCCGTTCCTCATTGCGATTCGCCCACGCGTATTTTTGGAGAAAGTCACGTCGCGCAATTGCATTGCAAGATCGCACGATTGCGCATTTGATTGGCGCGACACACGTCGTGTCTTGTCATTGAGCAGGTTGTTTCACCCGGGGAATAATAAAGAGCAAAAATGAGGGAGAGAGGAGGTGTCGCGAAAACAAAAAAAAAACGAAAAAAGAATAGCTTTGGATTCTGACGGACGTTGCCGATTTTGGTGCGATGATTGGTACATAAGGCGATTAATGTTAAAAAAAATGCGATACAGTTATACTCGTTTTGTGCGATCGCGAGGAGCGTAGGAAGTTTGCCGGCAACCAGTTCGCAGCCTCAACGAGGAACTCGCTAGATGAATAATTCATCATCGATGGCTCTTGCTCTTGACATTCGTACGAGCCGAACATAATTCATGCGCTGATATCGCTCTCTGAAGCTCCGGCTTTCCTCACCTTAGTAGTGCTCTTGTTTTTCCGGGATAACGACTTGAACCATCCTTTCCTCTCAGCTTCTTGACCTTGGTTTTCTTTAGTCAGGGTGGTGTTGGACTCACAGTACGATTCCTCTTCTTGTGTCAAAGTGCCTGTCGATCTCGACAGCCTCGAAGGCCGACATGGACTGGGACTTCCACTAGGCGTTGACAGCCTTCTGCGATGGTTGAACTCTTCCTGAAATATCAAACCATCATTTAGTTCCACGCTGACTAAGGCATAAAATCAATTAAGTCTTAATAATTCAATCAACTCCTGGTCATTATTCATTATCACTACTATAGACATTTATTTTATATAAAATAATCCAATTTTATAGTATACAATTTTGTTTTGTTTTTATTTTTTTCAATAACATAAGATGCGATTCAGTCCAAAGATTTGGACGGATCCAGGAAAGAGAGCCGAACCTTGTTTCATTGCACACTATTCAGATTGTAATATGTATATGGTAACAATCAAAAGTAACAAATGGCGCATAAGATTATTCTTCAATAGTTGTGTTTGTCGATTGGAATTCTAATTTGAAGAACGATCGTCTGCGCGCACGTTTAGGCTCTGTTATTAAAACTCGGAATCATAGATGTAAAAATGAATACAAGGTGGCCATAAATCTGTGACAGGGATTTGGCAGCAACGTGGGTGGTTGCATCCGTGAGGAGCCCAAGGGTGAGTTTTTGCGTCTCTCCTCTCGTTAAGGACAGAGCAACTAGAACGTGAATAATGATGGCTTGTGTCACTCGTTAAATACCCTTGCATTACTCAACGCTGCGCTGCCAATAATGGTCTCCATGTCCTTTACGGATCCTGCAAACGTATGGAAAACCATAACATTTTTCTCTCAAGTCAATTTATTGAACGTAACTTGAGATTGTAACGAAACAATTTTTGTCAAGCACTCGATGGAGTAGTGCATGCAAAAGTAAAAGTGCCTATTTCGTAATACACTTTTTGACAAATTTGGATAATAGTTTAAAATTGGCCGACTTTGAGGTGTGGATGCTTTTCTGTGTTATTTTTGACTGGCTGGTTTGAGTGATGGCCTAACTGTTTGTGGCAACGTAGGTACGTAAGCGACCTAGCCCAATTCGTGGGGCGTTGTGTGTTACGTAGCGCGCACAGCCTACGCGGAGTGCACGAAGGTTGAAGCTGGAGGGAAAGAAGAAAGAGGAAGACAGAAAGGGAGGAAGTAGGAGAGTTAGCGGGGCGGTGCGTGGGTCACAATGCCCGTGGGCCCTCACTCCACTCTCGTTATGGCGAGAGCGCGCGCTCGCGCTGCAATACTGGCAGCGAAGCTGGGCTCGTTGCGCTCTATGCAGATCAGCGCGCGATATAGGCTATTCATTGTGAGTCATTCGCTGGGTATATTGGGGCCCAACACGCAATACGTTATTACAATGCGTATCGGGGGCCCGCTCGCTCATCCCGGTAATGAGGCTCCCCTGCGAAATGGACGCCCGGGGATTTATGAAACGTGCATCACGTGAGATCGGTATGCCGATGGGAATCCAAAGCCCCGTCCTGCTTTCGCCATTCTTCCCGGACTATTTCCAGCGCTTCGCTAATGCCCGTTTACGTGAAATGAGATTATCCGGGCCCTGGCAGAAGGGCCCACAAGATCCGAGATACAATGAAGATGCCTCGGCCAAACGGAGGAGGAGGAGGAGGAGGAGGAAGAAGAGGAGGTTGTACTGATGAACTCTTCAATCTTTGATATGCTAATTTTAAATCATATTTTTACACAACTTTATGTGTTCAAACTAGGCTACTTTTCAAAATTAACTTTTCACACATACATACGCGTTTCTTTTTATTATTCTATGTCGCAGAGAATCAAGTTTATCAAGTTGAAAGTGGGGGGGGGGGGGGGGGGGGTGTTTTTCTTCTAATGAAGATGTTTGTAGTGATCAACCTTTGGAAACAATTAAGGATCTTTGCGGTGAAGTAATTGCACACTAGATTCAAGAGAAAGGTTATATTAAAACGTCCATCAATTAACATTCGCAGAAAGTTAAAGAAGAAGGCTGAGAGCATTAATGAATGCAGGCGTTACGCAAGAAGAGACCTTTCGGCCAAATATTCATCATTTGTATCTTTTTTCACCATCGGGATAAAACTCTCGAGGGACTTTTGTAACTGATTTATAATTCCATGGCTGTAGAATTCGGAGTGACACGCCGGTTGCCGTCAGCGAGCTTCTCATAAATCGTAGCGATTTATGATATTTTCGTGGCAAAAATCTCCTCGGAGCATACAGCCCGCGGGTGAACAATTCAATAAGAGCTGATCGTGTAATTGAATTGGAAACGTCAATAAAATTATGTTTCCCGTGTATAGCAATAATTGAATTGTGCCGTTTGGAATTAATCAATATTTATAGTAAACAATGACGCTGAATGTTATCTGCGAACACGATCGAGATCTCGAGCCGAAATAGAGCAGTGTCATATCTGCTCGAAGATCTGCGAAACATAGCAGTGAAAGGCATTGCAATCGTACAATGAGTATTGTTGGTTTGGTGCACGTGAGTTCGGCCGTTCGATCGAGGTCAAACTTGTCCACTGGAACAGTCCCGTAGAGGTCGGAAAAAAAATGTGAACACTTGTCATAAAAACGTCGCCCTTTTTATTATGCTACTATCGGCCAGATGCGATACCGATCTGTGATCGACATTCTAGCGAGGTGCACGAGCCGCGCGGAACGGTTAAGAATTTTCGCGCATGTATAAGTAATTGAACGCAACTCGTTTGTATCGTTGACGATCTTGATAAAGCTGCGCACGAAATATGCCCGAGTGGAATCCTATATTCCGTAGATTTTAATCCAAAAATGCTGCTCTCCGTGGGTAAAAAAAAATCGGTTCCAGCTGTGCGTGATATCGTTGGTGTAATTTCTTTGATCCCTCCAAGCGGATTTCGAATTGCAATTACAGAATCGAATTATTCAAACGCGACGGATTTTTGCATAGAAAGTGGATTGCGAAGAGGAATCTTTGCCATGATAATGATGATGATAACAGAAGAATCTTGATTCGCCGATTAACAACCGTGATTACTGGAGCGATGATGTATTTGAAGATTTCTTCGAACAGTTCAAACATATTGATCGGTTTTTTTTTTGTTCACATCAGTTGTTGACGCAAAAAACTCACGTTTTGGAGAGGATTCTTTTATTTCAACTTACGCGTGCGCTCAAATTTGTTTTTCATTTCATATGCATATAAATCATTTCACTCTTATCTGAGTACTTTATTTATTGAGAAATAAAAATAATACATATTTCTATTAATGAACATTTCACTGTTCGCAATAGAACTTTCATTAACAACTATAAATAATGATAAAAGGCAATGAAATATTATTTGTAAGATACACTAATTAAGTAAATGTATTCAAGATCTGCGTAGGATTATAATAAGCGATAGAAAGAGCAAAGAATAACACATTGCATTGCAAGATTTATTTCTTCTTCTTTTTTATACGAAAAACGGAGTTCATAAACATAAACAAATTAATTATCATCATTTATAATTGTGATTATGATGTACTATCCGGAGCCATCTGACAGGCATGTTTCAAAAAGTTTTATTTTGCCAGTGTTGTTTAATTAAAGCTTTTTTTGAAAGAGGAAAATATAGTTCAAAGTAGTTGGAGTGAATAATTTAGTAACGGGGCGTCCTGCCGTGCAGTGTTTGTTGGCTGCGCGAGTACGTCTTCATCTTGCAGCCAATTAGCATATCTGGGTAGGATCTTTAACCCAATTTCGCGGAAAAGCCAGGGCAAAAGACAAGCGACAAAAGTGGCGAGAAGAGAGTTCTTGTGATGAGGAGCGAGTATGCGCCGGTGCAAGGTCGTCCAGTCCTCGGCGGTGGCAGCGGCATCACGAGGTGGTTTCTGGGAGGCTCTTGCAGAAAACCGGATGCACGTACTTTTGTGGCTTGGCTCATAAATGCCAGCGCCATTAATAACCGCGCGAGCGACTTTCTTTCTTTGGTTGGGCATCAATACGAAATGGAAACGGTACCCGGGGCGTCCCCGCTCGCGTAATTGATGAAATGACACCGCGCGGCGTCGCGTTTTATCGCGATCCACGATTCATAAGTAATTCGCCCTCGGAGCATGCGCCATGAATATTAATTTTCGCCATCGTGACGACACCGGCTCACTAATCACGTTCTCGATCTTTGTCTTCACGTTAAGATTTTTACACGTTCATGGAATTTACAGTATTACACTTTCGCGGTTGTTAACATTGTAGACCGAGAGAGGGTTTAAACATAGCCATTTTATTGCCGTGTTATATATTTCTCGTTTCGGATAATGAACTTGTTTGTGAATTGCAGTTATGCTACATGCGCCAAGATGCTTCTATGCATAATTTGCTTTGTTTTTTTTCGACCACTCTTGGATAATGTTCAAATTCCTGTTTACAATTTTACTTCCCCCTCGTCTGAAAGATTCTTGCTGTGTTCTATATAAAGATGTTACTGATATCAAAAATCTTCAAAAAGCTTCCTGGTGTATTAAGACATAAATCTTGCAGCTGTTTTTGAGACCGTAATAACCAGGTATATTCTGTTTTAGTGTTTGTTCGAGGAACTGGGTGATACATATTGACCAGTCGGCACTGAAGAGCCGCCGTTTAGATGCTCTATGTTAGATATCGCCGTAGATGCATCTTCGACTACTTACCTTATCCTAACGAAAGCTTAACCCGGCTCTTGATTCGCCGCTTAGAAGACAGCGGTGCAACGCAGCAACAGGTACAACATAGAATCGTATCGGTGAATTGCAATCGGCGGTCGCCTTGTCGGCAACTCCTATTGCAAAAAGGTGGTATAATGAAGAAAGAGAGAGAGAGAGAGAGAGAGAAAGACGGATTCTGCGCGAGACCAACGCCGGCATAGCTTAGGACAATGAACATCCGGTGTTATGCGCACTCGAGAAATCAAGGATGACGAAACTCTTCGCGGATATTGTGGTTTATTGTTCGAGAATTATTGGCTCGGATCTGGCTTTGAACATTTTTTTTTTCAGTCCCATTAGACATACCATCGCCACCTTTCGTTGCGCCAACTCCTCGCTTTCTGCTTAAACAATTTTCTTTCTGCTAAATTTTGTCCAAGAGATTCTTCTTCCTTGAAGTCTTCTAAGATTTCACAGAGACTTATGTGCATGGTAGTATAAATGTGTGAGGCTCAAGAATTTAGAATTCAAAGCGTGTTCAAAGAGGAGTAAATTGGTCGATTGAAAAAAAAAAAAAAAAAAAAAGATCACAGAGCCAAGGGCCACAGGTACTCTGTCTTAGTTGTAAACATTGTTTGAAGACTATAACTTTCTGACTCATCCTGGAGCATCTGTACCATTATCGAAGCTTAAGCAAATTTTCGCAGAAAGGTCAAATAACTTTTGCGCCGCGCTCAACTATATACTTTTTTCTTTTCGTTGCATTGTTGCAGATCAAATTGACACCGTTACTCGGCCTAGGAGATATAAACGATCGGAGACTCGACTATAAGCAAGTACTCGAGATATAGATATGGCCGGGGCGTGTAGCAATTACGAACTCGGAAGAATGCGAGTGGATGGTTTCGCACGCGGATTCGTTAATGCTAACTATTTCAAGAATCTTGCAATCTCACAGTTGAACCTTCTTAACCCTTTATCTATCCCGAAGCAAGAGGAATGAGAGCCGCGCGGCGGCCACGCTTGGTTTGGACCAGGCTCGCGCTCACTGAGACGTTATTGTTGATGGTTATTAGCCGGGAAGCAACCACGCACAGCAAGCATCACTGCAATGACAAGTTGGAGTGTTGCATCTCTCTGTAATTTGTTCATCTTACTCGACTTTGTCTAGCGGAAGATACTCGTCGATCCGTGACCGTTGTCCTTCGCTCGGCGAAGGTTAGCAGCGCCGAATCGTCGCGTGTTTTAGCTGCTGCCGGCGGTTGCGTCACGTGTCGCCCCTTAGCGACTTGACAAAGGTCAAGTTGCTCGGACGAGGGAAAGCCGCAGAACGCCATGAGGAATCGTCGCACATTTTTTGTTATCTTAATGAGTGGCCTAGCTCTCTGGGGGGATATCCGTGATGGAGCTTGGACCCCTTTGTTGGACCCATAAGACAATGAAGATTCTGCAGGAAGAGAAGTCTGGTATATCGGTAGACCACAATAAATAGATGCGCTATCGTGTTACGAGTAATTGAACGGGCTTCGCTCGAGCGGCATTAACTATTGAGACTGGGAATTTGAAGGTGGAAAACGAAGTCAAGGAGAGGCATGAGCAACGAGAGGTCAGATGAACACAGCGGCGCGTCTGTCCGAGAGCTCGCGCTGCCGACATAATAGCCGATCTGGCTGTGTGTACGTGCGAGCCCAATACGGTATTGTTGGCTTAACGTAGCCGCTGATCCTGCCCGCGCAATAATATACCCCGATTGTTATCTGTTTGCGCGTACACTACTATATCATCCGCATATAGCATGCCCAGCGACAGATTCTTTCCGGAAATTGAACCGTCGCTTCATCGTTCCATCATCCAGTCTCTTCCTTTAATGAAGTCGTAGAGTCTCGGCTCACTTTTGGTCCGCAGGCGAAACTCACAACGTTCTGCGAGATGCGCAACCACAACCACCTTCTCTATTTTCTAGCTGGCAGATTATGTCTTTTGTTTTGAACATTTCTTGTTACGCAATCATTGAACGAGGATTTCTCTCTGATGAAGTTGCATCGTGGAATTTGGAGTCGGACGGTTCATCACCTCCGGGGCTCCGGCTAGAATAGTCATTGAATATTTGCGCTAAACATCCGAGCTGAAATTAATGCAAAGTGCTTTTTCATTCATATGATCTGACTTGACTGATGAAAGGTTTTCACTTTTTCCATTACAATTGTAAATTCGCAGGTTGACCAACGCTCATCTTTTTGCGTGGCTGATCGCAACAGGTTGTGCAAGCTTTGCCGTCCTTATTACACGCCTGTGTCAGACAATTTTTGCTTACGTAAGCGCGATTTCGATTTTGGCTGTGTGAGAAAGATTTAAACTCTTGTTCCACATCGCTCTGAATTTAAAACGTTCCGTTGGCTAACGGTGCGGCCCTTAATCATCGAGTTGGCTGTCGTTTACATTCTGCGAGACAGAAAATGATTCGCACTCAATGAGATGATACGATAGCATCGGCGGCGCACCGGAGAGAGGCCTTTTTTCATTCAAACACATCTTTACTTTAAACTCACTTAAAACTTTCTTGTCTAAACGTTAATGGATACATGACGTGGAAAGTGAAGCTTTGTCCTCGGACAATGGACCGACTCCATGGATATACTTAAGGCGAGAGAAGGGCGATAAAAATCGGCATCAAGCTACCGAACAATTCGATTCAATAAATGTGAATAATTCTTTGAAAAGGCGTTCTGCGGTTTATACAAGCGGTCAGTTGCACAATTAAAACATTATCTTCAGTATTATCAGAAACTGAATCAGACGTTTTGCGATGAATACAATTTTTGGATCTGGATCAACTTTAGATGGATTTTGGAAGCTGATAATATCTCGATGTATTTGCACAATTCTGGTAATGTAACATTTAAATTCAGCATTTTAATTTAGTATTGTAACTCTGTTTTTTTTTTGTTTGCGTTTATGATACAAGAAGGATATTTGAAGGTATGTTATATTTTTAGACAGAGGCTAAGCTGAATTTGGGCAAGGAAGAGGAAACGAATAATAATCCGGTCTACTGAACTGATTATGAAATTCAAGGTTAGGGCACGACTATATATTTGAACAAAGCAAGGTCAAGCATGATTCAAGTTTAAATTTAGAAGGTGAATTTAAAAGGTGTTTGTATATACTGAGTAGGAAGAGGTTATCCGGACGATTCAGCGATGTCTCGTTAGGAGTGTTCACATGGGTGGATGAATCGATCGGATCTGTCTGCGGAAAAGGCGTAATCGTTTGACTTTCGCCGGGGCTTTGCAATTTGCACGAATCGTTCTAGCAATTTAACAACACATATCGTTACTGGGACTGAAATTAAATATTATTATATGATCATTAAACTGGGCTTCTTTCTCGAGCAGTACGTAATCAGACGGGAGGATCGAGTGAGTAGAGAGAAATGGGGAAAAAAACAGTCGCTACGAAAATAAGCTTGTTTAATTATATCTTGCGCGAGCGCGTCCTTCATTCGAAAGGATATAACTGAACGTGGCGCTGCCTTTAATGTGCGCTCAAGGCTGACTTTTCAAATCACAAAAGGCATTATTCCTTAATACCATTTTACCAGCCGATACTTTTGCTCCCACTTGCCGCGATGAAAAAGTGGCCTTTCTGTTGATTCACGTTTCAAGTCGCCTCGCTCCGAGAGTCAATATTGGTATTACGCTAGTTAGCATTCGCTTGACCATCTTCAACTCCGGCTATTGATCTTTTGCTACATCGCGAGAGTCCTTCGCGCGCGGCATTCATCATAGACCGCCAACAAGCGCTTCACTTGACTATAGTCTTCTCCTCTGTGTCAATCGACTATGCCATCATCATTCTCACTCGATTCAATTAACTCCAAGGTCTATACTATATATGTTAACTAATACCTCCAAAACTTTTTCCCTTTTCATTTTGTTTAACATTTGCCAACATTTTTATATATCCCAAACATGCACTCTCATTGCCTCTGCGCGAGGTGGTTTCCTCATTTCCCATGTTCTTTAATTGTTTCACCGTTCATTCCAACAGATAAAACAAGAGAGGGTACAGGAAATCTCATTCTTAAGAATGAACCAAGTTTTGAAAAAAATGGTCAAAGCGTACGAGATCGCGGAAGTGTATTACATGGCTGTTAATGATAATTTGAGCAGGCGATAATATAAATTTCTCGTTGTAAAATGCACTTGTCGTACGTTTGGAGTAGCACTGGCACGCAGCCATTAGCGCATTAACCTCCGTTCTCTCATCAGATTTGACGCTTCCGTGGTTTCGGTTCTCTCGGTTTGACATCCGACCCGGTGTTCGCGTTTAAAGTGACAGCTTTTGAGAGGGATGGACGTGCGGGACCCTCATGTCCCCTCCTTCGGAGCTGCTAATTATTAGCAGTGACGCAAAAGTTGCGTGCATTAACGATGCGACAATGAGTGCGACTATCTTGGCCGTACATTTTATTGCAATCGCTCCCCGCCCCACTTGTAGAGAGGAATCCTTGATCCGGCGGGCGCAATGGTGCAGAACGAGTCTGCGGGCATTATCAATCACTGCTTAATGGTAGCCTCAAATGCATCCTATCTAGGCTGACCTCGGCACCGCGGGGTATTTATACGTGTAAGTACACGCGAGATATTACGTGTGCCCGGTGCGTGAGGTAGCTCAACCATCCCGCGACCTTGCCGGTACTCTCGCCACATCGGTTTCTGATTTCCTTAGACCTTCAATATCCTCAGCTGATACCAAAGGACTTACTAACTTTTATAGCGATATCTGACCGTAAAAGGAAAAGAATCTTGGCGTGCAAATATCGTCCTTCAAAGCCAATAATTTTTGGTTCGCAAAAAAAAAATAAAAATGCGTTCCGCATTCTAAACACCTTTTATATGTGCAAAAATTCGTGCGCGTAATAGATCAACATTCATACAAACAGTTTTCATAATTGATTTCAACTTTCACTGATTCAAATTTTTAGCTTGAATTTAATGGCACGGGTTTACAAGCATATATATTGTTAATTATTCATATATGTTTCTTAATGATTATATAAGCGCAAATTTAATTCAAGTTTTTGAAAATAAAAATGCTCTAATTGTTTTTGTATTGGTATTTGCGATCTGATAACATCGACTTAATTTTAGAAAGTTATAATCAGACACATAGCATATGGGTTGTGTATTTTTTACGGACAGTCGAATAATGAAGAACATTCATAAATGATCTTGATATCGTTTGATATAATAAGAGAAATTCGCATTTATCGAGTTTGCTTGCAAACATGTCAGCACGTAATTTTGGTACGGACACAAATCAGGTAGTGAAGAAAGTCTTGCAATCGATGAAGAGATAGAGAAAAAAGTGTCCATGCGGATCACATAACTTTAATCTGGGAATTTTTTTACCTTTTTTTCGTGGTTCGAAAATTAAATTTCTTATGTCATAAAGATGATTAACTCGAACTAATATTGGGAACACAGAACGAAAAAAGTATAAGAATATAAGAGATTCAACAGGGACGAAAATATATGTACAAACATATGTCAAATTTATAATTATTATATATATAATTTAACTATATAAAATATATGTGAAATATATTTTCAAATATATTTTCGACCGTGTGGGATATAACAAGTTTTTTTATAAAAATGTAGTAATTTTTTTTCTAATATAAAGTTTGGAGCTTGATATTTTCAAAACTCCTGACAAAACAATTTGAACCATGGCTCTACATGGTCATAAAAATTTTAGGGCGTCCGCTAATTGTTGTGCCGAGTGTATAAGGTGATCAGCGGAAAAGGAGATTGAAGCCCACTGAGACGTTATCAAATTGGTCGAGCAAGGCGGCGAAAAAAGTGCCGATAAATCACACGGTGACTTCGTAAGCAAGGAAGTCGATGAAATGGAACGTTGCTGAAATCCACGCGGTTTCACGCGCCATGAGAAATCGCCCGTTTTCCCACGGAATATTTGTTCATGCGCTACCGCGGTTCTCTTTTGCGAACGACCGGGTATTAAAACGGAAATGCAATCGGCTCACTACTTGACATATTAAAGGACTCGATGTTGAGTTTCTGCTATCGCTCTTTTACTGCCTTTTAAATAGTCCTACCGACTTCCGCGTTCTGACTATCAACTTTTTCGACAAATTCTTATTATTCTGATTCGGATAAAAGAGTTAATTGTTTGGTCTTAGTTTAACAAAAAATGTTTCAATTATTTGTTACAAGCAATAGTGCATATGTAGCAATTACATTTTTTGCACAGCATTTTTGACGTGTGAAAAATTTGAATCGGTATCGCGAAGGCGACTGGAGTTTTTCGGAGTATCAAGCAGTCAGATCTTGAATAATTATTTATGGATCGACCATACACGTCGTATCTGCCGTATATGTACCTGATGGCATTGTAAGAGCATGCTTCAGTTAAGTCATCCAGGTCGTTGGACGGACAATCTCCAAACTTTCGCTTCATGAGCGAACACGTACCGTTGTAATAACAAGACACATGACAGACTTACGTAATCGCAAATATTCCCAAGCTCGTAGCAAAATAAACAAAAGGAAAAAATCCTGAAGCAAAACACATTCCAAGCAATTAAACGTTTCAAAATTAATTCCGAGCCAAGATGCGAGCGTGACATTCTTCATTTCATGTTTTCATGGATGGAAAAGTGCATCCACCAATTACCTCATTTGAATACGTCATATTAAATCTTGTATTCTATGCAGTTTCATTTCAGTTAATCATTTATATACATTTTTCATCACTTAATTCATTATTTTTATTTAATCAATCAGTAAGTTATTGTGAGAAATATTTAATTATACTCTCATTTGTTAAATAAAAGTTAGAATAGCATGAATATAAATAAATGAGAAGAATTTGTTTGATCAAGTTAGCATAGAATTGATGCTGAAAGTGTTTCACAATTATTTATTGGAAAGATTATATTACAAATGCATTCGAATAAATATATACATTTCTATCAACAAATATTATTCAAAGTTTAAGTGCACAAGTGGATCTGAATTTCATTTTCTGTGTCATTCATCTTAATCCCGCTTAGGCGATAAACTCGTTAACACGCTAGATTGCGCGCGCACACTGCACAAGTTTGCAGTGCACGCACCGACCATATTGGGCATGAGCGAGTAATTGCCGAGGTTCCGTGCACTCTCGTGCCCGTCCCTGATGAATGAATGCTAATGGTGCATTCCTCGCTTGTGTGTACAAAATCGAGCGTCCGAGAGTATATCGCAAATCTGTGTCATCGAATTACTTTCGATTTAACTGAGAATTAAGATTTCGTCTTCTTTCATCATTTACAATCTTGAGAGAGTGAATGAGGAACTCGTCAATTCACAACCGTACAAAACATGTTTTCATTAAAAAAAATTTATCGCAGAAGACGAAATTAAAAGCTCGATTTTAAAAACACCATGGAAAAACGTTGTAAATTTCAGTCAGATGAAAGGGAAATTTGCGTGTTGTTTGTCTCTGTTGCGTTCTACCGAGCGATCAAGTTTGTTGTGATGATCGAGCGCTTGCAAAAAGGGAAAACGAGTTCGAAATAAAACTAGCATCGGCCACTTTTCCCAGAAAGTGATGCGGATAATGTTTGATCGAGAAATACATACTGGTCAGCGGCAATCGTCTCTGATTAGTCTGTCGGCCAGATATAATGCACCACTCCGCCGCGGATCATCACGCTGTTTTTCTACCCCTTGCAAGATGTATAATTACCAAGATTACACATATTGACTTAAGTGGAGCGAAAAAAATGACTGACCTGGTTGTTAAGTAGCCGCGCGCGTATCCACGATAATCGTAGATATAGATGGATTCCTATAAAAACTGAGATTAAGACTGATTAAAAGCATATACTTTGAGCGCTTTATTGTTCGGCTCCTGATAATTGACCTTTTGTTTATTTGTACACCTTCTCTGATATCAAAATCCAAATCATTTGTATAATTGCAAAAAAATTATTTTTGAAACAAAAAAAGTTCTTAATTACGTTGGATACCTAAGTTTGTTTTAATTAAAAAATATATCTTTTTCATACATTTATTTTCACCATTTTGAACCAACATTATTTAACACTATCAATCAAAAAAATTATAATATAAAATAAAATGTATATTTCGGGTTAGCCTCGTATTGTCAATTTGACGATGTTGATATTAATTTTTTATAATTAATTTAATAAATTCAGATGTGTTTGATCTGTTGCGCCAAGGTGACCTTCTATAAATATTTATCGTATTCATTTCAGTCGCCAATGAATTTTTACACTCGATGTTTCTTTTTTATCAGGCGAAATTGAAATAAAGAGAGGAAAAAATGTTATCAAAAATTAATTTGCAGAGTAGAATCCGCTGCCAGGTTAACCTCGCAGGCACGGACGATTTTCTTATTCAGATGCACATTTGTACGTTCAGAGTGTATACGCTGCGTGATATGTCAGTTTGAGGACCAATTATGCCGCAACAAGTTTGCGCGAATATTTTTGTGCAAAATGTGAGGCGTACGTGCAACACGTGCTGGACGTGTAATTGATTTTGCAACTTTGTATATATGAAGATTGAAATTCAGCCACCGCGAAACGATCGTTTCAGACAAATTATGACGCCGATTGCAATTATGTTAATGCGGTTAATTTGCAGTGATAAATAAATAGGTAGCCAAGGCATAAATTGAAACGAAAGACAAAAAGGATTTAATTGGATGCAACCGATTCGAAGCCAATTGCTCTATTAATGACCCTTTTTACGTGCAGGGCGATAAACAAACGCTTAAAATGGTAATTCATCAAGCGTGCGCATAACTCATTGCGGTTGATCTGCGGGGACACCCGAGGGAATGGCGATCGAGTTACGCTGGTGCTTAAAAGTGGCGGCAAAAACCGGAAGGCCATGTCATCTTCATTTTTTCTCTTGCCCTCTTACGAAATATGGCCAACAGGCAATTGTGCGCGATTGGTTGAAACTTTTAACTTTGAAGGAACAGTTAGAGGTCCTGCGGGTTCCAATTTAATGAAAAGCATCAAGATGAATGTACCGATTTGATTTTCTTGAGAGTACCGTTTTTCTACCCGCCAGCTGTCAAGTGTCAGACTAGACCGGGCCCAAAGAGGCCCACCGTGCAAGTGTACCGTCGTAACTCATCGCAACCGATTTGCAATTCGACTCGTTTCCTTTTTGTATTCCTTTATGAGTTTACTTTTTTTCTCTAATTTATTGGTTGCCTTGTTTATGAAAGGAGTGGTTTTAAATTTCAAGTACATACTTCCAATGCCAAAAAACATTTTTTAAATAAATGTTTCATCGAAATCGTAAGAAAAAACATTGGCGAGGGAGAGATTTCGTTTGCATTAAAATTCAGAGACCGATAAATTCTTGTACGTCCAGGGCGTTTTTTTATTTGAGAGAGAAAAAAAAAAATGTTACGCAGAGTGCGTACCAAGGCGCGATTTTTTGTTTCGAAAACAAGCGGGGAGGAAAAAACGTCTTCTGCGAAGACACCTGTTCTTGTTGCTGGCGAACTTACGACAGGCGTATTTCTTCGACTCGTTTATTCGAAATCAATAAAGCGCGCTACACGCAAGAAGAAAAACGCGTAACGAGCCTGTTGACAATCTCGTGTAAGATTCACGGAACCGCATAATTGCTTCATACCGAGGCCTGCGCTGTCCGGGCCTTAAATCTCAAACGACCACGCATGCGAATAAGCATGCGAATACGACATTGTAACGCGGTTACATGTCGCGAGAAAAGTGTAATTGGAGTTTATCGCCTAGGCACTAATTCGAGTTGAGGGTCTTAGTCAAGGCCAACCGCACGCGGGGGAGGAGAGCAACTTACGAGATCAAATCGGATGACATGAGACGAGATGAGCCGAGAAATGAGCGACGCTCATCGTTCATCGCAGACCGCGATGATTGGATCGCGATCAACGAACTGCCAACTATCAGCGCAGAGAGAGGCTACATTGCATCCCCGTGCAGCGAAATACTGAACAATTATCGGACATTACGATTACCTTCTTGGAATCAATTTGTAAAACCTTTCAATTATATGTCTCTGACTTCGGGCGATTTTTCGATCGTTTCACCTGATCGCTTATTCGACTCAACAATTTCTTACATGCATTTTCCGCAGGTTAGTCATAATTCGCATCAAGAACAAAAAATATCTAATCGAAATGTCATGATTTGAGTTTTTTTCTTTTTCATTTTTTTTACATTTATCATAACTTGGAAATTCAGCTTCTGTGTTTGTACTGTGCGAACCAAGTTTGTTACGGAAATGCTGCAGGCAATGGTTGTTACATCTCAGTCGTTGATGTACTACGCATGATGCCGAATGAATGAAAAATGGAAAACCTTCCGCGCGGCAACGAACACCTTTAACAAAATGAATAAAATCAAATGTCAAATGGATACGGATTGCGTTAGCGATTCTTTCGCTATGATCGAAATTATAGGAAGACGGTCTGAGTAATCATAGAAATTATAGAATTCTGAGATGAGATTTATAAAGTTGCAGTGAGCAAGAAGGACTGTTTGCGAGCATACAAACATGAGGGCTGTCGAACGTTGGTCTCCCGCGTAATCGCACCGAGACTGAAATTCCAGCAAGACAAACGTGACAGCTCGTTTCTGCACGTAGTACCATCAGAGTCGAGTTTTACGGTCCCACGAAAGTACCGCTATATAATAATCGCACTGCAGGTAGCCAGGTGAATAAATCGTATTCCATCCGTCTGCAAAAATTCTGGCATAAAGCAGCTGGCCCAAAATGAGTAAATAAACTCGCAAAGATCGCGAATTGATCGTGGTAGCGCGATCAATCTTTATATTCCAATATACCTTGCGCTCTCAGTAAATTAATTCGAATAAGTGAAGCTTACTAAAAAAAAGTGTGAATTTATACGCTCAATAAGTCCAGAGTCTTCTACCAATTGCAAAAAGTGGAAATTTTCACTTATTTTGAGTCAAAATTATGAAATGAAATGTTCACTTTTTGCAATTGATGGAAGAATCTGGATTTATTCGAATTTAGAGAGCTGGTTCTGTTACAGATTATATTTTTTGTACGAATTCATGTATATACTTTCATCAAATGTTGCACAAAAAAGGTCATGAGTAATTGATGTTTTTCATAACTTTTACAAATCATGTATCTGAGTCTCGATCTGACTGTGAGATGCAGCCATAATAAAAATGGAAATGTTGCGACTGTGTACATTGTCTTCTTCTCACATTTCTATTTTCCCCGTACGGAAAGTCGTTGAAAACGCAAGAGAACTCTAAAGTACGAAAACTATTTGCATTACTCTTGAAGCTGATCTTGCGTCAGATTTCAATAGCTCGCGCCGTCATCTTTTTCAATTTCCTCGTTCGAGCAATATACGACAAAGTAGATTCTCTCGAAGAAAACACGGCTCGTAAATCGGCGCGGCGGGCGCGTCAAAGTCAGCCGTTTGCAAAATCATAATAAAGTTGAAAAGCAGAGAACCGTGCGCCTTGGGCATTCGAAAGTATCGAATGCGACCCGTGTCGTACATGATTGTCGCGCGTGAGTTTCTTGTTTTTGCTCCGAGAAGCAAACGGGCACATTCCTCCTCTCGCAATGATCAATTTCCATGCAACTGATGTGCGATGCGTTTCCAAAAAAGTCGAACAAACCCGCGGTCATGCCTTGTATGGCACTGTCGAAGGATGTGCCAGCAACTGGGACATCGAGGACGCGTTCACCGCCGTGCAGCCAAAGGTCATCTACACTGACCTTACCCCAATTTCCCAGCACACGAATTCTCATTGCGAAACTGTCATGCTTCTCAATCCACGATTGTCTTGCGGTTTTGTTCTCTCTTTATCTGGAATTACAATGTCTATCCTTTGCCTTGATTTTATTTTTTTTAATTCCAACCCAGAATAAGTTGAACAATTTGTTTCGCTTTTCATTTTTCTTCACCTTTCAAAGTACATAACCTCACTTTTGTTATTGAATCAATTATTTTTCTGAAACGAAATGTCAAAAAAGTTGTAATACAATTCTTATGAACAAAACAAATCGGATGAAAAATTAATCTCTCAAACGTGAACGAAGCGTCTTTTGTCACGTGTCAATTGAGATTTACATCCCACGTTAAACCGAAGTATCCTCAGTCGCTCACGTACCAGGCGAAAATGCTGGTTTCGCGGCTAAGCCCGCGATACGTTAAACTGTTAATCTGACGTGTTATTAATGCGGTAAAAATTCACGTCACACAAAGAAGCTGAATTTATCGGCCGGACTGCTCACACAGCCAATGCCGGCCGTCTTGAAAGGCATTCCTAGAACTTGGCTGTGCAAATTTGACGAAAGCTGATGCACCTGCATATATGCAGCACCGTGGAGCATGTTCGACGAGACGCGTGCTTTATGGTATATAGTGATGCGTCGTAGCAATGCTTGTTTCCAATACGTTCCTTGTCATTATAAAGAATAGTTTGATTCGTCTTTTTGAAGTGATTCGAAATTACAACTCCTTGACAAAGCGCGGTTGGATTCAACACGATTGTTTTATTTAAATTCTGCTTGGCGTTCTTCATTTCAGAATCGGAAATAAAGATAAAAATAAAACAAATTAGATAAAATTAATATGACCCCGATTGGCAGCGCAAAAAACGTTTGCTTGGCGCAAATTGCAAAGTCGAATTCATCCTGCGTAACAAGATTCTTGTTATCTCGATCGGATTATTTGTAAGACTTTTACTTTATGAACGAACTCTGAAATTTCGCATTTTCATTCATTTACTCGGCAGTTCTCATGTAGCACTTAAATTGAAATCGCCATTAGTTAAGTTAAGCCAGCGTAAAATATATTGGTTTGGACGATTACGGTTCGTTAAAATCGTTGTTGCGTTTGTCCGCAAAAAGACGACCTCGTTTGAACGGATCAAAAAAAAAGTGATTAAAAAACGTAGGTGGTGAACCAGTTTGCACATCGGGACATAAATAATAATCCTGTCACGCGATAATTCAATTTAATCAACAAGTCGATAAGATGGCAGAAAAATATTATAATTAAAATTTAATGTAAGATTAGTACGTTGGAAGAATGTGTGAAATTGCCAACGTGAAAGAAAAAAGGGGGAAAAAAGGTGAATGGCGAGCGAAATAAGAGAGAGAGAGAGAAAGAGAGAAAATACGAAAGTAAGGAACACAGGGACAAAGATCGCACACGCATGCGTGCAAAAAAGGGCGAAGATTGTCGCACAGCATCAGCGTGGCGTGTGATACTCGGATGCGTGTAAACGAGGCAGCGCGAGTGTCTTCCCATAATTAACAAGCCCTATAATCGGATTACCGGGCATTCATTCGTGGCGCGTGATAGCAACGTGCATCGATCTTCCTTATCTTGTCTGGGAAAAGGGTAGATAGATATATGCGCGGTGTCCGGTTATAGTACGCCGGGCTATCTTGCGCTTCGCTCGCTCCCACTCCCCACCCCTCGGCCTTTCTGCGGAAATCTCCGGGTGTCCGAAGAGACGGCAACTTAACACGGGGGTACGATCATATCCACATATAGGGGATACGTGGATATCGCGTGCGTACGTTCTTCAGGTGCTTGAAATATTATCAATAATGTTGCTGATTTATCGCGGGAATACTATTTCTTGTAAACGTCCTTTTTGCCGTAAAATTTTTTTTCCAAATGGTGGATTTGTTTATAAGTAAAAACATTGCCGCAGATTTATTTCTACGATTTCTTATCAAAATATAATAATAAATAAATAAATAAATCTTAATCTTTTACTAGTTAAAGCGAGAGTTATAGATTGAAACAAAATGATTCAATATATTTATAACTATTAGGGGCGATTGCACGCGCTTATCAAGCTAGCAACTTTCTTTTTTTTTTATACTCTGAAAATTATTTGTTTACAATTTTTTCCTTCTTCCTATTTCTCATAACTATTTCTGAAAAAATTGAGGTATTTTATAATTTAAGCTGAAATTAAATTCTTCATCGAATCACGTTATAGCTTTTAGACAAATTTTAAAAATATTATATCACAAAACAAAACATATATGATAAAATCTAACCTTTTATTTTGTTTATTTCAATTTAAAAAACGAAAATGCACCATCCATGCATTACCATCCATCTGTCTCTATCTTTCATTTATCTCCTTTCTTCTTACTCAGAGTCAATCGAAATCATTTAATCTAATCAGAAGACGAATGAAACGATCAGAACCAATCACAGTGCGACATCATTTAACGCGGCTATTATAAGGAGGGATTGGAAGCTATAATATATATGTATATATATACATTTTATTTCTAAGACACTGTTCATGCAGTGAGAATTTTCTGCACCATTTATTTCTATAGGGGAGACCGTCCAATAGATTAACAATTTTTGTTCAGAGGGTTGTAAAACTATAAAAAATAAATTAAATATCAAAACACCATGTGCCATTGTTTAAAGTGACAATTCAACTGTAAAACAAATGAATAGAAACTTTTGATTAATAACAATTGATAAAGAATAAATTATTATATGAAGAGGTGACAATTGTTAAACGGTTGGACCGGTTGACCTACAGTTTAACAATGCCGCCTTACAATTTAACGTTGAGAAAATCGCTGAAATTAACGCTGAAAAAAATTTTCAACGTCTGATAATTTATTGTGTAACATCTTGACATCACAAAACAAGCACAGACATAAAAGAAAATGACAATTTTCGACTTATTAACTTATAATCACAGTACTTGTTTTATTAATACTATATTAATCTTTGCATACAATTATTCAACCTTTTATCACATAAAATAAATAAAATATTCATATAATCAATATTATATATCATTTTATATACAATTTCTCGATCTTTTCATAACATATATAATAAAAATCTGAAAATTCAATATATATAATATATAATAATACAAAAAATAGGCTGTTAAAATGTTGCTCAATTGCACTTTTGCAATTATTCTCTTTGTAAATAAAATTGAATGAGTTATTTATAAAAATAAAGGCACAGTTTTAATTGTCAGTGGTTTAGCTTTTTTCTGTAGCAAAAGTGAATGAATTGTCACTATATACACTCCGCAAAACAATTATCGATCCACCTAAAAATGGCTATTTTTACTTCTGCGTAATTTTTTCAGTTGTATGACAACAAAATTTACCAGCATGGAATTCGGAAAGCTGATAATCTAAACTTTCATTTAAAATAAAAATTATTCATTTTCCATGAATCTATTCAATGTAATAGGCAAAATACTGAAAAAAGTCACTTTTTATAAAATATCTATAACTGTCAAAAGTTTTAATCTGTATAATGTTTTTTTTTCTCTGTAAATTTTCAGAAGATCCTGAATTTTACATTTCGCGGTAAGAGACAAGTGTGTACAGGATATTGTTGTTGTTACAGTGATTCAAAGTTTGCAAAAATTTTTCCATCAAAAAATTGGATAGCAGTGCGATCTGTTGCGATGTTAAAAATTTGTTTAACAAAGAATGTCGAAGCTAAGGTTCCAAGCTTTAATTTGGTGTAGAATAAACTTTTTTTTAATGGAATAGGTCAAAGTTATGACAATTTAAAAAAAGCAACATTTTAGGGGTGTGGATCGTTAATTGTTTTGCGGAGTGTATAAGTTTAGGACAATTTACTCAACTTTTTCTCGGATATTTTATTTTTCACTTGAAAAAAGCACAAGCTTTGTTTCGGATATTTGTTATATACTTTTACGAGTGAAATTGGAGCAGTTTGAAGGGTATCATCAATTATGATTCCTCGAATTTTTCGAGATTTTTTCATATTCTATAGTATTTGAGGAATCACCACTGTTAAACTGTAGGACCTGTTGGGTGGTCTCCCCTATACATTTTTTTAATCAAAGAAAATACGAATGTTCACCTCATCCTAGATAACGTATAACAAAAAAGTGAACATTTAAAAAAGTTGCGTTTTGAGTTAAGGGGATCTTCTTTGTTATGAGAAGAATCTGCTGATATGTTTTTTGTTGTAAAAATTTATCAAATGTTGGCTCACAAACTGAACTCGTTTAGAAGGCATCACAAGTCTTGAGTCATTCTCTTAAGATTATTTGGAACATAAAGTTGACTGTTTAATGACTACTTAGTTTAACAAAGTAAATCGTAAATTATGCGCGCTTTTTCGCATAATTATCGAGTTATCTGCTGTGAAAACGTTTCTACGATTCTTAACAACTATTATCTCAAAGTTGTTTTTTAAATAGCGACGGACAGATGCGTGACACGCCTCGGCTGGCTCGCAAAGATTATGCAATGGCGCGCACAATCCGACCATATGGTAGCGGCACCTTTGCATCTCACTACTCATTGGCGCAAGTGCGCCTCAAGCGAACGCACGCGTATTTCTCTGACCGTACGCACATGCCCAGTCGCGACGCGACTTTTGTTTTCCATGCCACGCCATTGCTTTATCGTCTCAACACTTCCGCATGATGAACAATGGTTTAGATCGATACAAAAAATCTTCTCTTTCTTCCTATGATTTCATCTTGAAAACTGTATCTTATCGTTTTATGAAAATGTTGATACAAACATTTCATACAATACAACTTTACTTCAATTTCTCTCCGCATTTTTAGTCAAGAAATGATTTTGATTTTTCAATTTCAATATTTTCTAAAATTTATTTATTTACCAATCTAGTACTCACTCGTGATAAATTTATTTAATAATTTATAATAAAAAGTAAGTTTTTATGAAATGATGCAACTTTACATACACAAATGATGTGAATTTTCTAATACTATTAGAGGATAATGGATAATGTGTTAATTTGCGAATCTTAATATTTTATTAATGAAAAAATAATTTTAAAAACTTTTTTCTAGCCTGTCCTGTTTACATCCATTGTAGTAGATA
>JAPYZS010000203.1:0-149192 GCA_030522925.1 Trissolcus japonicus | reverse complement strand
ATTCTTCTTTGTATAAGAGAGTATTGTTTTCTTCTTCAATTGGAAAACTATAATTTGGTACAGGTAAACCAAAATCTTGACAATTGTAGTTTTCAATTTCCAAAAGACTCTCAATGTCTCGTAAACATCTTTCAATATTATTATCAGCAAAATCTTCCCGTTAATTTTATATTATTTATAAAATCAGTGCAGGTTAATGTAACATATATTTTTAGCCCAGGAAATTGTCTATATTAGGTTTTATGTTATATACTGTTTCAAATAAAAAACGCTTTATATGTAATTCTTATAGAAAATGTTGTATTTTTTATTTGAATCAGTGTATATTAACCAACTTTTATTTTCATTTGTGTCCTTTCAATATTTGTAAATTATGAATTAAAATATTATCGCTATAATACTACATTTATCTTAAAGTTACACAGTTACCTGTACTATTGCTATGTAATTTGTTTGATTTTATTGACGTGACAACGTCTAATAAATTGGTAGATGTCGGCCACCACTTGAAATATGGCGACAGCGTTACGTTTTGTAACACTCCCCCCCCCCCCTTTGATTTTCTGTTTATAATTATAAGATTTTAGTCCCTTTAGACGTTGTCACGCTCAAACTTGCTATGCAACCCAGTTGCTAGCCGCCAGTTTTTTATTTTATCCGCACTTCCGAGAGAAAATGAGATTCAATAATATTACTAATTATTGTAATGTCCACAACTAACAAACATGACATCTTAAAAGTGGAATATTTTAAATTTATAAGTTCCTTTACCAACTGCTGAGAAAATCGCTGAACTATAGCTGAGAAATCGCTAAAAAAAACTGCTGAGATAATCGCATGACATAGTTGTGGAGTAGGCCTCATGGGAAACCACACAAAAAAAACGCACCGATTCATCTACTGCAAAGTGGTGTCTAGCCGAATTTTAGTCTTATCTTTTTATTAATAGAGGGAGATTATACTAAGAAATTGATGTAAATTCCAAAAAATGAGGAAGTTAGCAAATTAATATGATTTTCTAGCATTTCGATGACAGGTGGACACTAATAAATACACGTTCACTAATTAGGTCTTTTAGCTTATTTTTAATAAGAATATGTCAAAACGTCCTACGTGTTGAAACATCCTGTTTCCCCCCTACATTTAACTACTGAAATACTTTTATTGTATTTAATTTGTTTAAATTATAAATAATGATTATAATTATAATTAAATCAATAATTTTTTATTAATATTAATATTTTTTTTATTGTTTTGACTTGGTTATCATTATAATGAAAATTTGATTATAGTAATTATGTTATGTTTTTTTGTACAATTTGTATTTGATGTATTTTGAGTCTGAAAATATAAATGGAAGTTTAACCCAATTTTTTTTCAAATATTTAAAGAGCATATTTAAATCCTCTTTTTTACATGTATTTCGAGCATGTATTTAAATAGTTTTATTAGAGTGAATTTTGTCCAGCCCTGTCACTTAAAAGCCTTTTTACGACTTGAAGATTCGATTTCTATTTTATTGAATACAATTTCTGTCATAAAAAACGCCAGTGACGTAAATGTTTCTAACTTCTTTATCAAAGAGGAAGATATTCTTTTCGGACACTGACGTTTCAAATTATTATAACGACTCGGAATAACCGGGATTGGAAAATTCCAACCATATGCCGCCAGTACCATTCCACTGGCGGAGAAAAAAATAGTTTCGATTAAAAAGTCAAATTATTTTATCGATTGAATTTATAGTTATGTTATATTTTCTTTTCACTTTTTGTTCATCTTTCGAATTCGAAACAATCGTTTTCCATATTTTTACTTTCATAGATTCAATCTTCTGATTACTATTTTTTTTATTTTTAGGTATTCAATCCCAATTTAAATGGATATGCAACAGGAACTGGGGAATTCATCTCGAAGAAAGCCCGATTGAACATAGCTTACCCAGTGGCAGCGACGGAAGATGCGTTACATCAAGCAAAAATTTTGGTTCACAGAATAAAAAGTGATCCCACCATAGATATCAATAAACACTGGAAGGTGAGACAAAAAATGTGTGATTCATTTTTTAAATGTTTTGTTTCTCATCTGTACCTTATTTCACTGAGAAATGATTCAACTATGAAACTGCCACTAAAATTTTCCAGGTTGCAAAAAATTGTTATCAATTATAATTATTTGAAATCTTTTTTTCCAGTTGATAACCATTTTTTTCGGCGCGAACGACATTTGCTCTGCACAGTGCTACAAACCGGATTTATTTTCACCGGCTAGACATGCATTACACTTAAGGAGAGCGTTGGATTATTTGCGGGCAAATTTACCTCGCACGCTTGTCAATTTGGTGCCGGCGATGGGTAATAGATATTTCTCATAATAAATCATCCTCGTTATACAATTTGCGAAATTTCGCGTGTCAAAAACAATTTGGACGATTGTGATGATTTTGTAATATATGCATAATAATGCTTTTCCAGACGTGACGGTATCTGTGAGAGTGCACCGGAGTATGATGTGCAATTTTCTGCATTCTCTTTATTGCGCGTGCATGCACAAAGGGAATCATCCTGAGATAGAAGCGTCCAAGATGTCGCGGTTGTATCAACAGGCTGCGGAAAAATTGGTCCAGTCGGGAAGGTGACAAATTGAAATGAAAATGAGATTAACATTTTTCGAACATTTTTTTTGTTGTAAAATGTAAAATTAATTTTGTAATAATGAAAATAGGTACGATACAACGGAGGATTTTACAGTGGTACTTCAACCGTTCACTCAAATATTCAACGCTCCACTCATGAACCCCACTAAGGCACCGAGATTAGATTCGAGCCTAGTAACCTATGACTGTTTTCATTTTAGTCAAAAGGGACACGCTCTTGGCAAGTATTTTTTTATTTGTAAATAAAAACTTATTTATTTATTTGTAAATAAAAACTTATTTATTTATTTGTAAATAAAAACTTATTTATTTATTTGTAAATAAATAAATAAAATGTTATATAATTTATTTTGTAAATAAATGAATGAAAATAAATAATTTTTTACAGGTGCAAATTTGTTATGGAACAATATGCTAGAACCAGTTGGTAACAAGACAACGCACGCAAGGATCCCAAATGTGATGGAAAAAATTTTGTGTCCGACCGACAGACGGCCCTTCATTTTCACGAATCTTAATACCAGGGAGTTTTTCCGAACTGGGTATCAAGGACAATGATCAATTTGTCAAATCAAGTAGTGCATTTTTGATTGACGATTGAATAAACTTAACAATGTTTATTTATGAATAATGATATCACGAAAGTATTAAAAATCAAATCATGCAATAGGTTTTAAAATTTAGAATATTATTTTTTAGAGTATTAATTGTTTTTCAACGTATGAAAAATGTTGAAAAAGGTATGTTGAAAACTGTGTTGAAAAAATTCGTTTTTGTCAACAACTCAAACTGAATAATTCATAATGACAACAAAAAATAAATGCCTTTACCATCAGAAGTTCAACTTTTCTAATTACTCGATCAATAATTAATTTTCTTACATTGCAAAAAGCAGATTTTCATACATTATTTTACTCAATTTTATTATGCAATGAATATAAAATGAATATTTTGATATAATTTGTACGTGTTTCTTTATAAATATCTTTTTTTTCGTATATTTTAAAAATTGAAATCTCAGATTAATTGAGTCATTAACAAATGATCGGTAAAATTGGTGTCCTTATCGTTAATTTACAATTTGTATTCACAAGGAAATTCACAAAATTCCAGTAGGTGGCGGAAGTTGTAGTTTATATGGAAATATTTTTCTCCTGATTCGTTGTTAATTCAAACGTTTGCAAAACCGAAATAAATACAAATATATTTAATACCTACATAATTTTTATAAAGATAATTAAAAATGTGTAAATTTATTTTCAAATTTATTGATTAGATAAAAAGTATGGAGATTAATTTTGAAAAAATTAATAACTACTCAGTAGATAAGTTAAAAAAATTTTTTTAATTAGCTTAGAAAATATCAATGAAAATAGCACCGTTAAGAATTGGAAACGTTAATTCAGAATGATTATGGATAGAAAATTGTTGTGTCGCGGATGATAAAGCGTTCATCAGTGGCACTATTAAACTTTCGACTCTTTTAATATCCCACGTCAGTCGTTTTGCATTCCGCTGATAACGAGAGCAAACTCATCTGTCTGCCTTTGGAGACATAAATTAAATTCATCTGTAGTCGGACAATGACTACTAGATTAATGCTGTTGTATCTTGACTCAATTTTCTTATCTCTGATAAATCTTTTGGAAAACAAATTGGACCGTTATTATTATAAGAAAAAAATTTTCCTCACATTTTCATATCATTTTTTAAAAATATCTTTATATCTATTTACTTAATTAGGAAAGAGACTTAGAAAGTTTCTTTTTAATTACAAACTTTTTAAAAGTATCTGTGAATTGTTGATTCAACCTGGTGATGAACCAATTATAGAATCTTTTAAAAATAATCTTTTTTATTTAGAATACTTTTCTTAATGACAGAACTATTATTTAGATTTCCAACTTATTGCTAGAGGTCAAGGGAATTTATGTCAATACAACCAAAACAATTACTTTTTCATGTTTATTTTATTTGACAACAATTATCATTCACGTTGAACAGAAGCATAATCAACGATTACAATAAACAATCAATAAATATATACAACGATGAAAAATAATACTGCCTCCAATGACTAGCGACATTACATTCATTTGGTTTGTCTCAAAACAAATGGGAAACATTTCCCCATGCAGTTGCACAGAACTTGAAGATAAACAAGAGTCCGCATTGAATGTATACAGATGACGGGCGATAGTTTTTTGCCTCCCAAATTGTGTTCGTCATAAACAGCATTCCAAGGCAAAAAAAAAGAACAGTTCGGCATCCAAAAGTCGGTGACGCACTTGTGTCGTCAAAGGCGGCAGGTGTTCGCCAAAATGTTCCATCTTCTTGGACATTTAAACGGTCCCTCCACAATTAGTTTGGAATTTTACAGAGCAGCTTTCTGAAGACCGACTGAGATTCTTCAGGTCACCTTGTCAGGTTTTGTCATGACCTTGAGTGAATTTAGAGGTCATCATGGGATAATCTTGAGAACCATCATCAAAGACATCCGGAGATTAGGATCCGCAGAAGTGAGGCGTGAAAGTTCACTTGTGGCCCCATTGCAGTATGCCTCTGTGGTGGTTGATGGATCCCTGGCTGCCTTTGGAGCTACCGCTGCCAGAACTGGAGACACTTTCGGACCTCCTGATGGACTGGTGCTGGTGCCTCTTGACCGGTACCAGGATGCGGTCCAACACCTGGCGGATGGTGCTGTGTTTGCGATTGAACGGGTTGGTGTACATTGTCACTTGGTATCACTTGCACGCAACACTTGAAAACTGTCAGGTTTACTGAACGTGGCAGTTGGAGCTTTGTGTCTTGGTTTGTTGACGTAACGACTGTCTCGTCTTGAATGACCAGCGAGCGCTTCCGACAAGGATTATATAGATCCGAAACACGTGATCACGCCATCGCCAATACACGACGCGCGCCACTGTCACATTCAAGGAATCAATTCTCCAGCCAATATTCTTAATTTATTGACATTCGGGGCAAACGCTCGGGTTGACCAACCTCTCAAGTGAAAGAAATAAAAATTAGACAAAGATGGTCATGGGAATTCGCGCCCCGAAGATTGTCATCTTGTCAACGATGGTGGAGCGATGGTTTGTTTACAAATACGTGGCAAGGTCATAGGGTCATGCAATAATTGGTTTCTCGAAAGTATAAAATTACGCGATTCTTTTTGGACATATACAAAATAAAATACAAAATACAAAACAATACAATACAATACAAAATACAAAACAATACAATACAATACAAAATACAAAACAATACAAAACAATACAATACGAAAAACAAATACAAGAACAAATACAAAAATATCTTTTTGACAGTCTGATATATTTTGTTTACATTATAATTGTTTTGTAAAAACAATTGTGACCCCCCGTGACCTTGACTCTTTTTTTGGAAACAAATGAGCCTTTTATATCGTTTTAGGGACAATGTTAGTAATAATAGCTTCTAACATAGATGGTGTATTAATTAAACGAGCAAACATACGGCAAGAGGTTAAAAAAAGAAGCGACACTTGCGGATTATGAAGAAATGTTTGTTTGCAGCCGTCGCGACGATTGCATTAACACGTTTTTTTTTCGAACTAAAGATGAGCAAAAACAGTTGAGAAACAAAAGAATATTGTTGGTTCACTACATACGTCATTTGCGGTTGTTAAATAATAATTGCAAACGTCACGATAGCGTCGTTGATACCGTCATAGCGTTTTGTTTACCTCCGTCAGGTGACGAAGATTCAGCATCAGTATTCCCAAAAACCGAGCGAATTACGAAACTCCACGGTAAATAATTTTTTTCCGCCCAAAAAGCTATTTACTAAACCTTTCTTTGATCCTATTTTTATCGCGTGTTTAACATAAGTATATCGTTCCGTGAGAATGGTCCATCTGTTGGCAATCAAAAAAAGTTCTATTTATCGGTATTGTATTCGTGTTTTTTTTTTTTTTGGTTTTTATAGTATACCTCTTTCCTCACGTACGCCAGTTTGACCGTTGAAAATAATGATTCTCAAAAAGTGGCAAAATTTATGAGAAGAAACAAACTTTTGTTTATTACCAATTAATTTTTACCACTTTTTTAAGAAAGGATTAACAATTTAAATAAAAATATAAAAAATAAATAAAAAGTAGTATTTTAAATATTAAATTATTTAAAAATATTTATATATTAAAAATATATTTTAAATTATTAAAAAATAAATTTATTACATGTATAATTAAAAGTATCTACTGATTTAAGATAAAGTGAATCTGAATAATCATATAAAATAATTATCTCATTTTTGGAGCAATCAAGCTCATTAATTGAACCCACGGATTCTAAAAATAAACTTCTGCTCGAAAGGCCTTTTTAGATTTGAAAAAAGGCCTTTCGAGGGGAAGTCCCTTTTTAGAATTCGTGGGTTCAATTTGGTCAATTAAATTAGGCGTATAAACAACCCTTCAATCACCAGTTAGCAAATATTAACATTTTATCAATGGCAATTTGAATAATTCAATCATCCATAGCAAGACTTTTTTTTAAATCCCCGCACTTTACACCGCCCAATTTTTGTCTGTGCTTTTTGCTACAGAGTTGCTGATTATTCTAATTAAATAAGACGCTTGAGCAATTTTTCATCGAACCCGCACAAAAAGCGAACTTATCAGTGACACAATCAGGCCGTTTTAACATTTTTGTGAAAATATTTAATCTCATTAATGAACTTGCACTATCCGATCGCTTGCACTGAAATATCTGTCAGTGATATTCATTTTTAAAAAAAAAAACAAAAACAGGTTACGCAAGTTCAATTCATCCATTTAGTTTTAATTTAGTCACCCGATGATAAAGTCGAAGCAAAAGTTGTAATTTAGTGATTGAAATTAACATGCAATGACTTTTCGAGATTTTCGTTTATTTTTTACACCAAAAATGAGTATACAAAAATTAAAATTTGTGCCCAAGAAAATTTTCATTTGGTTAGTCGTTCGAGAGCTCGTCAAAGCACAAAAATAAAAATTTTATGGACTTGAAAAGATAAATTGGTGTTATGATCAAAGTAGCAGACGCGTGACAAATAAAGTCCAATGGCAATCTATAATTGTTTCCAATGGTATAAAAAAGAAACCAGGAGCGATTACAATTGCAATTGTTTACGCGCGATCGTTCTTCGCGTTTAGTAAAAGTTATTGACGTCAAGTCTCTGACGCTCGCGCGTAAAATTGTTTCAATTTTTTTGACATCTCATTGAAATAATCGTACGGTTGATTAATTGTTTGTTTTCTTACAGTGCAGTCGGATGCTTTCCGGACTCCGATGTTCATGCAGGAAAACTATGATATCGTAGTCGACAAAAAATGTCCGCAAAAAAGTGCGCAGATATACATTTTTACATTGACAAACCTTGCGGAATATAAATTTGTCGTCAAACAGGAAATGACTATTAAAGAAATCGGACCATAATGTCCGATTAAAAATTGATTCCAAAATTTTTTTGGCTTAAAACGCCTAAATATATCATGTTGCCATATATGTACTATGTGTGACTTATATATGACTGTTTTTCATGAAATATTTTTGTTATATATGGAGTCATATATGTCATAAATATTGCATAAATTTTGTTTATAAATGAAGATCACATCGTCACATGGGACGAAAAACCCCTATCTCTATCTGGGAACATGGAAAATCCTATCTCCGAGATAGAGATAGGAGGTTCATAAATAAATCATATATGTGCCACATATGCAGACATATATATGCAATTTTTTGCCTGGGAAAATATTTTGTTGTTCATTAATGATTTTGGTTTTATCACTTTTAGTTTTGAATTATTATGTCTGCATTTTCTAAAGAGAAGATTGAACTTAATAAAAACACATCTCAAGATAAAATTGCCACACGCAAGATTATTTGAAATTTCTCTTATACGGGATTAAACAATTTGCGATGACACAAAATGTCTTACTAGTTGCAAAACAGTTGTTGAAAAAATAGACGGATAAATATGATACCACATAATATGATGAGAGATTTAACCTTCCAGATGACCCATTTGTTGAGAGGCTAGAAAAATTTTAATCTTTATCGTATCAACAATTGGAGTCAAACTTGTCTTATATCGATGCTCGTAATCCGTTTATTCAATTCATTAAAAATAACTTGATACTGATTAGTGTATCAAAAATATCGTTCACATTTTTGTATTCAATGGTTCTCTTGTAATGTCAATTCATTGCTCCGCACAATTTAGTCCTCGCGAAATTGTCAAGGGGGTAGGTTGTACAAGCGATTAAATAAACGCGAGAACAAATCTATAAATAGTAACATTTGCCGAGTGCATAAAAATCTGAAATGTGGCACGCAATTTTTCATAGTTGCTGTTTGATAACGTTGCTACCAGTTGCTACCAGTTAATTATATATAAACGCCATTTAATGAATCCAGTGAATTGAACAAAATCAACAGAAAGTTTAAAAACATTCCATCAATTCGCGCACTACAAAATTAAACTTGAACTTTTTGACATTCTCACAATTAGTTTTTTTATCATTTCTTTGTCATTTCAAGAATATTTTTATAAAAACTTGATGAATATGTTGAAAAAAAGGTAAATTATTTTTTGTCTCTACACGTAAAAGTGTAATTACGCTCCTCGAACGGATGTAAATATGAATAAACAATTATGACCATATAGGAATCAAACAGGAGATTAGTTCGTGAATGACCTACGTGATTCAATAAACAAGGTCAACCTGTGCTTTACTTCCCATTCATCTTGATATTGTCGATATAGCCTCGCAAAGTTTTTTTTTGTCAACTAACAAAACTTTTTTTTTCATCTAAAAATTTCAGTCAATCAAAAACTAATGAAATCTTTTTTTTTTTTTAATTGAACGTTTTCTTCATTTAAAAATTCCACTTTAAAATGAAAATTCAATTAAAAAGACAATCGCAAATTGTCTTTTCCAGTCGATGATGAGAACTTTAAACTGGAAAAATGAAATGTGTGGAAAATGAGTTAAGGCACGGCCGGAGATTATAGACACAACAACGCACATAAATATTAAAGGCGACGACATCTGAAGACTGATTGGAATGAAAAATTGTGATGAGAGAGAAAACGATTAAAAAAAAATATTCCAACACGTGGCAAAAGTCAAACTGCGAAGAATTCGCGTATGATATGATTAATAGATCAATGTTGACTATTATTAGCCCGCATTAACATTTATTCATAGAAAATGTCCTCCTACATTGATCCCAACTTGATCTAAAATTTTGTAATCACTCCTGCAGTGGACAAATTTTTCCTCATCGTAATCGCAAAAATAGATTAACTTTGCTTTTATCTCTGCTATTTACGCGGTTGCATCTTTATACATTTCTTTTTTCGTTATGGCATCTGAGAATTATTTACAGTCTGGAGATACCAACTTTTATATACAATATTTTTACGTAACTCAACTTTTATCTTAACTTTTTAACGTTTGTCAATTGTTCGTCAAAACTTATATGAATGCTGGCGAAAAATGACAAGAGATATCAAAATGAGTTTGAATTTATTCTCGATAGTTGAAATTTAGCTTCAACGAAAATTAATCAAAATAATTAATGGTGTAATTACAGATAATTAATTAATGAAGTTTAATAATATAATATTTAATATCTTCTTTCTTTTTTTACTACTAGTGAATTTACTTAAGGAATTAGAATGAACAAAAGTACCAAAATAGAATTTTTCATTGAAAAATTTGAAAGGAAGAATAAATGAATGTCTTTGAAAATTTCTAGAATGATGCATTTCAAGATGTCATTAATTTTGAATGATTATGAATGATGAAAAAACAAAAGATGTGCCATTTGGGTTCAGAATACGAATTCGGAATTTCAAATAGAGAGAATAATTCCAGAACGTTTGCCATTGCATAACCACTTGACGTCCATGCAAAAATATATAGTTTATAGAATCGTTTCCGACTTTTTCCCCTGTCAGTGCAAATCTTTCAAATGATCCGAAAGGCGAGAACTAGAGTTTATTCAAGCTAATTAAATCTCTTATCGTAGATTCTTCACGCAAAAAAATATTACATCCATTCAATCAATTTTCAACGATGCAAAAAGTAATGGGAAAAATCGCCTAATGAACATCAAAGATCAAATTTTTCATATTTCCGAGATGTTATGCAACTTGTGAACTATATATTATCATCATCTTACATTTTTTCGATTGAAAAAGCTCGAACTCTCAAATTCCAATTGTTCCCAGTATCCTCTTAAACATTCACAAAAAAGCGGTGTTTAATCTTTTTCCGTTCAACAAAATTATATAAAGGGGTACAATTTCGTTATTTCTTTTCGTCTGATAAAAACAAATTGCAGCGCAAAATCCGTTCGAAAAGTGCGTATAGAACTAATTTACTCTGTTGTAAAATAACTGACTGGGCAAAATTTTTTCATTTCTGTTATTCGTCCGAGACAAAATTATAGTGGAATGTGTGTAATTAAGCGAGTAATCGATTTTTTAACATTGTATTGGACGATGCAAAAATGTAACAATTAATTTGTTAATTGAATGTTTGAAACATGTAAAAAAATTGATTTGCAAATAGCACATTTTTTCCTTATTTCTACATCTTAAATAGAGAAAATACGTTTTTTGACAGAACGACTGAAGTTTCAGACTTTAGACCAGTTTGTAATGCATTTGCCTTTTGACAAAATTGTTAAATCTAAATCTAATGTAATAATTCAGTGCAAACTAAAATAAACAAATTTTAATTTCAATAGTTTGAATTAGTTTAAAATTAAATTATTTTTGTACGATTTGAATTTATTATTTTTTATTTTACAAAATGTTGTATTCTAAGAGTATAAATGGACTTCACGTTTTTAAACTATTTAAATGAATAAATAAAAAAATTAAAATATTTTTCGCAGCCCTGAGTTACGATATTTATAACTAGAAAAATGATTAATTGCATAAAATGAATCAAGTTAATTCTTTGATTAATTTGAAACTGAACTTTTTTGTATCTTATCAAATGAATTTTTAACTCGCAGAATCCAAATCGACTGATAGGAAGAAGTCATCAGGAAGACAAAGATCCTATTTTAAGAAAAAAAAAGATACATGAACGATCATCGCAAGAATGACCCTGCAGGAAGAGTATCTAAACAATATGACCAATTCAATTATGTTCAATTAATCAAATTTGATATGCAAGAAAAAAAATTTGTTTTTCAAAAATAAAAATCTGTCACAAAAGAAAAATCTGTTACAAAATGAAACAATCACAAGAAACTTGATCGGTTCGCGCGAAAAATCTCTTGGTTTGTTCGCAGTTTGAAATACAAAAAAGTGCGTCTCCGTCCGTTAGTAGCCTAGGTTCAGAAACCGGTTACGGGGAAAAAAGATCGAACGTTAGTGTCACGTCTGGTCTGCGGAAGGGTCAGCAGATGATTCTTCCGCTTGACGCAAAAGCCTCATCCAGTCGTTATTCGCGCGTAGGCCGAAAAAAATTTGCAATCAACAAGCAGAGTCTACGACGCAAAGTCTGACACCGACGGGTAATCAGTTAACGTCATTCGCGACAATTAGCTAACGATTTGCAAAACAGACAAAAAATTTCACATGCAGATCTTGATCATGAACTTTGGAACATGTTAGGATACTGATTACAAGTACCATTTTTACAGATACCGACATGAAGTTACAAAAAAAAGTCATACAAGTTTTGCAGATACCAAAATTTGCAATTCAACAAAAATTAAAAATTTTACAAAAAAAGGCAAATTTGAAAAGTTGTATTTGGTTTTCTTCGACGATTTATCTCTTTCTCAAAAGTCCATTCAGTTTTTGGAATTTAAATATGAATAATTTTTGAATTTGAATAATGTCATTCCGAAGGGGCTTTTCTGTGAATTATTAATAATCGATAACTAATTAAATAATGAATTTCATTGACCAAGACTATCGTAACAAGGATGATTAACGTTTGGGCGAACGTCTCAACATTTTCCTGTATGGTAATGAAAAAGAGCTGAATTACGGCCTGTTTATCCCGATTGCGAACTCTCTTTTTTTAGTACTTTGAGAATAATATTGACGAAATTCCGACGAAAATAAACGGGTTATACAAAAGCAGCAGAATCTCCTGGATTGATCTCGGACACAAAATAACTTTCGGAGCCCCCCTTTTTTCATCAGCCATTTTATTCAACAAAGAAACGTGTGACTTCGCATTTTTCATTAAATGCATCACAAAAACACACAACATTTTTCGAATTCTTCAATTTGGCTCCTCATTTTTCCTCCTTTCGCTCTCATCATTAAGAGCTGAATTGGAAAACAATGTTTAACACCAGAAATAAACTCTGGGCGCGCCTGTGCACATAATTTGTCGAATCTATAAATATTGCTTTCCGCAAAAAGCGACATACAAGGTAATAAAGCATTCATAAGAATAAATTTACGTCGCCGAAAGATGGAAATCAGTTGCTATTATCTTTCAAACAAGGTGTACAATTTTACTTGTCATTGTTCGTTAACAAATTATCACTGATTTTTGAATTAGTTTTTTTTTTTGGTTTTTCTCTTTTTTTTAGTTAGTTGCTCACCGTTCAATTGATCTTGCAAAACAGATCATTTAAGCGGTGTCTAATGAATCAAGGATTATAGTGCAACGGTCTTATTTATTCAATCCGAATGAATAATGAACATTCTTGGATTTTACTCTTTTCTCAGACCATAAAAAGCATTTTATACGAAACGCGCGCGAGGAAAAAAAAGAAGGAGAGACGTGAATCCCCGGATTGTACGTACGTCAGGCTTTTGTGAATTACATAAAATACATGCCGCATCGGCTATTGTAAACATTTTTTGTATCCTTGCAAAACATTAGCATAATCGATTTTCGCTTTATGGAGAAACATCTCGTACGTGACACTTAATTTACCATTGTAACGTGTTTTGTGTAAGGAATGTTCCGCAAGTTTGTGCGAGTGCATAAATTATTACAGAGAGTATCGCAGCACGTGGATTGAGATGAGATAACATTTCGCGGCTCTGTCGTCCTAAGCGGATCGCATACGCTGCCGAAGAATTTCGTGAAAGTGCAGAGTTCATTTCAAAATGCACGACGCGGTTATTTGAGACTGACAGAGACTCGGCGAAATAAATAATGTTTTTCAACAGATTTTTCAATTGATTACAATCTCCTCGTCGTTACATCATACGGCATAATTTCAAACTATTTTCATATACAAGAAACATTTTTACACAAAAGATAGATGAAACAATAGAGGATTTTAAAATTTCATTGAATAAGAAATTTTTTTCTGTGATAAATCGCTTTTTTACTTTACTTCTCTCTTTTCTTTTTTTCTTATTTTTTTACATCGACAATACCGACAGTTTTCGTCTTCGGTGAATAAAGTTACTACTAAAAATACATTTTGAATAAAAAAATTTATTACAATAAATACGAAATTTACATTACACATTCACTTAAAATTAAAATACATTTTTCAGGTAATTTATAATGTTGTTCAATTTACAATTAATTAATTACAATTAATAATTCGTTTGTAGAATTTTTTGTAGTTTAGAAGAAAAAACTCTCCGAAGAAATCTCATAACAATGAACAATCCAACGAAAGTCGAATAGCTTTGTACTAAAAGGTAAATTATCTTTTCTGATTTATATTTATAAAAATGATTTGAAGGTTCAGTGAAACTACATGCTGAACATATATTTTTCCTCGTTAATGATACTGTCAGGAAACTCGTAATCACAATCATCTGCAAACAAAATGCAATTTTATTAATCATTTGTAAAGGACGAAAGTAAAATAATTAAAGTATCCAAATCAGAACCACTTGTCTTACCAGACTTATTTCTCAGTATGTCAGCGAAAATACTCCTGCTCAAATATTGTAAGAATGGGAAAGTAGAATCCAGATAACGTCTTTGATTCAAATTTAGTGCACTCAGACATTCCATTTGTAATGAAACAGGCTCAGAAATGCAGCGTAGAATTTTTAGTTTACTCACAGCTGCTGTTGAACATGCCATGGGATAAAGTTCTACATCTCTCAACCCGGTGAATGCAACTCCTGAAACATTCAAACAAATGTAGCTTTTTGAATGCAAACGTTTCAACCAAGAAAGAAAATTTTTCTATGTTTTATTTTTATAATTAAAAAAAATATACAATTAAATCCAATTTATACAGTTTTTATTTTTTTATTGTAAACTATAGTTAAATTGACATTAAATTTTAGTTGTTAATTTTCAACAAAAAAAGTAAACAAAATTGAAAAAGTATTTTTTACAAAACGAACAAACAGACAACCCGAAAACCAAGCAAGCATAATTTCATTTTGATATACTAGTAAGGATTATTGGATTTAATAGATTTTCAACTGATGGTTTATAAGAACGTCATTAATTTAAATGGAACAAAAAAAATAGATTTCAATGACTACCTAATGGTTGATTGTCTATAAAATACTGAAGAGTTCCTTTCCAAGTATCCAAGTGAACACCAACAACTGATCCTTTAACCAAAACAGGAGAATAGTATTTCCATTCCCCGTTGTGGTGTAATACTCCAGTATACGACAAGCCCCAGGATTCCTTGTCTATGCCCAACAGAGAACAATATTCTGCTTCTGCACCTCTAAGATTTACTTTCCTCGTCCCAACTCCAATCATCTGAATAAACAAAAAATTAATATCTCCAAATTATTAGCTCAATACCTTTATATTTATTTGTATCCTTTTTCTAATAGTTCTTTTTTTCACACTTACGGTATCAGTTCCATAGGGTCGTGTTTCCAATTTGACTTCCCAATAATAATGCCTTCCCTTTAAAAAGGGTTGATTTCCTCTGACAATTGCAGTGCCTGCACTATTTTTGGGATGAAAAGTAACAATTGAATTTTTGTTTGATAATAGAACGTTGTTTGATTCGTTTACTTCCCAAACCCATTCGTGCTCTGAAAGTTCAAATTTGAGTTTAAATTTGCATTGAATGTCAACAATGTCAAAGTATAATTCTGTCAAAGACAAATTGGAAGTGGTCATTCAGGGTCAAGAGTTATAAAAAAAATTATAAAAAATTGTTTTCGTCAAATTACTGTGTTTAAAAATATACATGGATGTTCAAAATTATATGAGCATTTGAGACAAAATAAAAATAAACCTTGATCATTAACATTTGAGTTTGACAGAACGTATGTTAAATGATTTAAAATAATAAATTGAGAAAATACACACTGTACTGTCGATGTCTGTTTCTGTAGTCCCAATCCATTGTCAGAAGTAACAAAATCAAATCAAACGCATCAAAATAACAAAATTCAACAAATTATTTGAACACAAACAGGCTTTTTTGACACCAATGATCCTTGTTGATTCAAGAATAATATGAAACTATCTTATTTTCAGTGTTTTCCAGTCTGACTAGGATATTCTAGAATATTCAGCGACCTTGCAGTGCTGCAACTGTAACCTAGGGACAATTCTAGTGCATTTTGGTGCTCCGAAACTGTTGACAAATTCCAAAAATCCCAAACAAGTCCTAAAAAAAGGTCAAATCAATCAATAATAAACAAATAAAAGAACAAAACAAATTGTCAAAAAACTAACCCGGTCGAGTTGCTTTGATTATTTGACATTTTCATCTGAACGTGACCTTCAAATTGTTGAAATCAAGACGTGTTCAAACGTCGACATGTCAAATTAATCGTTTTACTTGCAAGTGTCTCTCACTTTATTGTTATTATTTTTATACTTTTATATACATTTCTTGACACTGTCCACTTGTTGTTGTGCGGTTTGTATTGTTGCTTTCTATCGTTTGTGACGTTAGCGGACGCAAAGAGAGAAAAGTGGGGATACATTAGACGCCATAATGGTAGGTGGAACCTGTTATCTGTAATATAGCCGGTCATTCATAATAGAATCAGTGTACAAATAGGACCCAATCTGTTTAATAACACCGCATCGAGTCTATCGGAAGATTCAACACAATTTTTACCACATTTCACCATTGAGGTTGTTATTTTCAAACAACAACAATAATGTTGCAGGATGAAAGAGTTGACAACACTGACATTCTGAGCAGCAATGTGCCTGCTAAAAAGGTGAACAACAATTCAATCATTAACATTTATTTATCATAATGTTCTTTTCTCACTGCATTAATATAAAATTAAATAACAAATGTTTACAATTAAAAATTGTCATGATTAGTTTTCAAAGTTTTGTAAGATTTGTTGGGATCGAGAAAACTTTCTTTATGTACATCACAATTTCATCTGTCAATTTTTATTTCCGTTCCAGACTGATCAATCGTCAGATTTACTAGACAATTCAAATGACAAAGTGTTACAAGTGGACATTTCGGATGCCCTGAGTGAAAAGGAGAAAGTAAAATTCACTGTACATACGAAAACAACCTTGCCAGAATATGAGAAGTCAGAATTTTTCGTCATGCGGGAGCACGAAGATTTTGTGTGGTTACATGATCGGTTTGAGGAAAACGAGAAGTACGCTGGTTACATTGTGAGTATTTAGATGGACAAGTCAAGGTCAAATTTGTATTAATTGTATGCATTTTTAATCAGCTGTTAGATTTGAGTATTATATGATAATGTATTTATCTTTTAGATACCACCTTGTCCGCCCAGGCCAGACTTTGATGCTTCCAGAGAAAAGTTACAGAAGTTGGGAGAGGGCGAAGGAAGTATGACGAAGGAAGAATTTAATAAAATGAAACAGGAGTTAGAAGCGTAAGGATTCTAGTTGTGCCTAATGTTACCATCTGGAATAGTTTGATCGATGATTTTGTATTTATAATTTTATTTTATTTTACAACTCCTCAGTGAATATCTAGCAACTTTCAAAAAAACTGTTGCCATGCACGAGATGTTTCTCACGCGCTTAGCCAATCATCCAATATTCCGTAAGGACGAGAACTTGAAAGTATTTTTGGAATATGACAAAGATCTGTGTGTACGTGGGAAAAATAAGATGGAGATGTTCGGAGGCCTTGTCAAATCACTGTCGAAGACAACAGACGAATACCTTTTGTCTGCAACCGTCAAAGATGTCAACGACTTTTTTGACCAGGAGATGACATTTTTGCAGACATATCATGCCAACCTCAAGGAAGCGACGAACCGCGCCGACAGGCAGACAGCAAAGCACAAAGACGTTGCTGATTCGTACATCAAAATTTCTACCAATCTTCTCCAGCTGGCAACGACGGACACTGGGAAATTGGAACGATTTTTAGCAAAAATTGCAGAAGTTTTTGAAAAACTTCGAGTGAGTTTTTTTATAAAATTATTAAACTAAAAATAAGTACATTGTAATTATATATTCAAATTTTACAGAAAATAGAAGGCCGTGTAGCGTCAGATGAAGATTTAAAGTTGTCTGATACCCTGAGGTATTACATGCGAGACACTGCTGCTGCTAAAGCACTATTAATCCGAAGATTAAAAGCATTACATGCCTACGAAACTGCCAATCGTAATTTGGAAAAAGCCAGAGCCAAAAACAAGGATGTTCATGCTGTAAGTAATTTTATAGTTTTGATTGAAATCATTTTGTGACAAACACATCTTTCAATCCAACCGTGAATAGTTGAAAACAGTTTCTTTGATTCGTTGAAGTCGGTTGAAATAAATTGGTTAATTGAGACAAATAGAGGATAAGTGAAATGTTTTAAGAAGCGTTACTTGTATACCACTCTGACTAACAAATGATTAAATTTTTCTTGCTCCTTGAGGCGATGGAAGTAGCCGAGGTGTGTTTCATTGTCTTTGTCTGGCAATACGTTGTTTATTTTCTCTGAAGCGTAACATTTTTGCATGAGTAAATAATAAAAAATAATATAAGATTCTTAAACAAATAGAGGAACGAAGTTACGCTTAGTTATTGCTCCAAATAAGGCATTTGAGAACAAAAAGAATTGCATGATCTTATCTTTGCATGGTATGATAAAAGTTATATTGCATGCAATGTTTTCAAACATTGATTGTTTCTTTGGACCTTTACAATTGCTGTGAAATTGAACGTGTTTTACAATGAGTGATATATTGGAATGTCTCGAATTTAAAAAATATATATTTTATACAAAAATTTTGAATGTATAACTAATGCTTATTTATCCGAAACTTTTTCTAGGCTGAAGATATGCAAGTGGTTGCTTGTGAAAAATTTGAGCAGATGTCTGAGAAAGGAAAGGAAGGTGAGCATTAAATAATTTTTTGTTAAAAAAAATTAAAAATTCATATGAAAAATTCAAATGTAAAATATTTCTATTAATGTGTTTCAGAATTAACGGACTTTAAAACGCGAAGAATCGCTGCATTTAAAAAGAACTTGATCGAACTCACAGAATTAGAAATAAAGCATGCTAAGGTAAGGAAGTTCTAATCTGGTTTAATTTTTCCGTTTTAGCGGTTGACATAATATTGACTCTGATTTTTTAGGCCCATGCGGAAATGCTCAAGAAAGGCTTATCAGTGCTTCGGGAAGATTAATTTTTTCATAAAATTGACCATGTTTTAATATGATGTACCCGATGATTTATCGCATAAAATTATATTGTAAAATAAAAAAATATATATAACACAAATAAAAAAACAATATCTCTGTTAGTAAGACTTTTGTATTCAGGAATAAGATATATTTACATAAGTATATAGTTATATTAAAAGTGGAAATATGATTCTGTTTTGAATAAATGAAAGAAAGATGTATAGTTTTAACAAAGTGAACTAAATTTATTTCATAATTGTATATCAAACAGTACATTTCTGTAATGTTTTTGATCACATTTACAATTCGTTGATTTCTAATGTAACATATTCAAATATTGCCAAAGAATAAAATTATACAACACGTCTACAGTTTTTGTAGTACAGTCTAATAATAATTACTCTAATTTGAATAGTTCCTATTCTAGTTATCTCGTTTCGAGAAGACGGTCAATATATTTGTTATTCAACCCGCCATGATCTTAATTATGATTTTTAATTGACAATCATTTTATTTGAAACAAATACAAAATTAATAAAAAAAACTTTCACAAGATGAAATTTCATTTCTGGTGTAGCCTCAAGTGTCGGAAAGTAAGATCGTTCAGTTACAAAAATATATAAAAACTATGAAACACATTATCTATGCAACAGAAACGATAAAAAGTACTAATTGTTAACGATATTTAATTTGCTTATAGTCGCTCTTATCAACTTGTCTTACTTGATAGTTTGTTCGCCTACAAATAATAATTTTAACAAAAATATTGAAACATTTTGATTCGCCTCGCGAGAAGTTTGGTCAAAATATAACGAAAATTGATTGAAAACATCAACTGCTATCTTACATTACTAAAATGTTCAATCTATGGATTTATTTTATTGGTTTTTGTTCGGTTCACTGATTAAAATCTGATATATCTCAACAGTAATAAGTATAAAAAAAATGAAAATTATTCCGAGATCATGATGGGTTAAAATCAGTAGCTTAAACCTAAATTTTCGTCAAATGGCAATTAATTGCTGCCGAGAATAATACTGTGCAACGAAATTTGTTTCTTTTAAAAAATCAAAATTTTGTTTGATATTGAAAAAGAGAATGTTTGGACATTGATTTTTCAAAATATTGAATCACCTTTATAATTTTACAGTAAAGACGGTTACAATATTACAATGCTTAAATGCAAGTTGCATGGAATGTATCATTGGGTGATCATTCACCATTTTGAAAAATCAATTATCCGATGCAATTTTGTTTATTTTTAATTAGTAAATAGAATGAAAAAAGGTATGAATTAAATCCATTTACTGTTATATCACCTAAATCATTTTTATAATCTTATAAGAAACCTCATTGAGTTCAAATTTCATTGCACAATACAATTATGTCCAAAATTGTGTATAAATAGATGCTGCTATAGCATACTGATAATTTGGCACTGGTAGCAAATATGACACTTATATTTGTGCGTTTTCAGTATCTATTGCTAACACCAAGTGCAGCACATTTGCTGTTAGATCATCACATCCCATGCTATAACAGCAAATTATATTTTTCCCTTTGTTCCTTTGTCCTAAATGTACAAGAAGAGTTATTGCAAGTTACATTTTTTGTATATTTTTTTTCGTTTGCTATATAAATTGAATGAGTTTATAAATCATCCACCTTTTGTGCACCATACTTAATGTTAAGTAACTGTTTACGGTGGCTCAACTAAAATTTAATGAGCAAATGGTACACGTTTGTGCGACGCAATGCGTAGAAAGATGCGAGGTATGCGACGATGGACTTTGAGGTGATGATGACATGTACAACCATCCAGCCTCGGACGGCCAGACAGCTGTTCCAGGTGTTGGATTGGACGCGAATGAATTGGTTCCGCCACTGGTTGCCAGTTGCGATGCTGGTCCACCCTCTACTCACATTACCTACATCAATTAAAAATTTAGTAAAATTATTTAAACAGATAATAAATACTTGTACATTTTTTTATATAATTACGATAAATTGTACCTGTAAAATTTGGCTAGCCTCAAAGGCAGTGCCCGGCAACAATATGACCGGTGTACTAACGTGTCCACTCTCAACGCAAATCATATTAGGATACTCATCGTCACCGAAATCCGGTATATCCCGCGCTTTCTCCTGCCAAGGATTCCACACGACGGTGTCAGGAAAGTTGTACTTTTGAACTCTCATCTTTCGACCCGACACTACGTTTGTTATAATATGTTCTGGCTGTGTGTTTTGATAAATCCTGTCTGTCCACTCGCAAACTGTAACTACGTCTCGACCTTCTTGAAATATCTGGTTATCTCTAGTCTGCAAGGATAATTTTTTTAATTTGTAATTATAAATGTCAAGTTTGGTACTGATAAATAATAATTATCCATTTTTGTATTACAATAAATAATGTTTAAAGTGCATCCATTAATCAATTAATTAATGTATGAAATCTGAATATCATAATTGATTTCAAGTAGAAAAAAAAGATTTAATGGCTCGGAGAGATACCTTATCAAGGAACGTGCATCCATGAAGACCCGTGATCTGACATCTTCTTACATCAGGGACCTTGAAGTACGTGTGTAATAGAAGATTAAAACTAAACGTATGATCTTTACTAGGATTGTAGATGCCGATATTAAAGTGGAGCTCCTTCTCTCGCAGAATTAGCCTGTACGTGAGTCTGAATTGGTAATTCCACATTGAGCGAGTGAATTCGTTGTCCATTATTGAAAAAATCGCCTCGACATCGCCGCTCGGCAGGCGCTCCGGTGATTTTTCAACATTCCAACGCATGATCCGAGCGAACCCGTGCCCAGGGCCGAACGTCCATGTTCCAAATTGTGCTGCAATCAAATTTATCAGATGAAATCAATCAGCAATCAATCGAACAAAATATACCTTATTTAGCAACATTTACAAAGTGTCTCTGACTGCTTAAACATTAATTTTTATTGTAAACAATGAATTACCGATAAGGATGAAATTATAACATTATGGTCCAACAATTTGCAAATTAAATTAATTTATGATTATTATTTTAAGGCTCATTTGAAAACTAATTTATAAATATTTTATTGTTTATAATAATAATAAAAGTTGGACTTTCTTTCTGATATTTTTTGAACGTATATTAAAATAATAAGTCTTATATTTTCACTTACGAAAAACAAACGGAATTCCACCTCTGATAGCCTTTTTTCCATCAAAAACAGCTTGTTTGCTGTAACAAACGTGGATTTTTCATTATATTAACAAAATCAATATTATATCGTTTTACATGGGTCAAGGTTTACGAAGTCGATTAAAATTCTTAATCCCTTAGTCGAAGTCTTATATATACTGGTCCAAATAAAAAACGCAACACTTTATATGTAATTCTTATGGGAGGTGTTGCGTTTTTTATTTGGATTAGTGTATATTATAATACCTAATTTCTTAAATTCACTGAGAAAATTATCAATTATACAATGTGGATAGTACTTTTTTTGAATATTATAATTAAAGTCTGTGGTCCATGCCAACTAATTTGATTTATCACTTTGATTTTAATTAAACTCCAATCATTAGTACTCGAATGCACCAATGCTGCAACCAACTCAATTAGTAATAAACTTTTTTTTTTGCTTCTTTGCACAATTTTTATATTTCTCTACACTTCTACTTCATGGAGAAGTAAATGTTCCTTACAATTACAAAAAAACACGTTACAAGAAAATAATTTTCTCAGTGAAAAGACAAACTTTTTTTTTCATTCAATTCTATTTTGTTCAACTCGGTTTCAATTTGTTCAACAGGATTGAACATTTTGCAAGATGAAATGTTTCGGAGCAATTTTATCTTCCTTTCTGTGCATCCTTGACGTTGGCGCCTCTGCCGAACATTTGCTCGGCTATTCATAAAAAAAAAGCGCAGAGTAGTAACTCGTAGAAGAATAACGAAGAAAGATGGGACAAAATTAAAAGAAAGCGATAGTTTGCGAATGAATAATGTAACAATAAAAAGCGTCGAATTTTTGGGATGAAGAGTATAACATGATGGAGACAGTGGTAATAGCGTGCGTTTGTATGATCCCAATGCGAACGGAGCACAAGAGCGATGTGGAGCGAAGTGTGGTAGTGCGAGCGGTGGTAGGAACGCGGCTGACGCACAGCAAAAACGTTTGCCGCTGTCTGGTGTGCTTTTTGCGGATATCACAGTTTCCAACCTTCGTCGCTCTAGCTGTAGCCTACAGTAGCTGTTGCACCACTCAATCCTGATACGGTTACATCCGTTGTCTCAAATATTTCGCATCGACTCGTTTCTTACAACCAAATAAACACAAAATTATAAGATAAATATAAAAATCAAACTATACATCATAACAAAAACAAAAAAAAGAATTTTATTTCGTTGTTCATCAACAAGAGTTGTACCTACACTTTTTAATTTGATTTGCAAATTCAATCGCGGGTCAAGATATATTGACCTACGACTGCGCAATTTTCAATTATTTTTCCAGTTTGATTGACCGGCCAATTAAACAAATTTCCTCCGTTCCAACAAATCATCTTGGGTACGAAAATCTTGTACCGAAGCGTTACTGTTGTATTTGGAAGATTGAATTTGGTTATAATTAATCAATTTAATCAATTTGGAAGGTTGCATCAAAGTTTTTTTTTTTTATTCATCGTGCAGAAGCACATCAAATTGAGTATAAATCTCGTTGAATTTTCGTACACCCGTTACGTGGAAGATGCTTCGAGCGCGGCCGAAGCTCTGGGTTTTTGTGTATGCCCAACTCAAGCAGGGTTCAACCCTCTCCATCCATCCCTTCAGCAACCCCTCCTCTGCTCTCTCGTTTCTCCTGCACCTTCGTGAAACTTTGTTTAACCAAGGCAAGCAAGAACAAAACCTATTTATACCAGATTGGACACATTGGTGAGTTCAGTAATTTCTTCATAATTCCATGTTACAACCTGATAAATGAACGTCCGGTTATTTATTTATACAACATTAATGTAAAATCAAACATTACTGAATAAAATACCCAACTTTGTCGAATAACTTTGGCAACTTTTTTCTTTACCCAAAACTGGATGGAAGTTATACAAAATTCTTTCAAAATCTCTACTTTCTGATGTTGAAAAAATAATTTTCAGAAAAACTTGGTTTCACATCTTGATTTCTGTCGATTTCTATAAAATCGGTAAATAAACTTTTTCCCATTTTAAACGAGAAATAAAAATTTACAGATAACTTAATGTTCCAAAAGACAAAATTGACTTGTTTTTTTAAAAAAGTATAAAACGATGCTTGGAACTTTTGAACCGAAGAGACATGAAATTCTCAGTTGGTTACAATTCTAAACTGTTTGTTCATACGAAAAAAAAAATTAAATCTTGTAATGAACAGAATCAATTCTGTACGATCAGATCGGTTTCAATTGCTGGCTAGTTCTACGCGGTTTGTATCAAACAGTTTCGTCCAAGAGGCAAAAAAAACTTCAAACACTCCTCTATCGATCGCTTTAAAGCTACATTGCGTTGGTAGAACTGCTGGTCCGGGTAATACGATATTCGTAATGGTCCTGGATCTTTTGGAACCAATCGGGATATCATTCCCTTATATGAAAAATTCGATAACAAAATAATTCCACAGTTATCAACTTTTATTTTTTTTGTTTCAAAGATTTCCCATTTTCGTAACAATTTTCCCAATTTATCAATTTCAGCAAACAAATAATCAAAGTTTCCAACCAAGTCAAAACTTTACTCAAAAGTTGACAATTGTTTTTTATTCTTTTGTTTACAGAGCTGACCATTTTTTATATAACAAACAACAAGAATTCAAACTTAAGAACGTATAGATGCAATTGAGAAGCAATTAAAAAAGGGGTTTGGATTATGAGATTATTGAAAGAATAAAGTACGAGTTGGTTGATTGATAAATAATGAAAAGCACATAAAGTATAATTAATGGCGAATCGTAAAAAGTTGGAGCAAAGCGATCGGCTGGTTTTGGTTTGGTATAAGTGTATCAAATATGACTTTCGATTGTTCACCCGGTATAATGTTGCCACCATTAAAGGCTCTGCTGTAGACTAATGATCCCGAAGCCTGCGGTTTTTACTGGCATTCTACAGCATTCCCATTCATCTGAATTCTACTGTATGGACGCATCGCAGAATTATTTTCTTTTGTAGTGTATACCATAAACGATACAACGGCTTTGGAACAAGATTTATACGATCGCTATGTAGATTAATGTTAACGTGATCGCTTTATTATGGAATTTATCAGCCCCAGACTTTTTGATCTGTGCTAATTTTAAATCCGCAAACGGACACTTTCAAAACTCATTCATCGGCTATTTTAATCACTAATTATTTTATCCATTCACTAAATCATTCACCTGATATCGCGCGACGATGAAAGTGCAATCACAAGGACAAGCTGTAATAGTTTTTTTTGATGATTGACAAATGTTTTGGTTTTTTCCCGCCTATTTTATTTCTTTTTTTCAAAAAAAAAAAGTATTCGAAAAATCATTCTGAACCTTTCATAACAAAAGTTTGCTTACAATTGGAAAAAAGATACAATACAAATTGCTCTAAGCTACACAATGGCAATTAAAAAAAAGGGTAATAAAAATTAAAGATAAAGTGTTTTTAGAAACTTACCTTACAAATAACTGTTCCTGATTATTTACCCGCCAAGATACTACAGTTGCCCCTGAAAATGATTTTACGATTAAAAATTTTGGAATTGGTAGTCTGAATATTCGGATATTGCATAAATTGAGTTTTTTTTTTATAAAGTGAAGTTTTGTTAGTTACGTAACAATTGAACGTGAGACGATAAAGATATTTTGAACATTGGAAATGAATGAAACAAATACAAGTGTAACGGATTGTTTACTACACCGCGGGTGAAAAATGTTACGTGACGCAAGTTACTTTGATCGGATAATTTATGGCACGGTTAAACGTCACGCACTTATGCTGCACTTTTTTTTTGCATCCAAATTTCGTCACCTAATCTTCTGGTACCAAGTGACAGACATTTGTTTACAAAACAAAAGTAAAAGCAAAATAAATAAAAGGGCAATTCTCAAATGTAAATAGTGGTATGTCAAAAAAAAAAAAGAAAGAAACACCCGAATTGTGTAACAGATTATCCAATAGTTTACAGAACCACTTGTTTACAGGTCCGCAGATGACAATTTTTCCATCCAGTTATCGACTCGTTCAATTTCGGAGCGAAACTTTTAAACTTGGCGAACTTCGCACAACGTGACTGTTATCATAACCTCAGTTTTTTTTCGCGACTTTTTTTTGTACACCAAACGACGATGCTTGCAAACCAACACGACGTACAACCGTACAATTTCTTCATCAAAGATGCAATTACGATGGCAAGAGAAAGAGAGAGAGAGTGAGAAAAAAAAACAACAAAAAAAGAAACAAGAATGTGAAGGCGGGCTAAAAAGCAGACGCCGGTCAACGGAGTTTTTCCCGCCGAATTTCTCGGTCACTAATAAATTGTTAAGATGGACGTCCCCCCGCGTTAAGAATGGTTTTATAATTGCGATAAACACACCGTGTAAATTGATTGTGCAGGTAGTATTGTTGCCCCGGTCAAGCACGACGACACTTGTAGCCGCTGCCATGTTTGAATTGTGAATGCCCGCCGGTTGTTTAACGCAACCAACCTTTGTTCAATGTTTCGCACTCGCACTCCCACTCAACTACTACTATTTCAGCGCACTTCAAACTGTTCTGCCCCCCTCCCTCCCCCCCACTTGAAATGCTTTTCAGAGATGAGATGAATCCCGTAGGAATCCTCAGTACCATCCATAGGCATTTTTCATATTTACCGATCAAAGGTAAACATTAAATTGAAAAATTCACATTTTCACTTTACAATTATTTGCAAATGCCAACAATTGTAATTTTAGTATACTCAATATCTGAATATCCTGGTAAGTAAAAGAATTAGACAATATTTATTCTTATTTTTCTTTTTATTGAAAATGTAAAGAAATATCACAAAAAAGTATATGCTCAAAAAAAGAAAATACTTTTTTCCCCCATCTTAAAGTTTTCAATTACACAATTTGAAATTAAAAACACTTGAGATCAAAGGGCACCTCCTGTACCAAAATGTAAAAATATTCCATGATTAAGACCACATTTACCTCACCTCAGGTGGTTTTTGTACTTTTGAGTCTGTTCAATGTTGTTAATTTGAACTTATTGCTTTTCAAAAGGTTGTACAATTCATATTTACAGTGCTGACTTGATATGTACGGTATGTAGAAAGCTCTGAACAATGGATGCGAGCTGAAAACATAAATTTGTATTGTGTATTAGAAGTTGGGTCGAATTTTTGACTGAAAAATTGCAAAAACTCACCGAGAAGAATCTAAAAATTTGGCGGATTTTATGATCGTAAAATGTTCCGTCATTTGCGAATAGTTAGGCTCCAGGACTGTTTCCGTTTGGACGTTCAGGTCCAAGACGAAATGACACTTGTCTAAGGGAAACTGTCGAGATGAAAATGAATCTTAGAATTTTCGGATTCAGTGATCTCAAAATAGTGAAAATAATTAGAATCAGTTGAACAAAATAATTACATATCTCGATGGTTCCTCCCGATTTTCGTCATTGAAATGTGGCTGAATGATACTCGTGGCATTTTCATCATCCGAATAGGCCTGTGGTAACTGGCCCCTGAATTCTGATTGCAAATATTGTAATTTCCAGCTAAGAAAAATTTAATATAATAATTAAACAATTGTTTTGAGCTTTTGTATCGATTAGAACAAAGTTAATATTAATTCTACGAACTTGTTTGAAGGGAAAAAGAAGCTGCTCGGAAATCTGTACCATTCCTTTCCAACGCAAAAGTTGATGGTCACATCTTTTGGAATTTGGCCCTCGAGGCCCAGTTTGTTGACTTCCATTAAAACTTCCATCGGAGCATGATAGCCTTGAATATATTCATATTTAATAATTTTTTCAATTGAAAACTTGTTTTTGTTTTCATTTCAATAAAGTACCTTTATATAAAGCAATTGATCTGGACAATCCCAATAATCCACAAACTGTAATCGCACAAATCATAATGCTTCCAGTTTTTTGCAAATAGTGACAAACACTTGGAAAGAAGTACGTTTTCACAAAGTAGTACAATTTTTGTACCATGTCGACTGTTATGGCTCCACAGAGACAAATCATCGGGTATACAGGGAACAAAAATCGTTCTTCCTAAAAAAGAAAAATTAATTCGATCATTTAAGAACAATAGATAGTTGGATTAGCTCTATAATTTTTCATAGCATAAGATGGTTCACCTTATGGGGTTGGATTGAAAAAACCAACAGCCAGAGATAAAGCGGAGCCAGAGAGTACCAATAGGGCAGACACTGCTGGTTTCTTGGTTTCGCCGGTACCACTGCCCAGACCAACAACTGCAAAATAAAATGAAACTTGTAACTACATCGTTTTCCGTCTAAATTATCTAAATTTTAATTTGGCCCATAGTTACCAATGCAAAAGGAGTTAACAGGGCTGCGATAAAAATGAAATTGAAATTTAAAAATGCATTGATCAGGTAGAATGAGAATGGCTCGGTTCCGTACAAATTTGGTCCATGGTTGCTAAAAACGTTGTACAGGATGATATTCAAAGGCGCTATCACTAATTTGCCGAAGTACAGTGAATCTATCCAAACCATTGGCACGAGTAGTGTCACTGCCGAGATCAAAACCCATTTCAAAAATCGAACTATTTCCTGTCTACGAAGCAGCATTTCCATTGCAATCGGCACTCTAAAGAAAAAACAAACAAAATTAAATATATATTATTCTCGTTCGTTAAATATTATCAAACTTGCCAGTTAGATTTATCCGTATTCTCTTACCCTAATAATGCAGCGAATGGCCAACCAAGTAAGGAAGAAATGGCAGTTGCAAAGATTGCTAGTTCATATTTTCTTGAATACCAAGCTGCTATTGCCACTGTACTAAAATACCTTGAAAAAAAAGAAACACGTCGATGAATATAATAACTATTTTTCATACGAATTTCAGTAAATAATTTTTTATCGATTCTCACATCGAAAAGGAAGAAGGCAAAAATGCAGCACTGGAAATAAACATGCCTGAACTCAACAGCAAAAATGCTAGGGTCAATCTTCCAACATGTACTCCAAATTCTCTACATATATTTCTGGAAACAGAAAACAGTGGTTTATTTAAACACAGTTGAACAAATCTTAATTTTCAGTATTTTAACAAATAAGAGATCGTACTTATAAAAATACACTTCTGCCGAAGCACACCCCACTGACAATAAACATCGGATAAAGTAAAACACCAAGACTGGATTCGGCTCGAATGCGTAGCAGTAAAGTTTTGCAGGCACAACATGAATTAAGAGGTAAGTGTATGATCTTAAGGCAAATTCTGGACTGTATTCCCATGTTTGTTGACCGTTTCCGTATAGCAAGTAGTGACTCTGAAATGAAACAAAATTGTATAATAATGTGGAATTGAAATATAAATAAAAATAATTGCAAAGATACATACAGGTTCCCAATAATTGTAAGTTTCATCACAATCCGTTATATGGCACCAGATAGCCGAACAAAATCGAGCTGATAATAACAATTTGAATGCTGTGTCTCCTCCTGGATAAAGAAGGCCATTATCACTCGTTTCCTCCTGTCTGCAAAACAAAACAAACTTTTGTTATCCTTATCTGTACATAATTTAAATTTAATAATTAATAAATAACATTAAGCTCACTCATTTTATTGAAACTTATTCTTCATTTTCTTTTTAAACTTAATGTAAGTAACATTCGTTGATGCGTTGACTGATATTGATTCATTTCATTTGAAAAAAAAAACATGATGAATAAACAATAATAACAAAAATAAAGAAAATCACGTTTACTCACGGGGCTGTTCGTTTTCGGTTAGTCTTCTTGAAATCTTTTTTTGAATTAACTGGTTGACGTTGACGTTGATTCGGTGCCATCACAAAACTTGACCATTACACACACCTAAAACCTAAAAAAAACATCTCCTCCCCCTCGACAATGAGCAGACGACTGTCAAAATCCACCCGCGCGGGAAATTCAAAACCAAAAATATCATCCCACCTTTTTGCAAAAGTTAATCGAATTTAAAACGACAAACGTTTCGTTCGAGTGAAAAAGGTAAGAGGAAGAAATAAACAAGAATGAAAAAGAAAGACGGAATTTGTTATCTGCTTTTTTCTGTTTTTAAAAAATAAAATCTTAGGAACTGGAACCCAGTGCCCCCTGGCGGTGAGGTCTGCAAACGTTGAAACGTTGTGTGTTGACGGCGCAATGAAATGACGTCATAATCAAGCAGAAACAGCGACAGCGATAACAAAAAGTAGTGGAGACGCAGACGTAGAACCACGATTGCTCTATAGATTTCTGTTTTGAGACTTTTTGACAGTTTTATTAGTCGGTGAACAATGTCCTACGCTTACCTGTTTAAGTACATAATCATAGGAGACACAGGTACGCAGATTGTTTGCAACGTCCAAGCAAAATTCGCATCTTGATGTGAAATCATCTATTTGACAGCTCTCCCATTGTTTTCGATTTTCAAGCTCTCGTTTTTTTTTTCACCCAAGTGCATGCCAAGTTCCACCAACCACTCGTCTGTCCCACTCTTCGTCTTGTTTCGTCACACACTCGTGCTCATTGTTCATCAATAATCAACCACTTTTTCATCTTCTTATTATTTACATGTATCATATGTGTCGCATCACAACTATGAGATTTGTTGTTCGGTTACTCATTGACCACATTGATAACAATTATGGATCGAATAATTAGCAACCTCCTTTTTTTCACACGCGTCAACTTTGTTTTCTTTATTTCGCGGAAAGTTTACTGAATCATTAAAATATTCCATCAAGTGTTTTTCATTAACCTGACAGTAATGACGAGATTATTGATTTTGTGTCTGTATTTTTTCTGGATAATCAGGAGTAGGAAAATCTTGTCTCCTATTGCAATTCACCGACAAGCGGTTCCAGCCTGTTCATGACCTGACGATTGGCGTTGAGTTTGGAGCTCGCATGATCACCATCGATGGCAAGCAAATAAAACTTCAAATCTGGGATACGGTATGATCATTTTCAATTATTAATTTGCACTTCGAACCAAAGGACGTTTAAATTGTTTATTTATTATTATCTTCAATTGCAACAAACTGTTTATAATGTTATAAAGTTCTATGCATCATCAGTTGTTCATTTTATATCATTTTCCAACAATCTTGAAGGTTGGTTTTCTAAAATTAAATCGATACAGGATTACTGCTTGGGATAAATTTTATTGTTCGAGTGCCAACAGCTGCTCTCGGTACCGCAGCTGTGGTTCCGGAAATTGAGTCAATACGACGAAAACTTTTTTTTTCCCCCGTTGAAATTAATTTTCCAACCTTGTTTCTCCTTGTTCTCCATGTTTGTATTTTTTTGGGTAGGAAAACAAAATGCAAAATTAATAGGACCAATTTTTTTCAGGCTGGCCAAGAAGCATTCCGTTCGATTACACGCTCGTACTACCGTGGTGCAGCTGGAGCATTATTGGTCTACGATATAACTCGTCGGGAAACTTTCAACCACTTGACAACGTGGCTGGAGGATGCGAGACAGCACTCGAACTCGAACATGGTGATAATGTTGATCGGAAACAAAAGCGATCTGGACTCGCGAAGAGAAGTCAGAAGGGAGGAGGGCGAGGCTTTTGCCCGAGAGCACGGTCTCGTGTTCATGGAGACGAGCGCTAAAACGGCGGCCAACGTGGAGGAAGCTTTCATCAACACAGCCAAGGAGATCTATGAAAAAATTCAAGAAGGTGTATTCGATATCAACAATGAGGTATAAATAAGATTAAATAAACAAAAATGGACATCTCAGTTTCATTGATTACAGTACAGAGTTATGTTGAACTTCGTTCTTTCAGGCAAATGGAATTAAAATCGGTCCTCAGCACTCTCCCACTAGTCCTGGAGGAATATCAGGCACCGGTGGTCAAGGGAATACACAAGGTGGAGGATGCTGCTAGGGGCTGCCCATAAGCTGTCGCCTGTTTCACTCTACAATCTAATTGTCCCATCCCCTAAACATACCTTCTTTTATAGACACATTTTAATTTATGAATCAACTTTGTTTGCATCTTGAAAAAATAAGAGCGAACCTTGATGTAATTGTCGTTTGAAAATGAAAACATCCAGGAAAATATTAACAGATTAAGGCAATGTATCTATCAATTACCAGTTCATCATGTGTATATATATAATATATTATATTATATATATTTAAAAAAACACGTACAGTGACGTATAAAGAAACCATATTTAAAACAAAAAACAATTATATAAATTGTAAGGAACACGCGCCTTCGTTGTGGTGAAAACGATTGGTCCAGTGATTCGATAGTTCGCTGTTCATTTTATTGTGCATGCCCCTCAATTATTCTACTTTATACTTATACATGATAATTATAATAAAAGTAATCTATATAAATAACGACAGTGATACAAAACTTTTTTTGTTATAGTTTTAATAAGTCTGTTTTTGTTTTTATATTCTTCTTTCGTTTGTTATTTCCAGTTGTAATTGAATAGCCCAAATCGATCGTGAGATCTTGTTCTTATCGTGTACGCGTATCTGTCAGATAAATTGTTTCGCAACTTGAATTTATTAGTAATGGTACACCAAAAACTTTTTCACGCTCCGTAATTAAGGTACTTTGTTTTTTTATTTCATTCGATTGTTGAAAATCATTCGATGTTATAGTAGAAGAGCCAAGTTAAAATTTTGTTTCAGTCACGATTATGATGTATATTTCGAGTGCAATTATTATTTGATTATATGACTGATTTTGAGTTACAGTGTTTTTTTAATTCATCTCTCTTATTAATATCTAAGTACGCAAGTTCAAATTGTCGGTCAACTGCCCGAATTAGCGTATTACAAAAGATATCTGGTTAAGTTTTTATAAATTTGTATAGAACAAAATTATGATTTTATAATCAAGAATCATTATAATTGACAAAAAGCGAGAAACAAAGAATAAATGATTACGTATATCTCAACCCTGTTGAAAATTCATTCATATGATCCTTGATCTGAGCAAAAAAATATAAAAACATTGGTTAGCAAAAAGTGGTAAATGATCAGCGCCAAATCAAACTTAGATTTTTATTCTATACATACATTTCATATAGTTTCATATAGATCTATATGGTTGTATATATGTATATTATAATATATATTTATATATATCATGGGTCTACTTAATAATATCATGATAATTTAAGAGAAAATATAAATACAGGAATGTTTTATTCTACGCATACTCACATCAACATTCAATTCAATTTATATAAATAATTTAAACAAAAAAAGAGAACAATTTCACCAGCATTTTACAGTTACGTTCGAATACAAAATACTTTTTTTTTTAAATGATGCATGATTTACCACAGAGGCATACTTTCAGTTGTAAAATATTCAAAATGCAAATACGTAAAATGATCAAAGTTACCGGACAAACTTCTATAAGTTGTTAATTAGTTCGGCAAGACAGTTTTGCTTTGCAAAACATTTTATTTATAATTTTATTTCATTTTTCGTGTGTGTGTATATATAGTATTTATATTATGCTCTATATAAAAGGACCTATGAATATTATAGATCACAATTGAATGTACATGTGATTGCCAACTGAGTTCGGCGGCGCTGAATTTTTACATTATCGTTACTTTTTGAAGTTTATATATTTATTATAATGCGACTCGAATATTTTTGGACTCTGTGCAACTGCGATGCACAGGATACCGTTTTCCAATTTGTCGATACAAGTGAACATTATTTTACACTTTTACTTTTATATGTATTGAGTAAACGTGCCTTATAAGTTTCAATATAATTACTCGTATGTACCTTTTTTGTATTCATATAAACAATGTTGGCATTGTTTGTCTTAGGCTATGCATGAAATCTAATTGGAATTCAATTTCGAAATTCTTAAACTGGAATTTTATTTTTGTTGTTGTTTAATTCACGTAGGCCTGATTAACCCTTCCAATAACAATGTTGGAACATTTTTAACTTAATCATTTTTTACGCGATTTAATAATTCAATTATGATTAATATACGAACAACAAAACTTTCTTATACGCATAAGAAAGTTTTTTTCACAACGACAGAAATACTGTTTTGATATTGAAAGGGTTAATTTTTGATGTTCCATATATACTAGCAATTCAACGCATAGGCCTATACTATCACGAGTATCCTTCAGCAGTAATGTTCAGCGTTCTGCTTTTGGAAGACTACTGAATAATTTATTTGTTTAAATATAACTATTGACCATTTTTTTCAAATAATTATTCCCTATTTTATGGATACAAGATTGAAAATGATTTGTTAAAAAACGTTCAGACATTTTGAAGATTGCTTTAAAAGTCAGTGTACGATCAGTTTGATCGATTTTTCATAAATATATTATGAAACGGATTGTTCGTTATAATTGATCCACCCTTTTGGTTTCATTTCATTTTTTTGGTGAAAGCATCGTATAACTGTATTGTTAACATTAAAAAACACATTAATCATTTTATTGCGTGATAGTTCACAGTAAAATTAAAAAAAGTTCTAACAGTAAAATTAAATTGAACGGATCAATTATAACAACCAGTCAACTGAAAATCACCATAATTAGACAAAAAAATGAAAACAGGCACTTATAACAATTCTCGCTATTTCACAGTGCAATGATTCAGTAACTGGTAGATATGGCGAAGGTATATAATATACAAATACAAAATAATACGACGTTGTATCAAAAGTAATAAATAGCTTCACAACATTTTGTTCGCATATAATATTGTATAAAATCATATACAAATGTGTTTTCACTTTTCTTTTGTCAACTAAACTTTCGCGTCACGATTAATTCTAGACGATGAAATTTTCGAGAGTCGTACTAAAGTACAATTTGCTCTAATTGTTTTCAATCCCAGTTATGAAATATATCTTTAAAAAATTCTTATTCAATAGAAGAAATATCAGTGGCAGTGAATCGATTACCGACAATGAAAAACATTGTAATGAAACTGTCAATTCAATAAGTTTTTATAAAAGTTAGCGATTTTAACACTATTACAAGTGCAATTTTACAAGTATAATTTGACAACTTACACTTAAAATGCTTTCGTACGCTTGACGAGATAATAATTGTTGAATTACAAATACATTATTACTTAAAAATCTGACACCGAATTTATACAAATGTCAAAATATGTATCTCGTTTGAAATCACACTGCAAAATAATGCCCGTGATTATAGATTAATAGCAACATTTTTTTTATTTGATAATAATATAACTTTTTGTTCAACCCAAATAAATTGACGGATGCAAAATAAAATGTCAAGATAATCGAATGGAAAAAAAGGAGACTAGACGAAAATGTTGAATAGAAACTGAAGATTACTGTTACATATAAATAATTTAACGCTTAGAAAAATAGGGGAGCAACGAAAAAAAATATACAAAATACGCTTTTATATACAAAATCTTGTTTGCAAAACGGGTTTTTGCTTGGTGTATAATTTGCATACAATCCCGAAAAACCTATGCAGTTTGATTAATCTAAAGGCAAGCCAATTGGAATCATTGAAGGCGCAATTAATTTTTCAACCAGAGTGATAAAAACACTGATCGTGTTGTTACTAGCTTTCACATTTCATCATTGCACAATAAATGCGATTAAATATATCTATTAATTTCATCTTTCATGATTACCTACAAAGGATCGGCTAAATATTTATAACTAACAGCTGCTTATCGTCAGATTCCGAACATAAATGTACATAAATAAATTAAATATACAGCATCAAACTTTCGCACAATAAAAGTTTCAGCAACATAACACTTTTTTTTCAACTTTCACTACGTTGATTCGAAATTAAGCTCAATCACAATCAGAATTACATTCTTCAAACATTTCATCACTCAACATCGATTCATCAAGTTCCTAATTAAAAATCAACCGAGTGATCAATTATTTGAAAATTTTCAGTACCACGATTTTTATAATAACTTTTAGAAAGTACTCATGCCATAAATCACGAAATGCATTTATCTGTTTGCCCGTACCATGCAAACATATTCGGTCGACGACGTGATCATTTTGCTTCGCTGTAAAACAAGTCAAATACCATTTTCTCACAATCCAAAAGAGATGTGTTGTTTCAAACGTCAACCACGTCGTTGTCATAATTGAAATTGGAATCGCGCAGGAAGGAGGTTCTTCGTAATTTTACATTAATCAGATTCGTTTCAGCCGTCTTCGGTGCTTCCGTTGCCTGAAAGAGAATTTCGTCTTGTTGATATTCAATCTATGAACATTTGGATCAATAAAAATTTATGATATCAAGTGTTGTACGTTTTTTCTGAACTAATTAACTCAATGATTAAAACAATGAAAATATGAATCTCAAAATTAATCAATGGTGGTTAACAAAATTAAAAACTATTGAACGTAAAACAAAATAAACTTATACCTTAGTATTTTGCAGGTCGACAGTACGATGTAATACCGATCTCCATGCTGAAGGTGCAATATAGTCTAAAATATAATACAAAAAAGCGATAGCAAAATAAACGTTCGTGCATGGTTATGATTAAACTTGTAATGTAAATGTAAATTATAACTCTTGAAAAAAAATGAACAACTGTCAATTATAAGGTTTAAGACAAATTAAGAAAAACAATTAAAGTTAACGAACGAAAGCGATCGTTACAGCAGCATACTGATTAGCATGCGTGATCTCTAGCACAATTTCACACTCACTGTTTTCCTTCTTGTTAACTTTGTTTTTATTCAGACTTGCGGCCAGTTCCCTGACCGATCTTTTCTCTGCAACAGAATTGCTCAGGGAAGTGGTGGCAGTGCTTGCTGTCAGGGTCGGAGGCAACGAGGCTGGTCCGCTGACACCACTATCTGTAGACTCATCCAGGGCATCGCCAGAATCCGGCGTGTTCCCTGCAGAAGTGTTGGGACTAGATCCATCGCTCAATAACGTAAATTCTCCTAAAATTGAAACAACGAATCTCCTTATAAGTGTTTGAAAGAAATAAAAAATTGTTCAAATTTATTTTTAAACAAATTTGTACATAATAAAACTAAAAATAAATAACAACAAGTGAAAATTGTATACCAGATTTGCGATCAGTTGCCATGCTCCAAGGTCTTGGTTTTGGAGCATTCATTGGTTGCGTTGCTTTGATTTTGATGTGATTGGTTTCGGAGTTGCCTTTGATGAGGGACTTCAAGATCGGCGACTTGGCCTGGTCCGACGAGGAACTTTTGAAATTCGAGCCATTCGTGGGGCTGCGCAAGTCGAACCCGGTGGACCTCAGTTTCACCGACGAAGCGGCCGACTTGTCTTCAACTTTTTTCGTTTTCTTTTGTTCGGCATCCTCGAACGAAGACTCGTGCGACATTAGGATTTCATTTTTGCGCGACGCACACTCGGTGGTGTTGCGACGGGCCAACGGCGACGCTGTCAGCGGCGAGTCCCCCTGCGACCTTCGACCAATAAGAGGGGAACATTTTTCCAAATTATCACTTGAACGCGACCGGGGTGCTGGCTCGAGCAGCGTTTTCAAGATTGGTGAATTACATCCGTGCTTTTTGTCAGCGTCTGATGATGATGGTGGTATGCTTTTGTGACTAGTTAATGAGAGATTGGGACTACCGTCGGTTGGAAAAGTATGCAATGAGCTGTAAGTGAAACATGATGTGACATGACATGAAAATGGTACCCTTTTTATTAAGGTGTTACAATTTTTTTGAGTAACAGTTGATGATCAATGGATTCACACGGATGAAATGATTTGTTACCTGTCGTCACTTGTGGGTGATATCAAAGGTGTAGTTGGAGTTGTTGGACGGAAGAAAACGTCCAGTCCTTCGCCCAATGCCAGCCCTATATCCGCCGGTTGATCGGACCGTAACATAGGTCTGGTCGGAGCACGCGTTTTCGCACGACGTGGTCTCGATTTCACCAGATGTTGTAGCTGTTGTCCAACGGTGTGTGGTAATTCGGATACCGAATCCAAAGATTCTGTCAATGAATGCTCATTTTCTGATATTCCTGCGAGAATATTCATTTTTATTTTTTAATTTTCTTTATATGTTCTGTACAAAGTTGGATAGTAAATTTTATATGTTTAAACGAAACTGTATACCTTCTGTTTGATTCTTTGGTAGAGAAGGAAGCAAATCGGGGATGTCATCTGCAGATAAACCCTCAACTGAATCTACCACAGATTTTGGACGTAATTTCCTGCCGTGTAAACTTTTGCGTTTGTTTGATAGGTGCGGAGTAGCCTGTTAATAGAAACAAAATTTTTAAATAAGATGATCAAACGAAAGAAAAAGAAAGGCAAAATTGTACCATGATGTGCACTAGTTTCTACAATGACTAATAAAATGTTAGTGCAGTAAAATTCAATCGCTATTAAAGTCGCGAGACATCAATTGTTAACCTTAGATGTAATTTAAAATTACTTACAAGGTTGAGGTAATCCAGTTTCTAAAGAGTAAAGCGTGAAAAAAATGTAAGTGAAATTAATGGAGCAATGCGAAAAAGAATGTTAACACTGTTAATTCTATTCCTATGAACAATTAAAAGGAAAAAAAATTTATTGTAATGCATGTTAGATTTTTTTTATGTAATTAAATTAAATTCAAGTTTAAATTTGATTGTGACTCGTAATACACACCATTGGAGATTGCGGCTCTCCTGGATGTTGATCAATCGTACAATTCATGATATAATCATCGGGAGGACACTCCTCTTCTGAAACAATACTCGTTCTTCCGACCGTCAACGAAAGGGACATTCCGCCACTGCCGATACCAATTACGCTGCCACTATTCATCGAACCTGCGCTCGGTCTTAAAACGTCAGGTGTGCTGCTTCGTGTCCTACATTCGTAGTCTCCAATCTAAAAAAAAGTCGATCACTCAATATCAATTCGTTCATCAGCCTCTACACCTTTCCAATCTTAATATTTCATTCTGCGAATTGCAGAATGAAATATTAAGATCGTTTTTTCAGTTTGAACATATATTTACCAAATTCTTGTAACTTCGTGACAGAGATTCGATGACCTCGTCAGTGACCCGATCAGAGACGTGCGCTGCAACCGCTAGATTTAATTCACTGAAAGAAATTAAAAACGTCAAGTTTTTCAATCAACTATTATTTTCTTATTATATTTTTAATTTAAAAAGTTCTTTATTGATATTGTTGACTCACTTGACTCTATTGACAATATCTGCACCAGCCTGTTCAGTGATTGTGTTTTGAATGAATTCAGAACTGATTTGATTTTTTTCTTTGCAAGAGTTACGTAACTCCTCCTCAACTGTTATTGGATCGCTATCTTCATTTCTAATCACCGTTTGCGACAGAATGGTAGGACATTGTTCACTGGCACATTTCAGCATAGCGTCCAAAGAATCCTAAAAATAAAAAATTGTTCGAATAAAGTTGATACAAGAATGTAAAATTATTGTGACCTGTTTTTGGTGATCATTAACTCACATAAAGGTACTTCGTGACCACTTTATGAATCTCGTGAGACATATCAAGCAGCTTCATTTCCACCGGATTATTTTCATCTCTCCTTTGCAAAATTTCGTGCAGCCGTGGTAAAAGCTTTTAGTAGAACAAAAAATAAAAACACGTCGAAATTAATTAAGGCTTTAATTAAGAGCCGCACATTCCATTCATAATTAAATTGTATGATTAAATTTAAACGACGAATAAGAAAACTAGACATGAAGCTGATCGAAACAACACATGTACCTGTTTCGAATTATCAGCGTCCTTAATGAGTCCAGTTGCATAATTAATATCATTGCTGGAATCAGAATTTTCAGTGGCTAGTGCCTTAATTGTATCTTGAGTCTGGACGACCAGTCTGTCGACCATTTGTTGCGTTGAACTCAACAAAAAGCCTTGCTGCAGTCTGAACGCCTGACCGTGGCTGTATTTACATGGAGTCACGTTTCTCTGCAACAAATCTTGTATCTTTTTTACCAATTGCTCAGTTTTTTCGGTAGATGCTTTCATGCAAGGCTGAAGGTCGTAAATTGGAAAGGGCATGTGTCGCACACTGTAATTCCTGGAAAACAAAGATAATTCGTACCACAAATAACATCAAGTAACAATCGTTATAAATAATAACAATCAGAGAGGGGTTGTACCAAAAGTTTGTACAAGCCTATTTACATGTACATCGAGAACGAACAATATTTGTACAAAATTTTACAATTTTTTGTCAATGATTTTAAGGGACATACTTTTCCAAGGCATGAACGATGTCTGCATATCCTTGAAGAGTGATGTTGTTTTTATCATAGATGATAGTTCTCAGATGATTGTTTATTTGCAAAGCCTTGGCCAGCAGTCGGGCACCAGCGTCACCGATCTGATTGCCACTTATATCCAGAGTGTGCAGACAAGTGTTGCTGCCGAGTGCGTTTATCAGGTTGTACAGGTCGCCCTTCAATCTTGAGTCTGGCAGATGGAGCGCTTGTAGCACACAATCATCTTCTTGGAGCATTTGCACCAAAGCGTCCATCACAGCGGCGATGTGTTTGCTTTTCATTCCTGCAGTGTTGCGTCCCATGTACAGTTGTTTGATCGACTTGTTTTTACCAATTGCTGTGATCACCTGTGCCAGATCGCTGTCCATGTCTAACAAACAATTATAAAGATAATTTTAATAACAAAAATTAAAAGATGCAAATAAATATCAATCGATTGAAATAAAAATTATCATAGTTTTATCTTACTGTTTTCTGAGATGTCTAAGGACGAGATACACCTAACACCGTGGATGCACGATTCCAAAACGTGAGCACCAGCCGAGCCAAGATTGTTGCCGCTCATGTCAAGCTCGAGGCCAACTGTACTTTCATTGCAAGCTAATCCTAATAGCAGATGCTTAAGTGCTTCCAGCGGCAGTTTACAAGACGATATATTCAAATACTTGAGAGACAATGTGGCCGTGAAGAATTGTTTAAAACTTGGAGGTATCTCTTTGGTCTTCTTGGTCGTGAATGAATTACGAGCGACGTTCAAGTAGACTAGATTGGTTGCGCAGCCTCGTAACAATGCACCAAACAACTGGAAAAGCCAAGAGACAATTTTATTTATTAACGAAACATTCGCATGGGGCAGGTTTATAAAACTTGAATACAGATATAAATGTCTTACGCATTCCAAAGTTGTGTCCGTCCCACTCAGATCTAAATGAGTTATACTGTTAGGTTGAGCTAAGAAGTTACACAAATTCTGCAATGTAAGTTTTTGAATTAGACCATCATAATTCAATTTGAATTCAATGTTTCAATTGTACCACATTTGAGCTCACATTGATGTCATCCTTCAAACTGTTCTCTGAAAGGTTTAAATATTGTAGACTAGTTGGCATGCTTCTGTTTAGGCTGAGAGCATGAGCTATTTGACTGATTCCCTTTCCGGTAAGTCCACAATGCGACAGATTCAGTTTCTGTAAACCTTTGGGTAGCTTCCCTATCGGTCCACTCAGATGCGTGGCTCCTTGCATCAATTTGGCTATTATTCCGCACAAACTAGAGGCACCTAAAGTCATAACAATTTATTATGGATATATTTTGAATTGAGTAAATTAATCAAGTCTGATTGATGGTACAAAATTCAACTTACCCTTGTCTTCAATCATGTTGTGAGATAGGTCTAAGGTGTGCAAGATAGTGTTTGTATTTGCTATCAGAGCCAGCGAGAGTTTGTGCGCGAAATCCCTATAAATATTTTAACGTCAGGTTAGAACGATTAATTCAATTACAAAATCCGACCCGACGTTTGATTTTCATTAACAGCTCACCATTTCACTCCAAGATTATCGAGATACAATTCTTGAATGGAGAGGGATCTACGCATAACATGGAGCAGTCTTTCCAACGGTTCGTGACTTAGTTTGAGATGTGAGACTCGTAACTTTGTAAACCAAGTGTTGTACTCAAGAGCCGAAATGATTGGCACCAAATCCTTCTGATCAAGGTGATCGAAATCTCTTAAATTGAGTTCTCTGGTATCGTGAGACAGATATATTGTATCTACATCCTGTAAATACAGTTACAATTAATCGGATTACATTTTGGATTTTAAATTAACGTTTTGATTCTAAATTAAAACTAATTTTGACAGGTTGTCTTTCTAATCGTACCCATGCGACTTCGTCTCTGTAAGGTACGGTATGCAGATCGCACATGCAGGCATATTGGGTAGAGAATCCACCACAGGGACCGGTGTGTCTTGTTGCTTCCGTACTTCGAGCCAGGTCACTGCCTCTGATACTTTGCAACCTACTTGCCGGGATCACTTCTATCTTTCTTATAATGTAACTGTAATAAAAATTGAATGAAAATATTTTAGTAATCAACTTTAACATAATCGTTATTTTGATTTTGGAATAATTTTTGTAATTATTTCAAATGTTCCAAATAAACAATTTCAACATGTTTAATTTGGTTAAAAGATTTTACTTTAATGGTACTGTAGGAAATATATTGCGTATAGCTGTGTGGAGAGCTTCGATCATGGCATCTACTTCTGTTGTGTCCGCTCCCGCTCCCGTTGTTATAAAATTGTACGCTCTTTCTCCTACTGTTAAACATAATTGGTTGCATCTTTTGGACTCGACGGCTGTGATTTCTAAATAATGAAAATGGCCGTCGATCTGAAACAGTGAAACTCGGATTATTTTCAATACAATTTCTAATTACGTCTCAACCTTGCTTTTTTATACGAAAGTAATTAATTGTCGATTTCATAATTGACAGTGATAACGTACCCTTGTCGGTACTTTTGCCGTTAACAAAAATAGCCTGCATGGCGAGAATACCTGCAATTTTGAAAAATAATTAAATTTCAATGACAATTGAAAAAAAAACAAAAAAACAGATCTATCGTTTTTATCAGTTTTTTTATCTCACTCACCAGTACTCTGTTTTCTAATTTGTCCTGTTTGGTCTCAAGCTTGACGACATTTTTCAACAAAATTTTGACATGTTTCCCCAACAGTGCTTTCACAGATTCTGCAATTTGGAATGTAAAAAAGATAAATGAATAAAAAAATTATAGCGCATGAAAAGGTTTCCTTTTTTTTATTACACATTGGATATACAAATGAAAGGTAAAAAGAAATCCAATGGCTTGGTTTGTTGCTCTTTTAACAACACACTGCACTCACCGTAAATCTGGGCGTAATTTAAGTCACTGGATCGTCTCAACGGTATACATAATAATTTACTCATAATTAAATGATTTTACGTTGTCGAACGAACAAAAAAATATAATTTTTTTTTCAAATTATACGCACGGAGGATGGAACTGAGACAAAATAAAAAGTTTGTTACAAAGCGCACGACTAGAGGCACGTGAAACGAAACTCATCTGGATGTCAATTGGACAATGTTTCATAATGACAAATCATGTATACTGAAGTAGTCAGATTTTTTTTTATATTTTTATTATAAAACTCAGTTTAATGCGACATCTATGCAATAATTCAGCCAATCGTATTATTCACGACAATAATGAGCAGCGCACGAAAAACAACACTTATCAGTATGAGTCAGACAGGCCTGCGAGTATTAATTTGGCATCTGAATCAGTGGTTAGAACTTTTAAATTCGATTCACAAATTCAACCGTACAGTTCTTTTTTTTTTCATTCACCTCAGTGTTTTCAACCATTTTCATCCGTTCATTTTATTCACTTGGCATTGTTGAATTTAAGAAAAAAAAATATTGAAAACAAATCTAGTTAATGAAGAGCCAAATTGGGATGCTGCGAAAGTTTATTTTTGTTTTACGATCAATAAAAGACCGAGCAGCAGATTAAAAAAAATTTACCATCCAATTTTCAGACCAAAGCTCTCTCAATTGGAAGGAAAAACAAAATTGGAGCAACAAAATGACGCGATGACAAAAAAAGGCAACAAAAGAAGAGGGACGCTTTTTTTGTTTTTGAAATACGAGAACGAGTGGTTGGACGTTCGTAGAGGATGATTGTTTATGGAAACAATAAATAATGAGTCAGAGGAGACGTTGGAAGCAAGCGACCGAGGCAGTGACAAAGTAAGCTTTTGTGCCAGGGCCAAGCGAGAGACGCAGAAGGTAAACAAACTTGTCCCTCACCGTTCAAATCTTTCGTGAGCTGCGAGCGAGTTGACATGTTTGCAAGCGGCGACTTGGGTTGTTAAAGCTGTTGTTGTTCGGACGAATTGTAAACTCAAGGCATAGTTGGGGCTTGATTTCGAGCGCATCAGACAGGTTATGCTGGTGTAACGCAACGGCCGATGTCAATGAGACTCGCGAACACTAGGATCCTGATCACGACAAATTACAATTCAGGAGCGGCGCACCGAAAGCACCCAAACTAACGAAACGGGCACAACGGTTGCCATCTTGCACCGAATCGTTCATTATCGAGGTTACCTAAGTGGCACTGTGAGCTGTGTGAACACTCACAACACCGTTTCAAATTGCGAGTTGATCGCTCACCCGCGCTCCGTTTTCTTTACCGACTCAGTTTCAAAAATTTTTTTTCAACAATCCCCTTTCTTGGTCAAACAAGAATTTTGACTTTAAAAATTATATTTTGGGTTTCAATTGTATTTATTGGACTTGTGTTTATAACTGTTTATTAAGTTAAACTCCAAGTTGAAGTATTAAAAAATGATTAAAAAATCATTTATAAACAAATTGAAAATTATTGTATAATTACAACGATCTGATTTTAAATGTACCTACTATTGTTTTTATTTTTTTAAAATGAAATAAAAAATTTTGATAAGTAAATAATCTTAATAATCGATAATATAAATAGGTTTCAGAAGATCAAATACACCCGTGATTAATCAGGAAAATATATTTCAAATAAAATCGATCATAATAATAAAATGCAACAAATATATTCAAGTGTATAAAACTATTGTTTTTAATTTAACTGTTTTTTTAATGAACGGAATATTGAGATATGAAAGGAAAAAAATTAGACAAGAATAGACGTAATGCCCACTGTAACATTTTACTTTTTCATAACCTGAATGACATCTTCATCGTGCATGATGTGTTGAACTCCCACTCTCTGGGGAGAATATTTAGTACTCGTACCCTAAAAAATAAAATATTAACCTGATTTGTCTGATAGATTTTTTGTTATAGTTGCAAAAAAGGAAATTATAAAATTGAACATTTACCCAGACCAGGGCGTATTTGAATTGTTGAGCGAGAGTCCTGTGAATGGCATGACATACGTGTTCAACTGTAACACCTCTTCTTAAAATCAGACCGTCGTCGAAATCTGGCGACTGTCCTGGCTTTTTTGTGTAGACTCGAATGAGAGACAAGTATTCCCAAAGGATCTCCAACAAATAGTCCAGATTCAGTTTCATATTGCAACTGAAACAAACATTTCATTTTAGTTCCACTCAAATAAATTTGCTATTCTATAAAATTGAAAATTTGTTCCAAAGATAAAATTGTAAGAGAAAGAAAAAATATGAATTTATCATTTACAATGTTGTTAACTGAACATTAAATAGTTTAAAGTTGCCTAACAAATATTACCTAACTACTACACTATTGGGTTGTCTTGCTATCCGGTCGACCTCCTCTATCGAGATCTGATCTATTTTGTTATAAACGTAAAGGCACGGTAAATAAACTCGGTTGGCGTTGATCACGTCGATTAGTTCATCCGCGCTGCAATCTTCGCGGAAGAGGACTTCGGCGTTGAAAATTTTGTACTCGTGCAGAATCATCTGAACGAGTTTCTCATCGACCTTCGTCAGCGGACAGGTCGAGTTGAAGGACAGTCCGCCGCCTTTTTTCGTTTTGAAATAAATGTTGGGCTTCTGTTTGTTCAACCTTATGCCAACGGATTCCAATTCTTTTTCAAGCAATTGTCTTTGGACATCTTGTTTCGTTGCGTCCAGCATCATCAGTACTAAATCAGCAGTTCTGGCGACAGCGATGACCTGGCGACCTCGACCTTTGCCCTACAAAAAAGTAGATTTGATAAATAACATTCAAGTTAAATAAAATTTTTTAATTCAGTCGAATGAGTTTAATTAAATTAAGTTATTTGATTAATTAATATATATTAATTTATTTACTTAATTATTTTATTAACAGTTTTTTAATTCAAAATTGTTGTCTTACTTGGGCGGCCCCTTCGATGATTCCAGGTAAGTCGAGGAGTTGAATATTTGCTCCTTTGTATTCTATAACTCCCGGGATACATGTCAGAGTTGTGAATTCATAAGAAGCTGCTTCGGATTCCGTGTGAGTGAGAGTACTCAACAAGGTTGATTTTCCAACGGAAGGGAAACCAATGAGAGCCACCCTGGCGTCACCTGATTTCAGCACATCAAAACCCTCGCCTTTTTCCGACTTCTTTGAAGGTTCCAGGAGCTGCGACCTGTACTTGGCTAGTTTGGCCTTCAGAAGACCAAGATGATACTCAGTCGCTGAAAAAATAAAACTCAATTATAAACTCTGATTCCACTTATATTTACACAATCAGCAAAAAGGTGGAGGAAAATAAAAAAAAATACGGAGCACTATCTTCCAAATTCTAACCTTCATGTCATGGTTATTGTTTACAAACATTAGATCTCGTTTTTTCTCTTCAATTTTAAATTAAAAAAAAAAAAAATGATTTTTTTTTATTTTTGAATCCTCCAGTCGATACGATTTGAAAAGCCAACTCCTATCAACATACCTTTGTTTTTTTGTGTGCGTGCAATTTCTTTTTCAATTTCCGATATCTTCTCGAGAATGCCCATTTTTGATATATCAGCTGATCGCTTGCGTTAACTTTTGTTGGTCCGAATATCGACTTCACTTAAATAGAGTAACTTAACTTATTAAATGAGAATAAGGTAAGGAATAAATTCCACATGTCATTTATTATGTGGTAGTAGTGTGAGTTCAAGAAAACGGGTCTCTAAAATGCATTAAGCAAATGGATTGTAGAGTCGCTTGTGACTTGTGACCCAATCTAGCGAGCCCTCTCATTGCAGTTCGTCAAGGCTCCTCGAATTTATGCCGGTAAACAAATTTTCCCTCTTACCATCATTGTTAATTTTCGTTAAATAAATAAACAAATAAAAATAATTAACTCAACAACAAATTTTAAATGATTATGGATTTTTTTTTGAAAATTCAACTTGTCATCGTTGTATGTTTGTTAAAGATATAAACAAACAAAATACAACAATTAATTTGATAAATGATTATTTTATTTGACTAAATGATAAGCATTTGATGTTCCGAACTGTATGTAAAATAAAGGACATAAAAAAAGTGTAACTCTTTGTATATATTATTAGCTTTCCTTTTTTTTGAATTTTTATTATATCTTTTCTGTTTTTCATGATCAGAGATGTTTTAATTAATTTAATATTTGAATAAGAATCGTGCGAATCAAGAACGAGCTGATTTTGAAAATGAATAATATTGAATTCGCATGTGTCATAAATTGTCTCCATGAAAGAGCATTCTGATGTTATAAAACACGTTTGGTCGGTTTTCATCTCGGTCGGTTTTTGAATTCGCATACGAAAGAAAACGGCCAGAAAAATTGCACTTTTTTCATTAGCACGGGACAAAAATGTATAATTAAAAGTGCGCAACGAGAGAAAGTTCAATGATAAATGCTCAAGGACCTCTTTGCGGGAATCATGCAAATCTGTTCCATCACAATAAAATGTTTTGTGTTCTAAATAATTTCGTTCCTCTTTTACATTTCACATTGAAAAAAAACCAATCATTAAACGTAAAAAACCTTTTTTGCATTTTTAATTGTATACATTTAAAATTTATACATTTGTAAAATGCCAAAATTTCCCTCGCGCATGCGCACTGACTTCGCACGCAACTGAAGATTTAAAATTCCTGAAAAGTGTTCAAATCAGTAAAAAGAAAAAAAAAAAAAAAGAAAAATTTAACCGTTCTTACATGTTCGTTCCCCCAAAGTAATAAGGTAAATATCCGTTTTAGAATTTGCGGTCAAAGTCAAGCCCCCTGTTGGAGCAGGAAAATTGTGCGACAGAATTGATGCGTGCAAAGTTACATCGATGCTTATCGGCGCATTTAGGTCTCGCAGTGTTATTGTTTTGGGCAACCGGATCCTGTGGGCCACCGAAAGAAATGACTTCGAAAAGAAAAAAAAGAGAAAAGTTCGTCGATGCTTATCGCGACTTTGGGCGCGCAGAGATGAAAAAAAAGGTGGACGCGATAATCGGCGCGATAAATAAAATCTAAGTGCCAAATGACGTGCATCGTTTAACGGGACATTTTCCCAAGCATGATTTTGTATACGAGGGCAGTGAAATACTTAAATGTGACCCTCGGGCTGTGTGAATACAGTGGTTACAATAAATCCATTCCATGGCTACAAGTGTCCTTCAAATATCAATCAAACTCTCGCTCTTCTGCGACGGATCTTGACTGAAAAAATAACCAAACGAAATCAGCAATTACAACTGAAAAAAAAACTTGTTTTAAATTTTAATCCGGGAAAATTTTACCGTTTTAAATTTTGCAATTAATTATTCAATTGTCGTCTGATGTATCGACGGTTTCAAATGTTACAAATACCACCGATATTTTGAAGACGCAAGATATACGGGTTATTTGAGGCCTGAAGCATTCTTCAGAATATTTTTACATGTGCTTATTACAACAATGTAATACTATCCCTTTTTGGTATAGATGAGTTTCTAAACGTTTCGTGATGCGAGAAGTGCGAGTAACCATACACTACCTTTTTTTATTCCTTTTTCCTCTCAAGAACAATTCCTTCGTGTTGAGATAAAAAGAGGTGTAAGATAGACCGAAGAGAAGGGAGGGGGGAGGGTGGTTGAATATACAGTTTGCTCTCATTATGACAAACTCTTGAACATATTTACATGGCGCATATGCATCCTTATAATGAATCACATTTTTTTTTGTTCACTGAGGCGAAATATGTTCGATTTGTATACCATCGCTATTTTTGTCTGTTTATGAATACAGTTGGGGGAGACATCGATGAATGTTGGCATTCCCTAAATTGGAACGCCATGCTGTACATTCATTTTTCCATATAAAAATCCTAATAACATATGTGCAAAAAATGTATCTATGTCTTTTTTTATAAAACAATTTTTTTAAACCAAAAAAAAAACATAAACAAAAAACAAAGGCCTGATGAAAAAATATTTGTTGAAACGCAAATAACTTTTTTGTTGAGTTTTCGTTTAAATATATTGCAAATTTTTAAAATTAACAACAATATTTTAAAATATTTTTTGGAAACTTGAATTATTTACTGGTATAATTTGACGGTAAAAATAATTGTAACTGTGTTAAAAGTATGGAAAATGCGAATTACAGTTTGCGGTGAAAATACGCGAGTTTCTTGAAAGCTACATGAAAAAGAGTCAGAGTATCGACGGGATAGAGCAAATTTTGTAACAATCGTCGGTCACAATGGAGTTGAAGTGTCTTTTTTTGAGCGCACAGTAGCTTATTGAATGGAAGTACACAAATGCGCAGCGGGGCGTCAACTTTTTGAGATTCGCTACTCGATATTAATGTTGGTCAAGTCGTGAAACTAATGTTCCCCTCCTGCCATTTTCGCGTCCTGTACCTTTTAGTCCTACTAGAGGAAAGGGCACGCAGAGAGACCGGAGAGGGGGAGGCTAATATATTTATTGCTGTGAGAACATCCGCGTCCGGATAGAGACGGTATAGATTTATATCTCGCTTTGATACTTTTTCTTGTCGGCAGAGACATCAAAAGTTGGACTTTTTTTTCTCCTTGACTTTCTTCGTGGACGATTTTTGAACTAGTTTAGGAGAATCTTGGATGTCGTCATTGTCGGCTCAAAGGAAGCGCATAATTGAATGAGTAACACGGTATAGCAGGCGCTCTTTCAAGAAATTAATCACATGGAAGAGGTTGGCTCGAGTTTATGATAGCCGAGTTTAAAATTTACGACCTACGATGGGCTTGAGAGATTTTTCCTTTTACATACGGGACGTAATGAAGGAATCGAATGCCATTGTGACCAGAAAAGAGGCGAGAGCAACTTTTGACGCCCGGAGATGAGATCCATCGATTTTTCTATTCTCGTGCCGGAGATAAACATTGTTATCGCCGCTCATCAGAGTCCTTCTCGCCAACTGAAAAACATTAACGAGACGAATGGAAGCATATTTTTGAAGATCATTTGAGCATTTAACTTTGACCGTTGTACGGAATTGAGGGTGCGCTTTATCGAGACCTAATAGCTTGGATTAAGAGTAAGGGATGAAAGGTAATTGGCTCGCCGCGCTCGGATCATTGGTATTTCGATAAGAAGAAAATTCTCCCATAAATTGAACACTAGCGGAACCAATAACACGATAACGCAAAGCTATGGTCCACCGAATAAAATCTCGATTGATATGCCGCTTTGCAGATATGATATATTTCATTCAAGAAACTGGATTTCTAATCAAAAATTTTTTTTTTCGGAAAAACAAAAATTAATCATAACCTATTGATATGCATGAAATTTTATGAACAGAACAAATTAAAATAATTAAATGTGGAAGAAAATTGTACATAATAAATTTATTGAATATAAATTTATTAAATATAAAAAAAATAAAAGATTTTGTTAACCCAATAACTGTAGTAATTTTTATTACATATTTTTATTATACAAATGACCTCAATAAAAAGGTTCATGGAAAATTTTTATTCCACTTGCTATCGTTATATATGTTTATTAAAAAAAATAAACAAATAAAAAAATTAATTTAATGAAGTAGAGTGTGTCACTTGTTATATATTTTTTGCTTTCCTTATTTAATTTTTTTATACCGTCTCTGTTTTCACGAATAATTAATTTAATATTCGAATAAGAATCGTGTGAATCAAGAACGAGTTGATTATGAAAATGACTGATACTGAATTCGCATGTTCCTCACATCGCATTATTATTCATTAATAAGTTTATTGAGCTTTTTAATCTTTTCTTCTTTTATTCCTTTGATAAAACAACTTCACTTTTCTAAACAGCAAATTTTTTATACACAATATTTTTGTTTCCAAAACTCTCACCACAACTTTTCTAACAATTTCTCATTATTTTTCATTACATTTTGCTTCATAAAGTTTGCAACTGATATAAAAAGAAAGAAAGAAAGAACAAGGGATAAAAAAAGTGATCGAAAAATGTTAGTTCGATCTCAGATGGTTCCGGCAGGACCAGCGATTTGCAGTTGTCGAAGGGATTTAATTTTGTTTTTGAAGATGAAGCAATGGTCGTTGGAATATCGTCAAGTATCATAGACATTGTGTGCGATCACTCCCACGATTATGGATAGTGTTTGTTAGCTCTTGGCTCCACGGCGTGTTGAAAAGCCCTCGGCGCATTGTCGTCGGACATATGTTTCGTCAAATAGTCGGAGGGATTATGAAAAAGAAAGGACAAACGAATGGACGGGAAGATCGAGACAGTATCACCTGGATGGGTATATGGGTGTGCAGACCCGAGGCACGTGCCAACGTGCGGTTTTGACTTAGCATTGTTACGTGAATGCCGATGTATTATCGCTTTACGTATGCATCAAATTTGGATGCAGCCTCGCAACTCATTGTGCGAGCAAACTTTTTTTTTCTCCCGGATCGTTTCCGTAATATTAAAAGTCTCTTAGGTAAGGCGACCGAAAGGTTACACCGGTATACAATGTGAAACGGAATATTCGCCCGATGAGCGACGGTTTGACAAGCAAATGAAAATCCTTTTAAGAGGGCACGGCCACGCGCCCACCGAAATTGCGGAATAAGTCTTTATTTTTTGAAAGGATAGACACACAAAAGGGTCGCATGCATTATCGTACCGAGATCAACTCACCCGTTAAATCGCATCCATGAATGACGTGATGTTCTCTCTGCAAAATCAATTTATTGTTCACCAGATAGGTCCCGACCCTTGAGAACATTCAACCAATATAACTTGAGTTTAGAAACAATAAAACGTTCTCAAGTATAGACGAAAAAATTTTTTTAACGTATTAATAAGTTATGATTTAATATACTTAATAAATGTTCGATCAAAAATTGATAAAAAAAACGGACTTTGAAAAAAATGAATCAATGATGAAATTGTCGAGAAAATAAATAAGGGTGTGGAACGATGTAAAAAGTTATTTTCGGAGGCATTAATTTGTTGTCGAACAATTGCAATAAATCATTTATCGATGTGAGATCCGCTGCTAATCGTGATTATTATCATTCTTATACAGGAACATATCGTGCTACTTGTATTCATCAGTAAAGGATTATTATCAGATGAGATTAATCGAACGATGTTGAATTGTATGGTGAGAAACGTATGTGTATTTGGAACGAAAACGAACACTTACCACCATTTATATATTAAATTTACAGCCGGTTAATGTTTACTGCGATATCTTTCAGCGGCAGAATACAAAAAAAAAAAGAGTCGCGCCAAAAAACGACTAGTTTCATTTTTGATTTGAATTCAGAACAGGTTATTAACGGGGATCGCAAGAAAATTAATGGTCGTCACCTTTTAGTGGATCTTGATATTCCATTCAAAAGTGCAACTTTTCTTCAACAGGATCCGTTCCAAGATCTTTTATATTGTAGTACAAAATGGATCTCGCTTTCATCAAACACTAAAAAAAAACACCTAAGAGAAAGAAAAATTGAATTGCGACTTGCTCTTTCAACTGGTATTTAAAAATTGTCCTAAATCCGATTGTGAATGGTTTTGCAGGGAGAATATCGAATGATGCTTTATGAGGAGTAAAAGCTGGACTGACTGGCTTTTCATCGAACTGGCTGATCAGCAATTATTGGAGATTGAGACGCCGCTTAATCAGCAGTACATCGTCAAGTATTTTAACGATCTTGCCTTTGAAAGATAGGATGTCGAGATAATTGCGGTTCCCGCCGAAAAATAACATTAACCGTGGCAAATGTCCCACGTTACCAGCGACACTTCAATTTTTTTCACTCCTTTTAATATGTGTCTCATTCATTAAGTAATAGTTCTGCACGTCCCATATCAGAAACCGATTCGACTGGTACCAACTATTTCATTTTAATTCATCTCAAACAGTTTGCATTGAAACAGTAACGAATTTTTTTCACCAACAAAATATTTTTAACAACAAAAAAACAAATAATTCAAAGGAAATTCTCTTGTTTAAGTAAAATTAATTTCGAAGGTTCGATTATCAAATCGATATCAATTTAATTAAAGGTAAATTTGTAAATGCAATTTTGGAATCTGTCACTAATTAGTTACAATAATTTGAGATATTTTTGATACGATAAAAATCTGATTCTGATGGCAATTTTTTTTTTTTTTTTTTTTTTGATTCATGTCTTTTTTTAATTTCAGACTTCCAAATTAGGTCACCGTACAATGATTCACTTGTTGCAAAAGTGACGAAGAAAAAAAAGGTCTCAAAGGAAAGTGTCTGACGATTTCAAAACAGGATGAAAAAGTGGCACTTCTTCACAGCTGTTGATACAGTAAACAGGACAAGTTGTAATCGGTCGGCTATGTGGTCTAAGCCCGGGTTCCGAGATGCATCTACCTGTGCATTCTGAGTTTTTAACTTTTTGAGATCTTGATTCAGGACACAACAACCCTGTCGCGCACTATTGACGTTCCATAATGGAGGCCGAGCACAATGGCTTATTCTTGTTAAGGAAGGTGACTTTGAGATGTACACCCATGGGAATCCGCGACCAAAGGCGACGTACCGTCCCAGGGAAACAATTTCAGACAGAAGCTCGTCGACGAGTTCAATGCAGTCTGTATACTTGAAACCCATATTAGTGATCCATCACACGGCCTAAAACATTTTTCTGCTTTATAAAATCAAACTTGATCCCACATTAATCTGCCGTTGGGATCAGATAAGTAAGAACTGCTTCACATTTTTTTCATCTTCGTTGATATCAAGTTTTTTGGGCAAACGATCAATGGTCGAAATGATCAATTTGGTACTTTTGGATATACAAAATGGCTTATCGGTGACGGGCATTAAAAAAAGATTCATCACTCGTGACTTTTGAATGTCAAATGGATAATTTGAGTTTGCAGTGTCACAGACGTAACGTAACGTTTTGGAAAAGGAGGAAACATTTTTTTCAATCAGAGTGGTATCACAGTGTGGAGAATGAAAAAAAAATCGAAGCTGTACAATAAAGAAGCGAAAATCGAAGTGAATTTTTTTTCTGATATCCCGAAATGTTATGTTAATGAGTGTATGGACATGTATATAATTATATGTGAAACTGATTAAAAACATAATATATCGGTCCGTCGGGCTGCGAACACTAATTGGAATAAATTCGCGTTAATTAAAATATGTGTACGCCAAGCTTGTTATACTTAATATCATCAATATGCGCGTTAAAAGTGGCTTGACAAACGGAAGAGTAAGGCAGAGCCGAGTGTGCTCCTGTACATATACTTTGCATCAAAAAGGCATTCCCGGTGCAATTCTAGTTCGTGATGCGTTCGACTCGTTTCGCACATTGGGTCCCACGACACCGAACATGATCATTGCAACAAAAATTATAACCGTGAATACGTAATCACCACCGACAATATTTCATTCGTTTCATTCAAACTGATTGCGCATCCGCAAATGAGTGCATGCCAATTGCTCAATCACACTCCTGTATACGTACCATTTAATAGGATATTCCTGTTTTTCCGCTTATATAATATGAAATTAGTTTATGTTTTATAATCGTCCCATCCTGATCCTCAGTTTCAATTTCGATCCGATTTTCGTCTCAAAATTTTTTTAACCCAAATTTTTGAATTGAAAAATGAAAAAGGACCAAAAACTGATTCTCTTTGAGATTTACAATAGCATTTTTGTTGTCAGGAGTACTTTTCATGTTTTTCATCTTGAAGTATGTATAGAATTTCTTTTCATTTTGTCTTTGATTTGAGATCAATTTACCTCTTTTCATGGTCAGAAACATATTATGACATTTTTATTGTATAATTTTTATTTAGAGTACTCGATTGACTATTCTCTTTTTTTTTCATCATTCATCCCTGATGATCATTTTACCTTGGATCTTTGAGACCGAATGATAAACAAGTGAGATGTATTTGGTTCGTTCACCCGACAATCATTCGGGCAGAAAAAAACGGGAACCATCAAAGTTGACGCGCATCACGAAGTCTTCACACTTTCATCGCACGACAATGGCCAAAGGTCCTCTCTATGTTTTTAATGGCGTTTTGGCTTCGCGTGAGATTTATATTTCACGTTTCGAGCTTGACAAGACATTAATAACATTGTGTCCCTCTCTCGTCACAATATTGTCAATTATCGACTCAACTTGAGTTCGAAGCTGACACCATTCAGAAAGGGTCCTGCTCTTGCTATTCAAAAACTAAATAATTAATCAAAAACCCATCCTGACTTTTTTTATATCCAAATGTTTTAAATAATAAATAATTTGTCAGATAAATTTCAAGCAGTTCAAATTATGAACATCTTTTATTTTCTATTTGGTAAATAATTTTAAAATTAATAAAAAAAAGTAATAAATTTTGGTCATTACCAAACTTTGACATTTTTTCATCTTCTTGGTTTTATTTTAATATTTTCATTGGTAATTATTTTATTAATTTGCTGTACCACTTGAAAAATAAGTTGATTTTTTTTTTCAATTTCAATGTTCAGTTCGTGAAATTGAGACAAAATATATCTACGATCAGGCAGATGCCTCGAGGAATCGCAGATGATTATCATAGACAAATTATTTGTCCCCAAGGGGTTACGTCGGGTAATTTCCAATCGAAGATGTTCGAACGCTCATGCCCCCTGTCGATCGGGATCAGATAAGGCCACAAAAAAGAACTCCTTTTTTCTCCTGGGCGCGTCGCCGTCACCATTTTTTTATAAACTCATCTAAAATCCACACGTGCCACACAAAAAGAAAAATTATGCGTGGACAAAATTTGAGGGGTGTGCGAGACAAAATGGTTTATCATGATTTCCGGACATCTGACGGTCGCAAAAGTATTGGTCGCTTCTATGAAATGTTCAATTGAAAATCGTTAACATTTCATTTACATTTGTAAACCTGTAGCTACCGCCTCTGATCCAGCCAACATCAATTCAATACCAGCGTCAAAACAGTCCAGGGATATTAGTTGATTAATGTTCATCATAGTTGCCCCCCTTCTTAAACTTCGCCTTTGTCCAACTAATCGTTGCGATAAGAAAATGCAAATTTTCATCCAGGTCCCATTAACTAGGTCTGACACAGATTTTCAGATCTGATTTTTACAAATTTCGTTCGGTAATTTTATTTCGGACAAAAAATAAAAAAAAAAACAATCTGACATATTTAAAAAGTGAGTTTGAACGGGGAGGAAACGAGTTGGCGTGAAACGGTGTGACTAAAAAAGAACTGGACACCGAAATAAAAAGGAAGTTTAAAACGACCGGTTAAAACAAAATCATTGCAGCGGACACACGCGGTCCTTGAAAAATCCACACTTATTATAACGTTTCAAATCTTACATATTCAGTGATCGGGGACCGAGGCGAATGGGTACATAAAAAGAAGTTTCTTAATTTCACGGAAAGAATTTTTGTTCACATTTTTTTTATTTTTTATATCACTTTGCCGATTTTTTGTACAAATGGAAATTAGTACAAATGGGGAATATCGGTATCATCGATACGGTCGTTACACACACTTCCAAAGATTAATGTGTATTCATTCGCTGATAATAACAATGATAATGTTAATCATAAGTAGCAGCCGAGTTGGTTAAAAGCGTACGCCAGGGCTCGTGCCAGTAATAAGTTAGCCCGCATAGCGAACATTTCGACGTGTTTCAAATGCACAAATACAATCTTAATGTTCAACTAAGTGACACAAATAGACTACCACCCCAGGTTTAACACCTGCCTCGGTGTCATTGCAACAGACATTACGTTTTGTTTGTCTCATCCTACCTTTGCAAACTCCATTCTAATTTTTGTGCTAATTGAATAAAATTAGTGACCTTAATTAAACAAAAAAAAATCAATTTTCAAATATTAAACGCAAATTATTCAACGAAACGATTTTTTGTTGCACTTGAGATGCAGTTGCAGATGCAACTCCAAAATGCAGCTGGTTTGGTAAACCGCAAGTCTCTTTTTCATCTACTGTCAAAAATAAAATTAAAATTAATTCAAAAAGATTTGTATAAAAAATTTAAGTAAAACTAAGTTGATTATTTAATTTTTTGTTAATTAATTGTTTGGAAAATTTCAAGTCGGGGGGGGCATTGAGATGAGTTTCGCAGATTGGACAACAAGAAGAAATTCGATGATCGTGTAACAGAATATCGAAACAAAAGAGGAAAAGTTTTGCACGTTATAAAGAAGGATATAATGTGCTGATCGAAGAGCGAACTGGCATTGCGCGGAGCTCTCTCGCTCACGACAAAAGAAGCAGCGTTTCGCGGTTTTTTCATTTTGGCACGCGTGCGCAGCGTGCTCCCCGAGTAAGCGGATACCCATCCTTCAAAGTTCTTTATGTTATTGTGTGTAACCTAATACGCTTTAAACGCTACAGGAACCACAGCCATTATTGTTCAACACAAACGTCTATATGCGTGCTTTCACTTCGTGTTTGTTTTGCTAACTAATGATGAATTAATCAGTTTTTCTCCGTCCACAGCATCAACATTTAATATCTTTCAATGTTAACATTTTTTTTTCTCAATAAAAATTTTACTTTCGTCTTATCTATTACTGTTTTTTCATTTGCAACTTTTAAATTTTTAGTAAAAAAAAAATATCAGAAATGTTTCAAGGCGTTTAGATCAACTGGAATTAGTTTGAATTAGTTAGTTGAAATGTTCGTTGGATGGTCTACTGAGGCGAACAATTCTGACATTGAAGCTGCAGTTTTAGTGACACCTGCATACTATTACTGAGCATATTCGTGTTATGATCGTTGGCGTACTTGCGAATTCACTTCTATTCGTAGTTGCGCACACTGGACAGGTGTGTGTCCTCGGCATCTGCCTTGGTTGATAAATATCCTAAAAATGAGCATTTTTCTAATGGCAGTTGCTCATCAAGAAACGTTTCATGATTGCAACGTCTTCGTTGCAATTGTTCTTTTAATTATCAAGGTTAATTTCGCATCTGCCTCCGGACGCTCTTTTATTCTTTTAGCTGATTTCGCATAGTGTCATTACCATCACCTTTTTGATATATAATTTAACTGGCAAGAATTAATATTTTTCATTTAAATGCAATTTCTTTTTCAGACGTTTCATCTTTGTATTGATTATACCTTAAACATTCTCAATTTAATGTGATTTGTTTAAAAACTTTTTTAATAAAATTTATAAAAGAAAAATTTTGATAACAATAAAAACAATTTATCATTGTTTTAGATATTTTAGATTTTCAGTCAGGAAGCATTTATTTGAATGCATTAAATCTTTTTTAAGTGACGATGACACTGATATATTGACTTGTGGTATAATTAACGCCGTATGTTGTTAATATGGAGGTATACAATTTCGGTAGTCGTGAATATTTCGAGGGTAAGTATAACAAATGCCGCGTTAAAAACCCCACCTTATTCTCCCATTAGAGGATGCGCTCCGCAGAATGGCATTTGAAATAATGAATCGACACGGCATACCTTCGGCACGCGCTCGGCTTATGATGCAGAACTGTACCTCCGTTTTTGGATACAATATGACTTTCATTTCAATGCTTTGATCCGACGTATCAAGTTCATTTTGGGAACTCGTGTCCATATGCCGCCTAAACGACCTGATGTCGGGGAAAAAATTCGACACGTTTATAATTTGTGCCAATTAGAATGACACTTTTTTTTCTCTCTCTTGAATTGAGATTGATGTTGAAACCTTTTTCCGCTACATTTTTGATCGCTGAATGAGATTCAACTTTTCCGATGGAAATTAATTCTTATCTCATATGAAAAATTGAAAAAACGGCCACGATAAAATGATCTATCGTCAGTCACTGACAAATCTTTCACGCAGGAAAAGAGATGATAAAAAACAAATGTGGAAAGTCCGTCAATGATAATCGACCCGTATGTTATATCCATTTTGTATTTATTATACATAGTTATTATCAATTTGTCGTGCTTTTCACCTGTTCGCGTAAATAATCGCGCGAAGCCTGATTATAAATATGGTACACTTTTTTTCATCGACTGTTTAAACAATTCGTATCTTACGAATTTTAACAAGTTGGATTTTAGACTGACTAAGAAATTTAATTGGTCCGAATTTTATTTTGATAATTTTTAGAGTAAATTTTGAATCAAAAGATGAGTTTAGTTTCTAAATAAAAAAAATTATCAGAAGAATTGAAATTTTACATAGGCTTCATATGTGCAATGTATGTAAAATTTATTTTTTACCCACTGAGAAGCTTGAGCGATTTAAAAATGTCACTTATATAATTTGACCTAAGTATAATTTGGAAAGACTCGAATAATTTGTCCTATAAGAAAAAAAGCGATCAGAGTCGGTATTTGTGTGTCGCGGATGAAATGTTGGGATGCAAAAAGCGCCACACACGGTGACGGTAACTCAAAACGCAGTGCGCACCGCATCGACTCGACCCGACCAGGCGGAGAGTGCGACAGACATGCCGTTACACAAAAGAACCCCTTTTTTGAATCGCGCAAGATCATCTTTCTATTGAGAGCCGGCTCGGCATCTCGTGGAATTGGCGAAAGAAAATTTTTTCCATGAACGGGTCCTCATTATTCTCACTCTCGCTTCTGTATTTATCAATCACTGATAAATTCAGATGACTCATCCCTCATTTTATATTTCTAGACCCATTTTTCGCGGAATATTTGATACCTATTATTACCCTATTAACATTGCTGCTGCCCTTTTTTTTCATATATATGCGCTCCGGCCTGAATTGTCGCTGGGGGTATTTGTCGTGGCGTCATTTGCACGAAGACATAATCGTTTGCAATTACGTATGGAAATCACGTGATTCAGCCCAACTGTTTGTCGACTATCGCATTTTCCGCATACGCCTTCACAGTCGAGTGATCACACCACGCGTGCCTGTGGACAAGATGCGACCACTCCGCATCGGGCCTAATCATGATCGTCCACTTAGGATCGCAAATGATATACACCTTTATCTTCCAAAACATGCAAGGCCAGATTGTACATAAAGGAGTCATTTTCATTTGAAGATAAGCTTCGAGCGATAGTCGCGGGTGTTTAGCTTAATTATTTCACGTTCAATCATAAATGATAATTTTCAATTCGCAAAAATTATCAACTTTATGGAACCTTGTTTTTAAAATAAAAACTAACTGAAGAAAAACTCCTAATTCACTAATTTGATCTAATAAAAGTTGATTCAATCAAACAGGAATTGATCAATTTAAACATCTCTGTAGAAATTCAAGTTGGACAGAAAGGATATGGAAAAAAAGGGTAAAAGATTTGAATGAAAAGTTGATTCAATCAACGTTAAGTTTAATGATAATTTAAGAGACGGGACAAACAATTTTACAAGGAAATTTATAAAAGGGAACACTTATACTATTTGTAAAACGCAAGTCGTGTGAACAAAGATGTGGTTAAGGAGGCACTTATTACATTTATTTAATTTAGCAAGATAACTACCGAAAGCATTTAACTTGGACCATTTAGACACATCTTTTATTCAGAAAAAGTTGACGCGCTGATGATATGCTGTCGGCATTAATACCGCTTGAGGTAGGGTGTCATGCGTTTAAGCGTAGCAAAAATTATGGACGCCATATGGAAAAATAAGTGTAGAGCGATATATATGAGCCCGCTAAACTGCGTCTAGATCGGATCTGATTTTACATTTATTACCCCATTTATACCCCTTTTTGTTACATTCGTCATTACAATAATATTCAAATTAAATTAATTCCAAAAAATGCTGGGCAAAACTTTTACCAATTAGCTGAGTTTACAAAAAATGAACGCACTTTCTTCAAACTTTCAACCTTCGGCATAAATCTTTGCTCATAAAATATTGGTTATCAAGAAACGTCAATCAGTTATTTTAATGAGATATTAAATGTTTCAACTTTTTGAAAGGTAAAATTCATTAACTTGAACAAAAAGTAAAAAAAAATTTATCTCAAAGGTGGTTCACACAGATTGATAAAAATTTTATTTTTTATTTATTTGTTTAATTTTGTTTGTTTAAATATTTTTATTATTTTTAATTTGATATTATGTCGTCTGCGATCTAAGGTACTAATAATTTTGTAATTATATAAAACGTTCGTTTTGTTAATTGCTGGAAGTGCTGGGGGACGCGTATGTATCACACCGCATTCACCCCATTAAATTGACACGAGACAATTACAGGGCAGACTATGAGAGATCTCGCCAAAAAGAGAGCTGGGCCAGCGTGTTAACTTTATATGATTCACCTCTTAAATGCGGCTTCTTCTTTCGATTAATGGCGCACTGCTAAATGAATATGTACACGAAACTCGAACTAACTTAATTCTTCTAAACTGAGGGACGACCGTTTATCTGATAAAATTTACTGTGAAAAAAAATACCTCGTGAAATTTTCTCCAGCAAAGAAAAAAAAAAAGATAACAAAAATTGTTGAACAAAGTTCTGTACATTAAGTTCTATTTCTCACTTGTTACAATGTATAGATTTTTTTAGGGTACGACCTAAAGCAATAATTAAAAGTGTAATTCTACAATTCTCATTGACAAATTTTTTTTGATTACTCCAAGAACAAACGTGGAGCGGAATTAATAAAAGAGCAACCTCAAGCATTGTTTTGCACTGCGGTGTTCCTTTCGGTGCCCTTCATTCGAATGTTCAACGACGTTTTTGTTCGGCCAAGAATGGGAGCTGCTTCTCAAAACGATATTGCAAAACAAAAGCTGGGAGGTACTTGGGATACGTTTTAAATTGACGCACATCTTAAGCTCATTAACACCAGGACCAAAATTATTGAATCAAAGAAACAAAACCCAACATGATGTAACCTCATGGAAATATAATATTTTACAAAGGTCCTTATTTTCTAAACAAACATTTCGCGTTCTCTGATGGAACACAAAATTTTGTATGCGAAAAAATGCATCTTTATGCTGATTAATTCTAGTGCAGATAGTCACGGAATAAGATCTTGACTTGGAAACTTACTAATGTCCCAAGTAAGATAGACATCTTTGCTTAGAAACGGACAGGCGCTGCGGCTTAACTTGGTTTCGAGTTGTCTCCACATTTGTGTGCAAGCGGTGTGCGCTCGTCTGTGGTCGTGCACTCGCATATACGTCAGCCAAAGCGGAAGCGCTTTGTGGCTCTGTACATTCACCGAAACAATAGACGATATGCCAGGTCACAAGGGCCCCCGAGTGTTTATGACACCCAACAGATAAACAGTTTGATGCTCAGTTTGATCTCCGTCCTTGTGTTTGATTATCCATGAATTTTCTAATCTTCGACAATAACTGTAAAAAATGTCACATCCCCTGCTCGATTGTCATGAAATCCTATCTCTAAACTTTTTTTTTTTTGATAATAACATTTCTTTTAAATCTGTTTCATATTTGTTCAAACTTATTTTTAACTTACAATTTTTGTTTCCAAAAAATGTTCAAATTGTTTAATTTTATTTTGTTGTTTTTTTTGGATTTTATGGGACTACTTAGTTTAGTTAGTTTCGTTAGTTTCGAATCGTTTGTATTGGGAGGAAAGATTTATGCAAATCATCGCAGTAGCGACAAGTATAGTTAAAAGCCAATTTTTCTTCCTTTTATGTGTTCTCGTGCCCGGGACAGATTTAATGCTTTTACACTTGCTAAAAGCACTTCACCCTAAGGACAGGTATGATCACTATTATCACGGTATCGTTTATTTAAAGAATGGTGCAAAACTTTTTGAGACCCTTCATGACGATCGCGTGTCGAAACGTTTGACACCACAAGCACATCTCAAACTATATTTTTCAGCTTCAAAATTATACTTTTAAAAGGAAAATTAGCAACATACTCATTTTGAAAAGTGAAATTAAAATTGTGCACACATTTTTGACACTTTAAGTTTCATTATTTTTACACCTCAGCACAAGAGAGAAAAAAAAACAAAAAAATAAGAAAAGAGATGGAAAAAAAAACCCAATGTCTTTAAAAATTGATTTAAAAAATTTATTTTCAACTTGAAATTTACATTAATTGAAAATAAAATGTTCATAATCGCGAAATTTCACTTTCAATGGTGGACAAAAATTAATTGACGGGGGAATGTTTGATGAAACAATTTAATAAGGATGAGCGAGAAATCATCAGAGGTGAAATTAATTTAAATGACGAAGTCTTGAAGAAAGAAGAAACGGAAAAATGTTAAATCAATGCTTTAAAATTGATTTTAAAATTGATCCTCAAATTGAAATTTATTTTAATTAAACAGTTTTATAATAACGGCCAAATTCATTTTCTGGGATAAAAATTAATTAATATCTGATGGACACAAAAATTTTAATGACGATGAAGAATAATCATCAGAGGTGAAATTAATTTAAATGGTAGAAGACATTTGTGGTGGAGCGCGCTGCGAGGTCGATCTGAAAATCGCACTGAACTGAATGTAAAATAACAACAACACACACTCAAGGCGGTATTCACACGAACCTCTTTGGACCAGGATCTCGAATAACGCGAGAGTCGTGCTTATGGTTTGTCGCAACGTATAGGCTGTATAACATATTGCCGCTCGCTGCGGGGGGCTAGTGTATGCACGCACCCGTATGTCTGTGCTGACAGTGAAGTGGACCAAAACCCTTACTGTAGCTGCTCATGAACATTCATGGGAAATCCTTAAACGCAGGATTTACTCGGACAAAAAGCGAGATTTGTTTATAATATGATCATTATTAAAGACGAATTTATAGTCAACGATAACTTTCATGATCCAAGGGGGAGGGTGAGGAGGGGTGGGGGTCAAAATTAATATCCACTAGATGTAAAAGTAATCAAGATTAATGACAGAAAAGTGAACCAACGAAAAAAAGGTCGAAGGAAAATAAGAGAATGTCAAGGCGAGAAAAGTCGAACCCTTTTGATGTTTTAGGCAAAATAAAATATCTCCTTGAATGAAGAAAAAAATGAATGCGATGGGAAAAAAAAAAGTTTTGTCTCCTTTGATGTTATTTTGACTGCTGGTATATACTGGAGAGCGAGAATCTACTGGTCCTCGTAAAATAAATGGTCAGTTTTCTTATCATTTTATATTCTTTTCACCGAATTCACACGATGAGAGTTGTATACGACTGGTTTAGTGTATCGGGAGGGAAGAATATAACGGGGGATGATTGCCATTTGACATGCCCTTTATTATCTGCTTAATCTATTGATAAACGATGTATCAAGTAAAAATAGACGGATGTGACATAGATGTTGCATGTTAACACAGACAAGCTCAATTTTTCAATGTACCAAGAGTATCCAGCACAGAAACAAGTCCTGCGAATACTTTTTAAATTAAAAATAAAATTTGAAAACCTCAAAAGATGACAGAACAAAATTAAATTTGATACACATTTTTAATTATTATAAAATCAATGAAGATGAATATTATAATTGACAAGAAAAAAATTTTGGAATTGTCAACGAGAAAAGGGGCGAACAATGTGAAACTCGTGGTCCTGTTTGCTGGTACGAAAATGTGTCAAGCGCACAAAAGCTGTCAAAGTGTCGATGATCGTGTAAGTTACTAAGAAGGCTGAAACGTTGTAAAAGACGCGGACAGTCTGCTCACAATTAAGAAGTCATTTGGAAATCAATTGTCAACGGCTGGGTAAGAGCGTCGAGCGTTTCGAAACTGAAAGGATTATTTCGGGCTGGTTTTATTAACTCAAAGGGTCGCGCTGAAATTCACGAGGCCGCGCCCCTCTTGCTTTCAAAAATCCTGTCACCCTATTTGTTTGAACACATTTGTTGATAATCTTTTGATTGGTACAACTGTATAAGGTTACAAGATTTACAATAGCCCGAGATGAAAAGCACACGCAGAAGCAAATAAGCTGATTATATTAATAGCGAGTTTTGGTTTCGCTCTCTCTGTGTAACATTCGGCGATGTTAACGGGCTTATTGTAAACAAAAAAGGATTAATTGAAACAGAATCCCATTAAATAGATTAGGTGATGTCATGCCAATTTTAATGGACAAGATGGGAAAATTACACAAATTCGAACTTGTTTTTCTAATGGTATCAATTTTTGATTGAAATTAATTGAAATTGAAAATGTATATGAAATCATAATTATTTTTATAGCGAAAGATCTATCCAAATTGATTAAATAAGTTAGTCCTGTTTTGATAATTATTTATTAATTTTATAATGAGCAAAAATATTTAAGGGAAACATTTTATCGTATGCAATTTTTTTGAGTTCAAGATATATGGGCGAATTTTAAAAAATTGTACAAATCGCGTCCAGATCAAAGCGTGCCACAAAGTGGTTTGGAAGGATTTTCACTGCGGGGTACCCGGAAAAAGGGTCGCACGATGTCCGAATTCTAATTTATAGGTTTGTTATTTCACGATGTAACGCTCGTCCTCAACGGATGTGTTAAAACAGTCACGTGAACTGTAATAATAATGTACCCCATCTAGTGAACAATTTACATTAATTTACATTGATTTTCACTAATACGTTGTGTTGCAAGCAAATAAATTTTTTAACATTTTGACCTTCAAGTTTGCAAAATATGAAAATAGAAATATTTAATTTATAAATTGGAATAATAAATAGATGTAGAAATGCATTTTTAATATAGTTAAATTTTGTATGAATTTTGCTATTTATTGAAATATCATAAACATTTGATATTTCTGATAAAAAAATATTTTTTATGTAAAACTTTGCCTGAGTTAATTCTAAAAGTTACATCAAATGAATACATCAAATAAAATAGAAGATTAATTATAAAATTTGAAAAAAAACAAGTCATTAAAAATTTAAGGATTTGCAACTAACTGACTATTTAAAAAAATTTTATTTTGAATGTCTCACTTGACCCACCTTCAATTTATGATACTTATACACATTCTCAAAACTCTTATCTCACTGTTACAATTTTGTCTAATTTAATATAAATTTCGTGAATTAATTTTAATTTTATACACAGTGAAGGTATTTAACAAACATCCTATATATTATAATTCGTCCAATCCTAAATTACATACGGGTATCTTAATAGCGAGACTAAATTTTCTAAAAAATGCCTAATAATCTTGAAAAAAAAAGGTCAGGTATAGTATTTTAAATACTCCCGTATCTTAAAAAAATATTAAACTCATGATATGGTGCGACGTACAAGTTTTTTTTTCTCTTCTGTTATTGTTGCGTTGAAGTCTCCTAGCCAATTGAAATCAATTCAACGGACAACCCCCGGTTTAAATGAGCCTCAATTGATGTACAATAAAACTCGGGTAGTTTCTCTTGAGTTAAAGATTTCACTGCACATGTCAAACGTCGGATTCCTTTTATTGTGAAGGAACCATCCGTGTAACATTAATCCTGTCTTCAATAAAATCGTCAATTTATCAAATTAATAACGATTCCGAAACACACTACGAAATATATATACACTTTGGGAACGACAAAATGTAAACGGCATTTGTATTCATTTATTTTAATTGATAAACTGATTACGATGATTCAATTTGTGTTTCGGGTATATTATAATTACAACTTGTAATTTAAAAGAGACCAGAATTCGTAAAACTATATAAATTATATATTTCCGAAGTAAAAAAATATATATAAACATATGCTAAGATATAGGTTTATATGTAGACATATATGTCACCATTGTTTTCTTTTGATTTTTTAATATCGTCCTACGAAAATAATTTCATTTTGTGGAACGTCATGCTGAGTTAGCGCGAACAAAATCGAAAAATTGTTATCAGTACAATCAATCGGTCGTTACATGATTAATAAAATATTCCGTGAAAATTTTTTGACATTAGCACAATTAGTATCAGAAAGATAAATGATTGCTCACACGGAGCATCTGTCCAGAAATTTGCATACAATTCTTGTCGCGTGCGTTGACTGTTGAACGAAATTAGAAGTCAGTAGTTTGTTAAGTATTCTATCACCTGTCAAGTACACGTGCACATCCTTTAGATAAATTTTCCAAAATTATGTTTTTACCACTACAACACATCAGTTGTACGATACTTTGAAACGCACCAGGTTTATCGGAATAGAAAATAACGTATATTTTTACCACGATGCATCTTCAACTTATAAAATGTAAACAAGTTGAAATTTTCAATTAAACAATCTGTTAAAATTTTTATATTTTTTGTAGTAAAAATTACATTTGTGCAATTAAACAGTTTGATGTATAATTGCAATTTGTGTGCAAATTTCAATACAAAAGTAAAGCAATATCTGTCAAGTGGAATCAGAGACGACGTTAGAGGTAATATGTCGGATGTGATGGAACGTGTGTGTTTGGTAGATAGCGATATAATGCGTGCACGAAGCGTGTACAATAGAGCGACGAAACGTTCGCGTACAATAGTTATCCGTGGCCGGGCCAACAATCAAATCGCAAGAACACTATCAGCCCACCCACCCTACTACGATTTATCCTTTGATCCGAGCTCACGGCTCTCTATATAGTGGGGCGACAAACACTGCTGATTGCCCACCCTCTGTATTTAAACAGCTACGAACTCTCGTGAACGCTGTGTTTAACTGACATTACGTCACGGGGACGCGAATCCCGGACGACGAGTTTACTCCCAGATATACCTCTATCTATCATGTACATACACACCTTTCGCGCGTTTCTGCCAAATCAAAAAATTACAACGTGAAAAATGTGCCATGTCTTTTTTTTCTCTTTATATCCATCAGGTCTTATACAATTCTGCACAATAAATTTTGATTTGAAATTTAAACTTTGTATTGAAATCTTAAGTACAAAGTCAATCAAAAATGAATTCATTGAAGTTAAATCTAGAGGTGACAGTAAGGGTTTAGAAGATGTAGAAAACTTTGCGAAATTATAAATGTAAAATAAAATTAAGAGGTGGTGACGGTTACGAAAAATCGTCATAGGAAAAATTTGTTTGCAATAACAGTAAAAAGTATGGAATTATAGGCGAGCAATTTGTGCAAATTCGAGAAAGGTTTCACCTCGGCAGATATGTTTGCACCATGAGCTCATGTTCGATCGAAACGTAACGGACCGTTGTCTTGGATGCGGGTATTTTGGGTGGAGAAACGTAGGAAGTAAAAGGCCGGCAGTTTCTTCGTAACACCCCCAAAACCAACTGATTGCAACATTCTAAGCCACAATGAAATTTTCAGGTACAATCATTCCAAGCTCTTAGATCTGCTTGTTTCAATACAATTGTTTTAGAATCCTTCATATTATCCTACATAATCACACGATATCTTAAATCAAAATGCACACTTTACTCTTATTAAAATTTGTCAAAATTATGCAAATTTCAGGAACGTTCAAATTAAAATAAATATAAATTCAATTCAACTATTTCCTCTTGTAACAAAATGAAAAAAAACTGACACTGAAACTGAAAATTACATTACATCAATTAATGTATTTTGATTAATCGGCTAATTTATATTTATATTTTAAGATACTTTTTTTTATAACAAATTGTGATAATTGGTAGTGATTTATACGATTTTAGATTTATTTTATTTTTCTAGCCAGCTTTTGTCCTGGTGCATAAGTGGGATGATGTTGATATTCTACGGTTGGTGTATGGTATATAAAATATTCATTTCATCCCGAACACATTTAGCGTTACATCAGAAGTTCCAGGAGCGAGACGCGCGCTCATTGGCTGAGCCCGACCACTCCTGTAGGCGGTACTTTGAAACCCCGTGGTAAAGGACTCACGAGTCATCGATGAGAACCAACGAAATTTACCTTCGATCAGTTCTCGCCGCGACTTGGTCATGCACACATGTGCCAGTTTGTATACGCAAACGCAAACCGCCCATGACTTCCTATTTCTGTCCAAAAATTATGTTACAAGGATAGTTACAACACGATACTCGGTTCATTTTTATTATTAAGTTTATGTCTTGTCTGTTTGTGAAAGAAAAGAACTATTCAAGTGTTAAATTTATAACTGTCTGTGAGATGTGTGGAGCGGATAAAGTGCAAAACTGTGATATTTAAATTAGTTCCATCTAATTTTTACTTAGAACGTTGTGTAAATACTGTTCACAATACTTTTTTTTTGATCTGGCGCAGCTTGTATCGAGGATCTCGTCACTTATACGAAAACTTCAACTATGGTTATACTGTGAGTATAATTTTTATCATAGTGTTATAACAATTATTTTCAATATCATTTTCTTTTTACAATTAGTTTTTCTTCGATACATCTCCTACGCCACAATTTGTTATTTTGCAATTCTGTTAATCGTTTCAATTTGTCCATCTTGAAACAAATTAAAATTTGTGGATCCCTTTTTACAATTAAGAATTAAATTAATGTTCAACTGTAAATTCAAAGCGACAAAACAGCGAATTTCAGTCAAAGTATTTTCATTAGAAAATATTAAATTTTGTGTTCTTCAGTTCAAGTTTGTGATTGAAACAAAATTTCAATTTCGAATGTATAAAAGGTAATAAAATAGTTAATATCAAAATCTAAAGAAAAGATGATACTGACAAATTGTAGGTTCAATTTTGTTCTCCCCCGAATCCGTGACTCGGAAATTCTTATTTTTTCATTTGAGAAATACGGTAAAGGGCTTTTGCAATCAAAAGAGGAGTTGAAACGTCGTCCCAGGTGTTTGAACATTAATGTGTTTCTTCAAAGAGATGTCTATTGTATCTAATAAGGGGGCGTTCTGCGGGTTTCTCATTGGCGTGTGGGCGTTTTCACGCTATGCTATTGGTAGCTCGGTATTTCTTCATTTATCTGCTGTTTACACGAGCTATAGCCTGCCATCGATGTTGATCGCAAATTGACCAATATCTGTCCGTCTATCTGTTCCCCATCGTCTGATGATAATGCGAATTTTATTATGACATCATTATCATTTTACCCAAGAATCTAGAAAGAGTAAAAAAATTAATTTCATATAAAGGTATAATTTAATCATCAAAACTGAATCAGCTTCAATTCAAAATAATTTCTATAATTAAATTACTTTGTAACAGATAATCTTACATGATTTTGATTGGTGAAACAGAAAAATTTGAAAAATAATATAAAAAAAGTTACTTTGTCATATTCAAGGTTTTTCATTTTGAAAATAACATATTACTATTAGGGGAACAAAGGGAGGTACATCTAGTAGATTGAAAGATAGCAATGATTTTACTTGAGTTTTCAATGATATAAAAAAAGTGCGAAAGATTGATAAATGTTTTGAAATTAACATGTTAGTAATACTGCGGCGCGAACATATTGTGAATAAGGCAGAGAGGATGGCCGAGGAGTTCGAATTTTATTTCCATGTCCGTTCCCTTTCCGTTTTAGATTGAAGATATTTAGTGGTCGGTTCACGAGTCAGGGGATATCTTCCGTTTAATATCAGAACGAGTCGGGATGCTCGGCGCGACTGTCCGAATGCCTCGAGCTCGAGAAGATACACACATGCACGCACAATCTCACACTTGCATCGCCATCCGATGTATCATCTTACGTGCTGTTAAAGGCGATGACTTTATCACCGATCCGAATAATCATTCACTCCGCGCGCACCCAAGTCCCAAACTTCCTCCCCCGCCATCTTAAGTTCGAAGTTGGCTATCGTTTCTTCGCTCTCTGAGAAATGCGAAACACGCTTCAGCACAAAAACGCTCTCGCTTCTTCCTGGATCGCCGCGCGCCAGTCCAGCTCGTAAAATTACATGCATCTTTTTCAAACTGTACACCCATGTCACCGCACAGCATCACACCTCCAAAACAAAAATATATTTTGATTTACATTTTTCATTTTAATAAAAAGTAAATTTTTTAAAAATTTATTTGTTTTTTTTTTTTTTTTATAATTAAAATTGTTGCACAAGTTGTAAAGTCTTTTGTCCTGAGAACTTGAGAAGTTTAAAGTACTGAGAAGAGACGGATCTGGCAGCGAAAGAGAGAAAGCTGGTTTACCAGAAAAGGGATACGAGAAATAAGATTTATAAGAGAGGCCGCGTCGATCAACTTTTCGCACATTCATCTGATGATCTTGACAAATTAATTGATTAAACTAGAAATATTTTGACGATAGGGAGAATTCCGGAACGTCGACGGTGTACCTTCCCGAGGCCACCCACGACCACCCATAAGTATAATGCAAAGCTTTCCTGACTCGCCCCGAGCCATAAATTGGGATTTTATCTCGATTACTATGACTCACGATTGCGCAATGTATGAAAGGTCACTTTTTTTTTACCAACGCGCGGTAATTATAACAGAGTGTACGAAATTGTTTGTCACTTTCGCGGGTGTAATAAATTTGGTTCTCAAATTTGGGGCTTAAAAATCACTATCACTTTAGTGTATCAAACATAGAAAAACCCTGACCTTTATTTTGTTTAGATGATGGATTTTTTTTTAATTTATCGTTTTGTTATTTTTTTGCAGGAGTCGAGTTGGCTCACCGACGATGTCAGCAAATGTTGCTGGAAGCCAACAACAACATCCTCATCAGGAATGGGACATCAATGACTCGAATGTTCCTCGGGTAAGATTTCATTTCTTTTTTTAGTTATAAAATATAAAAATATAAAAATAGTAATGTCTTTTGTCATTTAGGGGCAATTGGGGTAATTGTGACAGATAGGGTAAATGTGACAGTATTGAAATTTACGTTAAAAAGTTCATTTGGAATTAGATTTATAAAGATTACCTAAAAAAGGGATTTTATTTTTCAAACTAGCAAAGTTAGTATCACCTCAAGGTGTGACAATTACCCAAACTGCATCTGATTATGTTTTAAAAAGTTTTCCTTCTGTTTATTTTTCGATATATTATTCTTTCTCTCGTCAATCAGTATTCATTATTCAAATGGTAAAAATGAAAATGAGATTAATTTTGCCACTTTTACTATAAAAATGAATATAATTTTTATGAATAAAAATTTAATTTATTTCAATTAAAGGTTGTGGAATACGATTCGTGGTGCGAATGGGCTGATGGACATGTGAGAAGGGTGTACAATCCAGATTGTGAAGAAGCAAGGCGACACGCTTCTGGATGGGCAATGAGAAACACGAACAACCACAACGTTAGTATTTTGAAAAAATCCTGCCTGGGAGTATTAGTCTGCTCTCAAGGATGCGTGCTGCCAGGCGGCGGAAGGGTACATCTACGTCCAGCTATTTGTGATAAAGTATGTAACAGAACCAATTCAAAATTTTCAAATTTAAAATCATTCTTTTTATTTTATTTATTTATTTTATTTTATTTTGTTGTTGTTGTAAATCTTTGTTGTAAAAACTTTTTCTATAACTAATGACTATCTTTGTAATCAGGCTAGAAAAAAGCAGCAAGGAAAACCATGTCCCAATCGTCAGTGCACAGGGAGACTAGAAATCCTGTCATGTCGAGGCCATTGCGGGTACCCCGTGACACATTTTTGGCGACATACCGAGCACGCTATCTTTTTCCAAGCCAAAGGTCAGCACGATCACCCTCGACCTGAAGCAAAATCCACTTCGGAAGCTCGGAGAAGTGTAGGAGCCGGACGACGGGTTCGAGGGCTGGCTGTTCTTTTGGCTAGAGAAGCTGCTCTTGGATCAAAAGTAATTAAATAAATTAACAAAAATTATAAAAAAATAATTATCCCCTTATAACATTCACATTAATAAAAAAAATCAAGAATTTTGCACTAATTTTTTATCTTGAATTTTTCAGCTCATGTCTTTGAGGGGGAGTAAAAGGTCGAGTTCAGAATCCTTAACTGTAACCAGCAGGACTTCTCAACCACCGCCTTTGATTGCTGATAAAGGTAACAATTTCAGTTTGATAAGACAACGATTCAGTGATTCAGATAGTGATGTTTTCAATCTAAAAATAAATTATTAACATGGTTGAATAATGGGATGTGTTATAATTTCAGGATACTCTTGTTCCTGTTCTCCATTCGAGTGCATGTGTGCGATGCAAAACAGTACATCGCCATATCCATCCTCACACCAGCAATCACACCCGATGTACCCACAGCAGACCCAAGAAAGCCTGTTTTGGATGCCAGAGAACACCCAGACCCAAGACAGCTACTACCTTCCAACTCAGATTACTCAGGAGACATCGTATCACGAGTTTCCTTCGTACACGGGCGACTTCTTCCAGCCAGAGGAGATCTTCCAGCTGGACCAACCTTTGAAGACGGAATTCTCAGTGAGTTCGCAGGACGTTACCCGGTCGCCGCCAACGTTACTGGACCTCGGCAGCGGGACCATCAAATACGAGACGGAAAAAGTTTCGCAGGACCAAGCGTATTGGAACCAGTTGTTCAGCGAGGACTCGAGCAGCAGCCATCTGAGTCTGTCGCAGACCCAGGACGAGAGGTTCGACGTGTTCGAAACAGCCAGGAGCAATGGTTTTGTGTCCAAGAGGACAACTTCAAATTACGGTGTTACTAAGGATACGAATCACAACCATGCCCTTAACACTGTCACGAACTATCCCAGCTATGTGAAACCTGGCGAGATGAAGGAATACGAACCGGGGATCCAAAAATTTGAACAGGATCAGGGCTACTGGTTGAACCAGAGACAGGATAACAAATTTTTCGAACCACCGAAGGATCCCGAGATGGCGAAAGGTTGTCACTTTCAACCGAGGTCCATGAAAAACGAGTCCTTGGAACAAGTCCTGCATCCTAGTCACAGTCCTCTCTCGGGTAGTTTTGCTCAGTTTGATAATTATCAATTGGCAGCTGAGGGCAACGCAGCTGGGAGAAGTGTCGGGCCAAGTAGGATCTTGCAGGAGCGCCTCACCTATGAGGGACAGAATCCGATGGCCGAGAGGCTGTTCCCAGAGCAGACGGACATTTCGAATACGCAAAACAGCCCGGAACCGTTCTTTTATTCGAGTAATGATAGATGTCAGTATAACTGTGATGATGTTAATAATAGATTTAGTTCGAGTAACCAGGTGACTGGCAACAATCAGCCGGTGCATTATGGAGATATCGCTGACATAGATGTGCCGGCCTTTGTTGATTATACGTTAGTAGGGATGCTTTGTAGTTCGGGCGATAACGCCGATATGAATATCTTGCCAGATACACAAAACTACGTTCCTCATCACTGAATATTTAAAAACGACTTGAAATTATTTCTACGTGTATGATTAGTATATTAATAAAGTACAAAATATTTCTGTGGTTTATATGGGTAGATATCATTTCCACTTACTTTTTATTTCGAATTCGAAGTTTCATTCCACTTTTCAATTATAAAAAACATTAATTAATTAAAAAAAAACATGCAGTCGGATACATTGATAAATAAAATTGAATGATAACAAAAAATTAAATTTTTTGAAGCAAAAGAAAATCATAAAAACATTCCTGTATAAGGGAAGACAAAATTGTTAGCGACACATTCATTTTTGTATCCAAAAAAAGTTGTATAATTTTTCTTTGTTAAATTCATACCTAACAATTACTCACACTCGCAATCACAAGTTGTTTTTCAAGTTACTTACTATCAATGTACGCGATAATCAATATTGTTTGATGTTTACATGACTAATTCAAATGTACAAAAATTGATGCAGCACAGCTAAAAACTATCCTATCGAATATTATTTAAAAAGTTGTCCGGTCTTTCATACGTTCGATTGGTAAGTATAAAGAAAACTACGATAATTTTTTATTTAATCAGATATACACTCGCAGAGAAAAAAAGCTGATGCCACAATTTTAAAATGGATATTGAATTATTCAACCCGGTTGATTCTGTTTTATGCGATTAAAAATAGTGTCCTATGCATCTTTGCCATATTCCATCGGCATTTTTTTCTCTGCAAGGTGAAAAAATTTATAGCTCTACAGATTATTAGCACTTTCCAAAATGTTCCTACTCGAATTTGATGGCAAAAAAAACATCACAATCCGCTGTGCAAAATTCTACTGCAACAAGACATGTTCAAATGTGGGATTAGCATGTTTATCTATTTTATTCATTTTTTTTTGGGTTTTTTTATTAGAAAAATTTAATGAAATATGTTGACAGAAGTCGCTTGCGAATTAATTAAATTCGTCGACATCACAATGAATAACAGACGGAGTGTTTTCATTTTCACGTAACCACACATCATACATTTGGTTTTTTTTTTTTCAGTTTCGCAACAATCAAAAAGCGAACCTCGTTGAAATATGGTGCGATTTAATTTATGCAGTTGTAATCAACGTTTGACAATTCGTCGCAATTTTGTTTAAATTTAATATTGCAAAAACACACGTTCTATGATCTGCTAACCGTTCACACTTCATTAGTAAATTTTTTTCAAACAAACATTCTGGTGGCAATGAAAAAAGCATCGGTTTCAACATCCTTTTTTGTGGGTTATGCCTTCTAGTTCAATTAATATAATTGAAGTCAAACGAAAAAAATGATTTAAATGAATTCTAAGGTTTTTAAGTAGATTCATGTTTAAATAAAATTTTGTTGCAATTCCGATTGATTTTTTTTTTTCGCTTCTAACTCTTTCATGTCTATACAAAACCTACTTTACATTTTGTCCACATTTTATTTTCTCACTAAATAGTCTGATTAATATCAATTAAGGTACTACTTCTATCCGAGTTAAGCTTAAACTAACGCATTAAAAAATCGATATATAGATTCATGAAATCGCATTATGACCAATTTTTTCATTCATTTTTATCTTTTAATTTTTTTTTTACTTTTTTGAAATTGACGAACGTCTTTATTGTTACGGTACATTCAACAGATTAACCATGCGCATAGTACTATTTATTATCTTTAAAATAATTTTCTGCAGAATAAATTTAAAGTTCTTTTGATTTTTCATTTTTGAATTTTTTTTTCATTTTTGCGTTTTATAAAATAGGTTCTTACTTATGGATTCGTAGCTAAATTTTACATTCCTATTACTCATAAAAGGGCAAATATGAATATAATACAAGATAATATAATTCTTTTTACTGTAGACACATTTTTTCATTATTTTTTTTACTTTTTTATTAATTAATTTAATATTAATTTAATGTAGATAATGGATTAGACAAAAAAAAAAAACACTCAGTTCACTTGAGTTTGTCTTCAGTGATGAACTTTTTTGTTTGTTAAATTTAAAGCATAAGTTGTCAGACAAAAAAATAACATTGAAGGAGCTTCTAAATAAAAGTGCTTGTAGGAACGTCCGTCAGTATGCTTTTACGGATAGGAACGTTCGTTGATTGTGTCCTCGACTTAGATTTTCAATTATAGAACAGAAATGAAAATTTGCTTAGTTGCTTTTTTATTTATTATCCTTCTACAATAATTCTTGCGTATGAAAATATAAATTTCTTTCTAAAAATTATTTCCAATGTTCAACGCATAAATATCCTGACAATGGAAATAATTTGACTATACCAGGTAATAAAATTTTGTATTCTCTTTTGTTTCAATATTATTTCTTATAATTCAAGCTTTAATTTCAATCTGGATGCGACAGGGTCTCAATGCAATGTCTTTCATTTTTATAGAAAATTTTACTAATAAGACAAGTATCTTACGTATCAGCATTTATCAAGTTATTGAATAATAAAAATTAAAAAAAAACGATTAATATAGAAAAGTGCGAATCAGTGTGAAACTTCTAATTCTGCACTGTAGACTAAACCTTACTAACTTTCTATACGTCATCAGTGTTATGGAATTATTAAAAGTGAATGAATAGATGCGACAGAGAGAAACAATTCTACTTAGGACAGAGATGATTCTGATCACAGCTACATTATTTTACTACAAATAGTTTAATCTGAGATCCAGAAATCTCTGAGACATTGAGAGTGTAGGGTGAATTTTTAGTTTCCTAGCTTAATGTTTCGTATGGTTGTGAAAAATGGATCTAAATGTCAGTCAAAACGTGTGTGTAGAAAAAAAATGACGGAAATAAATATACGAGGACTGACTCTAAGTTTATCAATAAATTCATTTATACAGATTTGACGATTTATTATACAACGTGTGTTTGTCAAGCATTATTGAGATTTTCTTTTTTAGTCAAATACAGTGTTTAGTCTGTCGATGCTTGGTATATATTTTTTTTATGACTATAATTATTAATAATCTATCTTGTATGATTCAATGGATCTTGATCATAAACACACACACGCACACACACAAGCGCGCGATATTGTACGTCATGTACATTATCATTATTTTGTGAAAGACATGGTTGCGATATTTCGTTCATCAATGACTATAATGCATCGTTAACACATAATTATAAAATGAAATAAATTACAACATAAATTAAAAGTCACGCAATTTTTCATTCGAAGTCACAGCTTTTGCACAGCATAACATATTCGTTTAGTTTGATTCGATTATCCGAAATGATTTTCAACAAATTTAGAATGGTAACGTATTACACAGTTGGATGCGCAAACTTTCGTCTTGAAAGGCGTCACTTTTCAACCACCTGTATCGAAACTTTACTAGAACCTCCAAACGGCCTTAATAACATGGCCCCATGATCACAGCTTTCTGTTTAGTCAATCGTCGAGGTCGTCGCATCGATCCTCACTTTATCATTTTTAATATCATTGTTACTTACTTTCCTTCTTTTCCACAAACGAATTCTCAGCAGAGCTTGACATCGGCCGTACTCGCACGCGATAAAACTTTGTACCTTTAGGTACTCTGTACCTGTTCTCATGCTGCAAAAATCAAATTACATCATTAATTAACAAACCATGACCAATAAGTCGAAATTTCTCAACAGTTCGCCAATCATACCTTTCTAGCATGACAGTATTCTTTATCTACAACTTCGGCAAATGCATGCGTGCGTTTGGGCGAGCCATCGATTCTGAATTTCAAATCGAGCGCCTCCAAAGATTCCGAGTTGAGGAAATAGAACGTCGTGGACTGTTGCAGCAGGATATAATTCATGTGCTGGTCATCCCAAAGAATTAGAACGACATCGCCTCGGTTGCAACTGGTGGTACTGACTTTGCATTCCTGACCGAATTTTATGGTGCTGCGTGTCAGAAGGTCGCGAATCACTGGCGACGAGCGAGAGGAAGATGGCTTGCTGGTGGTCCCGGTGCTCTTTGGACTCTGCAACGTCTCTGCGGGAGGCATCACTGCGATAGAAGCTGCCATCTCCTTTGACGATGACGCTGACAGTTCGTGCGAAGCAGTCGGGCTGATCATCGAGCAAATTTTTTGTCTCTCTTTGATCAGTTCCAACTCCAATCGAACTTTGTCCGCCTCGAGGTTCTTGAGTTTTGCTTCCATCAAACTTTTGTTCTCATTTATGCTGCGCAGTTCACAATTGAGTCTGCGATTTTCCACCTCGAGAAGCTCCAACCGACGGGCTATGTTCAAATTGTCCGACTCCAACCGAACTTTCTTCGATTCGGACACTGCGATATCCTCCTTTGAACTTTCCAGCGCCTCTTCGTCCGGTTTGTCTTCGTTCATCTTCAGCCGTTCCTCGTTAAGCTCCTGACGCAGTTCATCTCGCTCGACTTCCAAGTCGTGTACTTGGTGCTCACGTTCTTCGATTGTTGTCTTTAATCGACACTTATCAGCTTTCAAATTCTCCACCTGCAAGAATAAATACATTTCATATGGATATTATTTTTATTGTACTCACTCAATGATTACCAAAAGACAATTGTTTGAATTTATCACCTTCTCATTGAGCGATTGGCAGATGCTTTTTTCCCATTCAGAAAATCGTCTGATGGTCATCCTATGTTCCTCGCACTCTTCTAGCAGAGCTTTTTCCCGTGCCTTCTGTTCTTCAATCTCCCTGCATTTTTCATCAATGATTTGTTTCACCATCTGTAATTTCTCGTTCATCTTCATTCGTTCTCTTTCCATGGCCTTCTCTACTGTTAACGTTTCTTCTGACAGCTTCGATTCATCTTTTCCTTGATGCATTGACATCGTTCCACTTCCCACTAGCTCAAGAAGGTCCGATCGCTGATCAAAAAAAATTAAACCAAAAACATTAGACAAACATTTCATACATTTCAAATGCTAGTTAAGAAAATGAACACCATACCTCAATTTTTTCAAGACTCGATTCGCTAGGACTTCTTTCCATGGCCGAAGCAGCCATGAGTTTGAATCTGCTTCTTATGGTCTCAAGTTCAGTTTTGTACTCAATGTGGAGTTTGTCAGTGGCTTCTTTCACAAGCCTCTGCTGTTCCTTTTTTGCTTCCTCGAGACTTGCCTCGAGTTCCTTGATCCTCTCTTCGCTTTCCCGTTTCATGGTCTCGGTGATAGCGGCAACTTCCAAAACTCGGGCATCGTTCGCCTCTTTCAGCAACGTCTCTTTCTCCAGCCTGGCAACGTGCAGCGCGTCTTCCAGTTGTCTCAGCTTGCCCAGATGTCCGTTTCTCATTTCCGTCTTCTCCGTGTCCATCTTGAGACGAATCGTGTTGACCAGATGGTCGTGCTCCGAGAGCTGATTGTCCTTCTCCAAAATGATCTCCTTCATTGAATCGATCTCTTTATCTTTCTGCAAGATCGTATCTTTCAGTTGGTTAAGCTCCATCTCGTAGCCAACCGACAGTTCCTGCTCGCGCTTCTCCAGAGCTTGAGCGTGCAGGGCGATCATCTGCCGCACGCGTTCCAAAGTTTCTTTTAGCGTGCGCTTGCCCACATTCACGCTCTCTCGCAGGACCAAGATTTCTTTACGAAAACCTATCATGGCCTCGCAAGTCATACTCTTCATCGTTTGCAAATAATTTCGAAGCCGCTCAACCTCGTCTCGCGTATCGACTAGGTTTTCCTGAAATTAAGCAATGATTAATTATACTATTTGTATCTGACAAATGATTGTTCTCCAATGAACTTTGTGTAAGATCATAACATTAAAAAAAAAGAAAAAAAACGCACACACACAAATAAATAATCAGCCAATTAATAATGTTCTCAAAAATTTGGTGTCAAATAAGAAAAAAAAACAAGGGAACAGAATATCAATCATGGAAACATAAATCTTTTCATTGGAACAATATCTCTCTGTTTCTTTTCAATTGACTAATCTAAATAATTTGTTAATGGGACGTATATTGACGAGAATAGGAAAAAATAGGAATGGAAATAGAGTGCGACGGCAGCTATCCTGTAAGAATCAAAAAACAAGAGAACGAATGTATAAATTAAAAATGACGTGCAGTTGAGTATAAAATTGACTGATTTGTAATAATCAAATGAATCGTTAGAGAGATAGAGAGAAAAGCGTTTCTTGCATGACGATTGACTAGTAAGCATAAAGGTGAGCGGAAAAAATTAAAACAAAATACGAAATACAAAAATACAAAAAAGTAAGAGAAGAGAAAAGTAAAATAATTGAGTGGTAATGTAACGTTTACAATGACTAGGGATGTTGGCTGAGCGAGCTGTAAGTCGGTCCAGTACCTCGAGAAACGAAACGATAGCCTGATGCTGTTGGTCAGAGGTGTGTTCGCTGAGACTGCTTGGCAGCGACTCGTCCATGTAAAATTCAGTGCCGACAAAGTCCGCGGGGGCTGCTAGTGCGGCGGATGGGCTGCTACCGTCACTACCGGAAAGGAGTCTCGGGCGTTCCGAGCCGCCGCACTCTGTGGGATTAGTTAAAACACGGACGGCTGGAGGATGTTTAGGATTTGATACGTTATGGGATTGAGAGGATGTTCGGGATGTATTTTGCGAGGCACCAACCTCTAATTGTTTCTGCAATTGCTTTGCACCCTCGATGCAATCCAGGTTCGATTCCGCACCATCCTGACAAATTTTCTCGAACTCTTCTGTATCCGTTTCTGAGCCAAACGTTCCCCTGTATACACAAATAAATGTAGACAGGATAAACTATTTATTCATCTTTCCAAGTTGTTAAAATAAATGATTTTTTAAAATTAAACCCACCTTTCATCAAGTAAAGTTTTCTTGTCACTACGTTTGATTTTTACATCCGTAGTCATCGAAGAACTTTTATCCTTGTCTTTGTCTGCGCTTTTAACATCAGAGAGGCTTTTGGAGAGAAAAAACTGCGTGATATTATTTAAATCCGGGACAGAAATACTTAATGCTAAGTCGGGCAATTGTTGTTTCAATGTTTCCATATCATCAACGGTGAGCTGAAAAAAAAGATGTTCACTTTAGATTCGCAGTTGATAGAAATTGGAATAAAATAAATTTCGATTCACACCAACACACCTTTGGCAAATTGTTATCAAAAACAGAAGGTGCTGTGGTAGCATAAGGCGGCGGCGTGTCCTCCATCCCGGGAAACAGTGTGTTCAAAAAGTGTCCTTCGAATTTGCCCTGGAATTCCTTTCTTCTGGCGAGCTCCTCGCTATGAACCGTCATGAGTTGACAGGCAAGCTCGCTCGCCCAAACCATAAATGCCTTGGAAAAAGTGCGTCGACGTACGACCTCGGCTATTGCACTCAGATACATCTCCGGGGCCAGATGGATCTGCTGCAGCACCTCCATGTGCCTGCGCAGGCGCCTGAGACTTTCATTATAAATGACAAGCTTGCCGTCGACCTCCATGATTTTGTTCTCCACGTACATGATCCACTTGAGTCGCTGGTTGATGTTCATCGACAGCTCCTCCTTGGCCTTTGTACAACGTTTGCGAATGTCACGCAGCTGGTTGTGGTTTTTAAGCATCACCATCAGCTGACGACGGTGCGAAGTGCACAGATCAGGCAGCACGCTCGGATCTCCTAGGTTGTTGGCGCGGTTTTGGTTTTGTAGAAAACCCTGCGCCAGCTCGCCCTGCTCCAACACCAACCGACGCGCCTGCGTCATCAGTTCCTCCAGGGCGAACAACCGCTCGCCCAGGCCCTTGATCTCCTTCATATTTTGACTGTTGGCTCCTTCGATCGCCGAAAGCACCTCATCTTTCAGCGACTGCAAAACCCGCTCATCAAACTGCTCCAGTCCCTTGGCGCATTGTTCCGCCACTTGTTCCAAACTACTTTGGTTATCTTTCGCGGAGATCCATTTCAGCAAGCTCAAAGCAGAGGAGACGCTTTCCGACTTTTCCAGCTCGTCCTCGGCGCAAAGGAAACCCTCTGCATTAGCTCGCAGCGCTGGCAAAATTGGAATCTTTTCCAAGGTACTGAGATCAGACGAAAAGCTGAAAATAAAATTTACCATGATGGTTAATCAAATTTTATTATTGCTATGCAGATCATCTTTTTGTTTTTATTTTGTATTTTCAAAGTGGTGTTATACTTTTGAAGAAGTTGCATGTGTTGCTGTCGTTCGACAAGGTACTGTGCAAAGGTATGCTGTAGAAAATCAGCCTTGGTCTGGAAAACTTGAGTGATGTCCTCTAGGTTGGCCACAACTGCGGCCCATCCCTGTTGCTGTAGGTGTTGATCGTGCACGAGCTTCTCGCAGATCCGAGTGAGCTCGCGTGCAAGAGCGCAACACTGCTGAGCAAGTTGAGCTCGGTGCGAGACGGTTTGGTAGGTCGCAGACATCGCCAACGAGCTCTCGATTTGACTGTGTAAGTCCACATCTGCAATTATAAGCTCGGTTAATGTTACATCTGTCTGCAATTATACGACGCGTGTTCCAAATTCAAATCAAACTTGTTGTTTGATTTGCTGAATATTTAATAATTTTAAATCATTGTTCGCAAAAGCCTGGAGACGAAAAAAAGAGAAAAAGAAAAACCTAACTTAAATGAAAGGCATAGAAAGTGTTACGCGAATTGGAATCAGAAGGTGATGACAGTTATTGAAAGTTTAATGCAATCATGCGAGAGAGGTGAAAGTAAATTCATAAAAGACTATTGTAATACGTTAGTACGACCGACTGACCTCGATGACCCAGGCGACGCACATTTATGCACAAATATTAATATGCTTGAAACGATAGGCGAGCGAGGAAATCGAACTTCTTTTTTTTTTATTCTTTTTGCAAACCTCATTTTCCCCTCGCAATTTGCCCTTGCGATTTTTTTCGTTGCTCTCAATTGGGTTATGTCGCTAATCAAGCTCGCAGTAAATATAGCACCGACCAACATACTTTTGCGTGAGTCGCGCGAATATCATACGAGAGAGAACTTTTGTGGGACGAATAATCGCGTGTACCCAATCTCAAAACGCTAACCCACACGTTCTCGAATCGTTTCATCTTCAGTTCATATCATAAGTCATGACATCTGTCTAATCTCAAGTGATAATGCAATAGATAAAATTCGTTTCATCAGCTTTTTACCTTTTTTGAATGACTAGTTAATGAAACATATTTCCGCATAATCATTTTTTTGCATCATTAAATGCAATGTTTACAATTTTTAATATTATAACAATTTTTGACAGTTTTAAGAAATAATAAATAATTAATTTTTTGATAAAAAACCTTTTATGTCAAAAAAGAAAAACGAAAATTCAAGTAAGTTTTTGTAGGTTGATGATAAATATGTAGGGTCGTGTATTGTATAGGTGCGCAATGGTACAAAGAAGTCATTGATCCAAACTAACCAGAGCCATAATCTATATTTGGTACCGGTGGCATATGACTTTCAATAGCGGTCTTGCTAAATAGATAGATTGGGTTGGTATCGGTGCCAGCGCTGTACGAGCACACCCTGGCGTGTGGCTCCAAACTTTCGCCACCGCTCATCAGCAAAACCTGCTGAGATACAATCACACCACATTCTCTTTCTATCGCTTCCTTCAACTGTGCAACACTGCAACAAAATATCATTCATTAGAATAAAATAGAATAAAAACGTACCTCTTTTACTCAATTTTTTAATATAATTTATACTTTTACAAAACTACATTAAAAATAATTAAACTAATTGCACAATTAATCAGACCAATGCAATTTTTTTCAGCGGACTTGTACAAAGGAAAAAGAGTTTTTTTTTCACATTTTTTATGGAACAGTAAGTAATTACTACGTTTGATTTTGTTATTACTCATGATCACATGAATCTTTCCAATCAGTTCCAGTATTTCAAAGAACGGCAAAAAAAAGTTATATAACATATCATGAGAGAAAAAATAATGAGTAATAATAATAAATCAGCAATCGCGAAACGGATGAAAACGATCAAAACCGTCAAGGATTTCAGTTCACAATTATACTTGATTCAAATGACATTTAACTACAAATTTTCGAACTGTGATATTTCTCTTTCAGCACCAGACAGCGGTCTTTGCGATTGAAAATAAAAAGATGCATACCGTTAAATAATCACGCACTGTGAACCATATCGAGGTCTTGTTATTAAAGTGTCTCGGAGTGCTAATTGTATACAGTACGATTGCCCCACAATTGCTGCTTTGAATGGTTTGCAAAAATTTGATTCACAATAGACAATCTCAATCATGTTACAACATTCTCTAATTTAGTTTTTCTTTTTTACTTTTCTAATCAATTCCTTTTATTAACTAAAAGACCAAGTTTTCAAGACAATTTTTATGAGTTCTATATATAAATGTAATAATTCCATATTTAAATTTGAAGTAACTGAAAACTTAGTCGGAGCAGCCTAAAAACAGCCCAAACCATATAAGGTAAACGTACCAGCTTGTGTTATATGTACCACAATTGGTGATAATTTCGTTTTGAAATTAATTCCATTGTACTAACTTATGATAAAAATATAATATAAAAATCATGAATTGCTCTCAGTTTAAAAATTAGATTAAACAAAATTAAACAAGCCGAATGAGGTACGTTTACCTTAAATTTATAACGGCATATAAACTTTTACTTTTGCACATCCAGTGGTACTTATTTCTGTTTTCTTATTTCTGAACGTTTTGAAATTGTTTAATTTAGTTGAGCCGATACACTTATTGGTAATAAACTGTACCTTTGCAGAGCAAGTTGAATGTCAAAAGTGATAGTGGTACCGGTGTCGACATGAAATATATACAGCATTTTGGTTTGGATGAGACGTAACTGTCAGCCAATGTCACTCGAAGTGTTGTGATTCGTAGTCAGCTCGCTTGGGGCCGTACCCCACGTACCCGCGAGGACGTGTGTTTCGTGAGGACGGCCCCCGACGGCCTTAACTTCATAGATATCAATTAGGCGTCATAGATGGCATCGAGTCGCTTGATCTAACAGTTTTGTCTTGCAGATCTGTCGGCGGTGCTGCAAAGTTCATTCAGCTTTCTCTTGATTCGTAGATCCGCTCAAAAATCTCGCTTACAACTGCAGCCGCTCCGAATCTAAATCCAAATTAAACAAACAAAATTAATTGATCATTAAATAATAAATAAAAGAAATAAAAACGAATTACAATAACGAGTTGTTTCATAGTTGTGTTGTTGTTTCGTCAAAAGTGCGCATGTACTCTAGCATAGTGGTAGTGTGTTAGTATCAAAAAGTTCGATGACTCAGGTCATTCGAGACACATGCGTGTTTGATTGTTGACATGTATTTTGTTTTCCTTTTTTCTTAAATTTTGTTTTCGCACGAACACAAATCATGGCAATAAATTGTACAATTAACAAACTTGCTCAATTTCATTGTTTCTAATCTAAAATTGAGAGTAGGCAATTATGTTGCCATGCACACACGAGCGATATAAAATGATATAAAACGGTGATAAATAAATAACGATTGCACAGCCAAAGTAATTAATTAATGAAATATTAGATAATTAAAAATCGAACCAAGTGCCGTTGATAACAAACAAAAAAGTGAAGGAACGGAAAAACAATAGTGTCTTAGGAAGATCAGAATTGCGTGAGACAAACAGAGTGAGAGAGAACGAGCGATGCCAAGCCGTGGAAAAGGGACGGCAAGTGACATTAGACCGAACGTTCATGAACAAAAGCAAATATCGAGCATGATGTGAAAATTGGTCTATTTTTTTGATTCTAAGCAGCGATTTTTGTTTATTTCCAACAATGCAAAGTGAGACGGGCGAAGTGAGAAGCAAACAGTAACGGGTCGAAAGCGAGTTGTCAAGCAGTGTTTGCGAAATCAGCTGCTGATCAAAACAAAGCTGATCAATCTCACCTGAGCGTTGCGTCTGAGGCATGGGATCTCGTCGGATCAATAAACAAAACAAACCGCCGAGCCACTGCGAAGCTGGGCTTTAATTCAAGGCACCCTGTTCTCGCCCTGTCTGAGTTACCGTGCGATCACAACAAATAATGCTGCGCGCTGGCGTCGCGCGACGATAGATGCGCTAAAGAACAAAGAATGGTTGGACGGTGAGCTTGTGTTGTGTCGAATGCCAGGGCACCAGGGATGTCGGAGAGTGTTCACAACCGAGCCGAATTGTTAAAAACTTACGTTAATTTATGTGAGCAATTGGGTTGCGCTTGACATCTTTGTCGTGTGCGCTGCTGTGCGTCGTAACTGACAAGTGGCGTCTGCCTTGATAGATGAGCCACCAGCTGTTACTGCAACACTGTGATTGGACGGACAACGAGCGTTTCTTCAAGTTGCGCGCGCGAGTTGTCCTCTCTCTCTGTCAGTCTCAGCAAGTCTCAGTACTGTGCTGTGTGCTGTGCTTTTGTATAGGTAGATAGTTACACACACAATACTTTACTGCGTAGTATCTCGACACGAGGCATCAGGGACGTAGCGTTCACAAAGAGAACCTTGCTTTTTATCATTGCGCGAAAAAAAATATGACTTTTTGTATAAACAATAACAACAAAAATGAGCCAAGTAAGTTAGGGGGGAGATTCAATGATTGTTCGTCTTTTATATTGTTTATGATATAAAATGAGTATTGTTGGGTGTTTTTGTTATTGTTGTAATGTTTGTAAATATGATTTTTTATTTTTGTCTCTATACTAATTGTTTGGTTTTAGATTTGATGCATGACATATAAAATGGAGAAAGTCAATTCGAAATAGGACAAAAGTAATGAGTATGACATAAATAAAAATATATTCAATAAGGTTATCACCTCGGTTATCACTTTTAAGGATGTTTAAGGATGAGTTTAGTCGAGTACAATGTAAGTTAACAAATTTTTTATTTTTTGTTTTACAGTTAGTTTGGTGTTTATTTTTATTAATTCTTTTCTGTTAATATGATTGTTTTATTTTTTTACCATCAGTATTTTTATACAAAAAACATCCAGGTAATGCGTGAATGATCTGCTGCCATAAAATGATTTTTGTTTTTTTTTATAAAATTGTTTCAAATTCGTTTTTTCAAACGAATTTTGTTTATTTTAAAATTAATAATACTGTTGTTTTCTAAAAAAATAAAGACCGCAATTCGTCAAGCATGGGAGAATTTTTTGAGCACAATTAAACATAATTTTTTGTTGAAGAATGTTGACAAATAATGATTTCTACAACCTTCACCTCAAAAAACTAGAAAATTTCTTGTTCAATTTCTAGTTAATGACAAAGATTTAATTATTATTCATTAAAAATAATTGTCAAATAAATAAATTTGTTTTCATAATAAAAACTTTAGTATTTCAGTTTCTAGGAAAGAGTAAAACGAATGAATTTTTAGGCCTCGGGTAATAGCTATTTCCGCCCAAGGGCGGAAATATCGCGTATCAGCCCTGCTTCGCGGTTTAAAAGAATAATTAAAAAAAATCTACACTTACCTCTATATAAACTGAAATAAATTGAATGGAAATGAAGGATATCCATTTATTATAAATACAAAATTTATAAAAATAAATAAGTATTAATAATTGTTATTGCAAACTGAAAGATCAAAAGTTAAGATTCTTAAATATTTTAGTACTTTGAACTAATGTCAAAGTTGGTTTGAATCATAAAGGTGAAAAACGATAAAGATGTTTGTAAAACCTAAAAATAAAATGACAGCCATCATCATACAAATTTAAATGCTTTTTGTAAAAACTTGTCAAATCAATTATTATTCACCCACCATAGTAAATGTTTCTAGAGAAACAATAAAGAACTTCCCGGCTGTCAAATTACAGCCTTTAGTGGATCTCCTGATGATCATCTGAACATACCTACCGATTTTTAGAGATGGATTTTTTTTATTTAATGCATACCAGTTGGAATGGAATACGTCCGAAGAAATTTTGAAACTCTCTCTAGTGACTCCATTGCTGGACACTGTGAACGAATATAATTGGAAAAGTGCTGCTTTGTAGTAAAATACAAATGTCAAATGAAGAAAAAGGGGATCTGAAATCTGAGGTATAATGAACATCAAAATTATAAACAAAATTCGAGATGTGACACCAAGTAATTAAAATTAGCTTGACATACAATGATAGCCATGTACCCAACGAGACAAATTGAAACACTTAACACGGTTACTTGAAGTAATAGTATTAAGTTAAAGACAATCTCAAGATGATCTACGTATCGTATCAAATTCTGATGATGATGAATATAGGTTTTTAAAATGTAAAGACTGTCGATTGATTTTTTATTGTCACTGTTGAAATTGACCAGTCGTTGTCGCAAAATTTTGAAGTGTCCCACGATGTAGATGCACATCAAGCATAAACATAAGTCAAAGGATGCGTATGCTATGCTTATGAAATAGACGGTCAGTACCTAAAATTCAACATGAAAATCAAACCTATATGTTTAAATAAAAAAGTGTTTTATTTTATTATAAAACTATTTGAAAGATTATATATTTTAAAATTAAATAGTGATAATTACTTGAATAACGAAGAATATTTCATAAAATGGTGAACGAGATGTAGGAATATCCAACCATATTTTAAATGGGAGTTCTCTCATGGATTCGTTTTTTCTAATATTTTCTAGAAATTTACATTTGGAACTGATTTATAAATGTTGCAAGCAATTTCAAAAATTGGGCAATGTCGATATTGTTCGGATGTTTTGGACAATTCAATTTTATGGATCTTTTATGAATTGTTTAATGCATGTACAATTCACATCGAAATTTACATTCATTTTTTAAGTATTTATTACAAAATGATGTTTTAAAAGAATTGAATTCGAATTTTTAGTTTTTCCTATCTCGACACACTGGTTAGAGAGTGGGAACGCAAATGTAAACAGCTTCGACACTTTTTAGAGTGACATTGACGCTTGTTAACATTTGCGTTTATACTCTTACTAATACGAGAAGATAAGAAAAACTAAAAATTCGTATTGAATTATCTCAAAAGAGTAGTTGGTAATAAATATTGAAAAAAATTAATTTAAAGTATGACATACATTTTTAAACAATTTTAACTTGGTCTTATGAAAACAATTATACTTTGTTGAACGATCAGTCTTCTTTAACATGTGTAAAATGATTTCAATTACAAATTACAAATCTGTGTTTTACGTGGCATGTGTAACAAAAAAGTTTTTAAATCAATAGCAGATATTTTCTACTAACCAACAACAAATGACAAAAAATATGACCACATAGTCAACTGATTTAAAAACGAATAAATGCAAATAACAAACATTGCTGATTTTTCACATTTTCGTATGATCTTCATATCTTGATTGTTATAATTGATTTCCCAAAAATATTTTTGTACATTTCTAATCAAGTTGGTCAAATGTTTCCGGTTAATTGTCATTATGACAACTTTGAAACATGCAATTACATAGGTACTTAAATTGACTCCTAATCGTGCCGCTTCCTGAAATCGATTGACAGAAACATAAAGAAAGCACTATGTAAAATGATTTATTTGTTCTTTCTTAAATAACCGCTAGATGATTTGAATATAAGACTCTCAAACTAAAAATTTTATTTGGCTCTATTCCCAAGTAAAAATTTATATAATTGTTCATAGATGTCATATATATGAAACATAAATGGCACATATATGCAACATAAATGTCATATATATGGTTCCATATTTGTAACATATATGGCGATCCACCTAAAAATCCATTTATGTGCCATTTATGCGGCATATATGGATCCATATATGTGGCATTTATGTCTCATAAATGGGCCAATATATGGGGCATATATGTATATAAATATATAAATGTCCCATTTATGTTCTATATATGTGCCATTTATGTTTCATATATGTGCCACTTATAGACCCATATATAAATTTTTACTTGGGAATTATTATAAAAAATGGTTCTATCTTGGGTAAAAAGTTAGGAGGCAAATTAGAATAGAACATTTTATTCCAAATTGCATTTAGTGTAAAAACATAGATCTGATAAAAAAATGTTATGCGCGAAACATGACGGGTGTTTGAAAGTACAGCTTTTACACTTACCGTAGAAAACTTCGGTATGTATTTGGTGAATCTAATGAATTATTCTGTAACGCGGAGGTATGGAAACATAATATAAAAACAATTTCATCGGTGTGGTATAAAAAAATGACGGTGTTGAAATATTGTTGAAAAGTTTTTGATCAATATCTTTTTTTTTATCAATAATGTACTTACATTAAAATTCGTACAACAATGTGACAACTCCAATGATTCAATAACAGCTATTACGCTCAACGCAACGAACATGTTGATCAAAGCGAAGTCAGAAATTTTTCGACCGCGAGCATTTTCAAATGGCCAAAATCCAGTCAACTGCATAAAAATTTTTGTTACAATCACAGAATGGTATTTGATTTTAGCCATTATGCATGGTGCAAAATGAAACTGAATTTATTAAAATCGAAGATGAAATATATTTCCATCGTATTATTTAAATCTCGTGATGTTTTATCATTTTATGTTGTGCGTGAAGAACATGAAGAAAATAACAAAAATAACCACCAGTACACATCAAATGAAAGATCATGCAAAATTCCCGAGTTTCATCGAAAAACGTAGATTCGTCATACATATTTTATCCATAAATAGGGGTCCTAGATATACATAAATATTCTAACGCGTTACGAAATCTTCTATAAAGGTGAAAATGATTTAGTTATTGATGCAAGTAGTGCTATTGTGCAAAGGTTCAGACAGTATAATTTCCTATCAAAGGAAATTTGATTCTGTTCTTTTCACACTGTATATATATTTCACGTATCAGTGTTTATTACACCCCTCACAATATGTGCACGAAGTCGGCATCATCAGTCTTATTTGGTCGGACATTCAAATAATATTACAGTATATCTATATATTTCTGAAATGTATTCTGCAAAATAATTATTCAATTAATTCATCAGGTAAATAGATTGAATTTATTTTTTCCTGATGGAGATAGGTAAATTACTCAACAGTATCTTAGGCCATATTTTGACCGAATACGCGTACTGTGTTTCCAAGTTAGTAAGTACAACATTTTGTTAAAAATTTTTTGTGAACAAAATTTGTTTTTATTATTATAAAAATCCATTCTTATATTATTTCACCAAATAAAAAGCAAATAGAATTAGTGCTGCCTTATAATGTTTTAGGATTTGTTGACAAAAGTGTTGTTGAAATGATGGAAGTTTTGATGGAAGTTGAAGAAATTTATTAAAGTCCTGAATTATTAGAGCAATTATAAATGAAAGTCATGAGTAATAAAAAAAACGTGTGATTGGAGGGTGCATGGGGTGAACTACAATCATTGATCTCGAAGAAGAGGCGCGATATAAATGTATTATTTCTAAAAGGTGTTTTTAAAATGTTACAAATAAAGAAACAATATTTTTTCTTCGACTGCAACTAGTACAACCAGTTAAAAATTTAATGATTACAAATAATTTGTTCGATCGTATAAGTTACACTGTTTATTTCTGAACAAACAAGTTTGAAATACACAAGATCCATGTAATTCACATCATTTTTGCACTAGATGACGTACAACTAATCATAATACATTCGTTTTAAAAATTTCCTTCATTTTCGTCCTCACTAACACTGTAGTTCTCTTCGCTATTTTGCCGGTCAATGGCTACGAAAGTAGCTGCAAAACCTTTGCTAGAAACCGTTCCATCGCTCCTAAACCGCAGGAGCAGAGCTTCGTTCGTAGAAATAATGTCAGATGTATTCTATAATGAAAATATTCCTCATCATGATCATTTCATCTTGATCAATATATAATTTAATTTTTTTACTTAAAAAACAATTTTATAAAAAAATTGTTCCAATAAAATACTCACAGCATCCCCACAAAGTCTTCCAAAACTTGGTCCTGAAGAATCTAAGCCCGAATAAATCTCGACGTAATCGTAATTGCAATCTTTCTCATCTTCTAATTGAAATGATAGAAATGTTAGGTGGACATTTTTGCCAGGAGATGCTACGATGGACCAGTCACAGTCCGTTTGGTGGGCATAATTGTTGTATCCATATTTTGCGTGAGAATAAATGTACTTGGCCTCTTCATTTGCCACTAAGTATCCTCCACATACTGGAATATGTAATATTAATATTTTAAACATAATTTTAAGTTTCATCAGATGATTATTGAAACGATTATTAATTAAATATGGATAAATGAGCAAAACTAAACAATCACAAAAAAATAAGTATATTGTCGTTGTGTGTGATTGATAAAAAAGTATATACCAGTTGTATGAGATGCGCTAAATCCTTTGCGCTGAATTGAAGAATCACTTTTGAAGATCATATACATCTCATTTCTCGTGCCAATGATCGGATACGGTTCTTTATCGCCGCAGAATTTACCCAATAATAGGCTCTCGGGAGAATCTCCATCGAAAATTGCAATGTGATCGTAGGCACATTCCTGATGTTGTTCCACTTCAAATACTTGAAAAATCTGATATAATTTGTTTTTAATACCTTATTATCACCCTCTATGCTGGTTAATTCTTACAAAAATTGTCACTTTCGAAGATGAAAATTACACCTTATGAACGACCGGAAAGATAGTAATTTAGGTGAATCATTCAAAAAATGCAACTGGTTAATTTATATTGAAAATATACATTTTTTTGCAAATGTTGCAAAATATTGCTTAAAAATTATTTAAGAAGCTTTTGCATGGACGATTAATTGCGACACAGCGTTGTACGTAAAGATATATAACGAGAGTAAGTTTCATTGTATTTGTGCATGCACTATCATTAAGAAAGGCCGCCCAACAGTCATCAAGAAATTAAAAAAAAATTTAAAAAACAATGCATCCATTGTCATTTTGTGATCATGAACAATTGGCTTAAGTTACAACTTTATATCTGTATTGATAGAGAGATATTAGAATATATACCAGAATATCAAAGCTAATCTCAAAAATCCGTCAATACCATTTTTAATCTTTAAATAAGCAACAAAACAGTAGTGATTCCGATTATTTAAAAGGGGCCTAAAGTCTATCAATCACTAAACAAATTACAGCGATTGATTAAAAATTGAAGAAAATAGTCACTTCATTTGCCAGTCCTCTTAAACTATCAGAGAGAAAATGTTGGATAATGACGTTCCGTTTGCAAATTGATAAACTGTTGGGCGGTCTCATTTACGTATACGAAACAGAAAAATTACCTTACAAGTTACAAAACATTTTTTATCTTCTTTTCATTTGAGATTGCAAGTGCCAAAACATAAATGTGAAAATTGATCTCGGAGTGATTCAAGAAGGAGAGCGTGCAAAAGTACCACTCGAAACAGCGGACAGTAAAGAGATCCGGTCATGGTCATCACTCAAGAGGTCGTTATTGTCAGCAATGCGACATTATCTATTGAATCTGGATCAATCTGTGAGAAAGAGCATATAGGATAAGAGTCAACAAATTTTCATTTCCAGACGTATGAAAAAAAAAAAAAAAAAACGTCATATGTTTATAACGTTGTTACAATTTCTTTTTCGTGTAAAAAATGTTTGTGCACTGAAAAAATAAGTGTCCCTTTTTCGAACGATTTCTTTCCTCGGTCCTGAATTAATTACGTGCTTGACATTTCGCTTTCAACCGCTTTGTTCTTTTTTACTAAGCTTATTTTTTTTTTCATTCACTCTTTCCGGTCGTTGCATGTTGCGTTGTTTTTCATCATCAAAGTGACAAATTAATGATTACAAATCACTTATAGATCTCTCACCAGTTTGATTCGATGGCCTGGAGTCGTTTTGAAATGCCAAACGCAGTCTTTCCTCGACGGATAATGTTCGGGATAATTTGGCGAAGTGATGATCCCAGTTGCATTTGTGATCTCGTATTTACAACCGCCTTCCTTGCAGTCGAAGCCGTTTTCGTGGAGCGTGAATCCGTTATGACAGGAGCACTGATACGAACCGATTGTGTTTTTGCATTCGTGTTGGCACCCGCCGTTATTATTCGCACACTCGTCCATGTCAATGAAATACACCGCGGCAAATCCGGACTTTTGCACGCTTGAAAATGAATCTCAAATGAGTCAGAGGAATCAATAAGAGAAAATGATCAGTTATATTAAACCAATCAAAAATCATCGCTCACTTATTATCAGACGAAAAAGTCAGTTTCATTGAGTTCCCCTCGGAAGTTATGAGCGGAGGCAGCCGACTACCACAAAACACGATACGTTTGCGTGGTATCTCGTCTTCTACGTTGCTCGTCACCTCGACCCAATCATATTCGCATTCCTCGTAATGAACGTTGTTGCCTTCCAGATCAAAATGTGTGAAGTTCATTGTAATGCGGTATTGAGGAGGAGCAATGATCTCCCAGACGCAGTGTTTGTTACTGGGATAAGCTTCTGGAAAAGATGGACTGGTGATGGTACCATTGTTGGTGTTCAACACCCCACCACAGGCGTCTGAAAAAAAAAATATTAGTTACAATGTGTCATCCAGATTTATACGTTAGGCGTCAAATATGATTTTTGGATGTATTTTGCAGACCTTCACAGTGCTTGCCGTCTGAATGTAACTCGTATCCTGGTTTACAGGAACACTCGTACCCGCCCAGAGTATTTATGCAGTCATGTTCACAACCGTGTTCTATCAAAGCACATTCATCAAATTCTGCAAAGAGACATCAATCATAAATTCTGTCATGTAAGTTAGTTTTACAAAAGTTACACATCTTTTTTAACAGATATAATTGCAAAATAGTGCAAAACATTAATCGTGTAAAGACCTTTCATGAATGTAGCAGCGAACCCAGCTTTCTGAACGGAACTATCGCTCACAAATTTGACAAACAGCTTATTGCCCGTGGATCGTATGTCGGGCGGAATTTTCGGTCCGCAATAAACCCCGATGAGGGGCGAGTCTGATTGATGGCCGTCGCGAACCTCGACGTAGTCGTAAATACAATTATCGTGGTTCTCAATTTCAAACGATTGGAACTTGAGTGCGATCTGATATTTTTCAGGAACTGTTAGCCTCCAGACGCACTCCTTGCTAAACTGATATTCTTCAGGGTAATTAGGCGACTCAAGGTGACCAACTCCGTCGAGCTCGACATCGCCGCCGCAAACCGCTTCGTAGTTGGCCGCAAAACCACGGTGGGTGCTTTGTTTGCTCGAAGTTACGTACGTCACTAACATTCGACTCCCTGTGGAGTTCACGGTTTCGTGAATTTTCCCACTGCCGCAAAATCGACCTGCACATAGATTTACATATTAGAATTAAACTTGTTCAATTCTAACTAAATAATTAAAAGATATTAAAAGATATTTATGCAACAAATATAAAGAATCAAAATTACTTTAACTAAAGTAGATTTGACAATTTTGAAATCGTACAAGATTTTTTATTATATATATATAATATATACAAAGAAAATAACGCTCGTAAGTTAAATAAAAGCGTTTAAAAAAATGGTTTGTGAATGAAATGTGAATAAATTTGAATTGTTACCTAAAGTGGGACTTTTATGCCAATAGCCATCTCTGATCTCCAGATAATCAGAATGACAATAATCGCTCTTATAAATGTCTAAAAAAGTTATGTTAAGAACTATTCGTTCGCCATGGGTGGCAGTGATTCGCCATTCGCAATGCTGCCCGTCCAAGGGCGGCGGTGAATTAGGTGGCAGTAAATTATTGAAACTTCCGCTGCTTTCTTGGCAGGTTCTTCCGCATTCTGCAATGAACAGGGACAAAAATTAAATTATTTGATCGAATCAGAGCTCATATCAGAGTTCGGAGCGATTTAAATCTTTTTTTATCGTGGTCAATTACTTACTGTGGCATTTGTAGAGCAAATTTGTTTGAGCTATATCTCCTTCGCTTAATCGAACACGTTGACCGATTTCCGGCCTCTTTTTTCCGTGCACCTCCATCGGTAAAATCGTGTCCAGATAGGTACCTTTCGAAAATGTGTTTTTCGCATAATGCATAATTGAATCGTAATCGTACGCCAGGCCCAACGAATTCACTTCTTCATCGGTGAGTTTGTTAAAATTGTACTCTTGACCTAAAAAGCAAGTCCGGTTTGATCAACGAGATCAGGAAATGATCAATTTATCAATTTGGTCAATTTTTTATTTCAAATAAAAACGATTCGACGATAAATTAATAGACAATAAGATGCATGAAATGTTGATGAATTTTTGACAGTCTCTCACCATTCATTATGTTATCTCGAATAATTTGAACATGCCTGTCTCGATCCGGCCTGGTATGTTCGTGCCAGAACCCAACGACATGTCCCAATTCATGTACAACGATACCAAACTTGTCACAATTCTTTCCTATGCTTATTGCCTGTGGACCGTTTCCTCGTTTTCCAACAAACGAACAGCATCTGAAAAATAATCATACATCATAATTTGTAACGTTATTTTCAAATTGTATTTTTGTCTCGAACCATCAATTTTGAGAAGTTTAAAACAATTTTAAGAACTTTAAAAAATATATAAAAAATACAATTATTTGTTGAAATCAGGTGAAATTAAATTCAAAGTTTCAAATAAATAAATTTAAAAAAAAGGAATTTTTTTAATGTCAAATTTGTGTGTATAAAAAAATTGTTCAGAATAAGAATAAAAATTAAAGGTCAAGTGGGAAAATAACGACCTGACTATTCAATAAATTAACAAACAATTTATTCTAATAAAACTATAATGCTGGTAGAAATTTGTTCGGGTCGGCCGAGTCAAGGTTGTCTGAAAAACTGATTGAGTTTCAAAAGTATATTAACAACGACTATTTTGACACAGGATGAAGAATTTCCACGAGATAAAAATTTGCAAGGGTTTTTTTTTTCGTATTGGATTTACCCGCAAGGCCTTTCCGTGAAAATGATGTAGTTGGGATGCTCCCTGGGGACCCTCTCGACAAACTTGACGCACGTGAAATTTTCCCAGTGGCGCATCGCCTGCTTGAACAATGCTTTGTGCGCTCCAGAAAAATTGCCATCAATTTCGTACGGTATGACACCGTGATCCCAAATGCGCTCTTTCCGAGCCGTCGCAGCTCTTCTGTTCCTGTTCGACTTATAAGAGTACTTGTCCCTTTCGTGGTAATCTTTTTGTTCTGACTTGTAGTGGCTCGATTTATGCTTCCTGCGCTTGTGATTTCTCCTGTGATGTCGTCCGTGTGATCTACAAACAGAACCAAAAAGAAATTCATCAAAAAAACAAAAAAAAAGTTGTCATGCGACAAAATTAAAACAAAATTGTTGTCTTCCTAAAGCTGTTATCTCGAATATTAAATTTGTTTCAGATTTGTTACACATGAAACACCAAAAGACCATTTTTTTTGTTCTCAATATTTAATTTGAATTGGGAAAAAATACCTCATAATTTTGCGGTTCTGTGTTTCGATTAATTCGACGTTATTATCATTGTTTTTTGTTACTAAATTTAAATTAGTTGGCTTCCTATAATCTACAAGAGATTTATCATAACTCAATTTGTCATAATTACTCCTGTCATCTTTGCTTCTTATCATCCGGTCATCTGCAAAAAAATATAGAAAAAATTAGTGACCATGAGAAAAATGTCCATTAAAAATTTTTTGTTTAATTCAACCAAAAAAGTAGCTTTTTAATTTGTAACTTGGAAAAAGTTATAAAAGTAAAAAAGATAAAAAATTAATGAATAACACTGAACACATCCTGGATAGCTTTCAATCCTAGAAATCACTTCATTGAACAAAAACAAACTATCAAAACCATGACATTTCTTTTTACTATTTTAAATGACCGATTCATTTGGTAATGAAATAGATTATAAAAAAAATCGTTCACGTGCCAATGACGTACGTCACAATTACATCAATGACTTTACACTTTTTTGTTCAGTTTTTTTTGATCAGCTTTTTGCATGTTCAGGTACTTTTGAGTGACTTCGAGGATGTTCGGCTGTCTTCGGGTATGTTTCAATTCTGTTGTTAAAAAAATAATAATAAGCAATGTGCAGTGCAATGAATGAAGGTAATGGATTCTGAAAAGATTGATTGATTGATTCACATGTTTGTTCATTCAATCATGGTGCAATGGAGAGTACGATGAGAACAAACATCGGTCCAAGACGATTCGCATCGTTGGATTTTCTGCCCTTATAATGTTCCTCGTGTTGGAACGTGAACAGTGTTCCAAATTTTTGCAACTCAAAACTTTTTTTTTATTTTCAGTTCAAAAAAACGTCTAAAACATTCTCAACAAAAATTCTCAGATTAAGGATCAATTAAAGCGGTTAGAAAATTGATAAAAAATGTATCACAAAAAAGGACAAGATAAAACACCGCAAACATATCCGTAGTGGCCCAAACATGAATCTGAAGTCACTTGAAGACACTCGAATAACCCGGAAAAAGCTCAAAATTACCAGAACATATTTAATGTGATCAAAAATATGAATGGGAGATATAACACAACGTCGTGACAAGGGATGGATTTTGGCCTAAATTTTTATGCAAAAATTACACTACATGAAAAAGTATCACTATTCCGCTGGTAACTCTTCGATGAAGACAAAAAAAATTCGTTCGATTTTATATCGCCATCAAACATCTCGATAAACAGTTTTTCTCACAACTCACGTTTATGCAAATCTTTAATGTTTGGATTATAATTGAAAATGTGCGAAATTTTTATTTCAGATACGCCGCACGTAAATTCTGAACGTCGATCAGCTTATGTTCAATACAGCATCGCTCTTGCAATTTGAAACTTCGTGATCAAAATTTAATGGAGAATATTATCGTACACATCCTATCATTAAATATGTATCATAATTTCAGTCTTAATTGGACTTTTATGAACTCGATTATAACATTAAAAAAATTGAAATTTATAATTACATTTTTCATATTTAATCTGAGAATTTTCATCAGTAAATAAAATTTGCAGTCGCATAACTCATTTAAAGACATCAACCGTGTATAAAGGTTGCTCCTAAAAATGCACTGAGAGAAAATTTTATGCAATCATTTGAAAATGCCTTATTGGAATTTACTGAACTGTTCATTGCACGATGTACAAGTCAAACAAAGCCGTCAATTTGAGCACACATCTTTCAAACAAATTTTTCGGTGAAATTTCAATTATTGATATTTTTTAAGTGAACAGTTCAATAATTTATTGGAGAAAGAATTTTATCCACGCTCTACTGTATAATTTTCTGTACAATCTTTTCTCTGTACACCGTTTGAAATGAATAAGAAATTTTTCTGTCTTTTTTTTGTTTTGTTTTTTGATGCCTAGTTTAACACCGATGTCTGATCTCACACATTGTAAGTGTGCGAATTAATAAACGACTTGTGAAAAAAAAAGTTACATCAACCTATACTTACAGTGGATTTGAAAAACAGTATTATCTTGAGACCATCTTCTTCCACTAACTTTAACAACTATTTTAACAATCGAATTTTATAATTTGATACTCGATCCACATTTTAGATCGTGAAACGTTTACGTTTTTACCATCTTCACTACTTCAGCAGCGTAATCCCAACCACGGTGTTTCTGCATCGACGAACGTTACTTCTACAAACAATTTTATTATCATTTCACTTCGTCGCTTCTCCGGATTCATGACCTATATTATTTTCAAATAAAAAACCAAATTACAATTTTTTTTCTTTCTGCCAAACAAACTTTGGCACTTTGTGATTTGCGTACAGAAGTCCAAACAATTTTCCTCTAATTTTGCATTGAATCAAAAATTGATTTATCTCTTTAGTGTCCAATTGAAGCGATAAATGCATCGGAATTGAGTATGCGTTTGCCACAATTTCGACAAGTTGATCACAATTTATTTTGATGATCCGAACAGAAGTTTTCAGAAAACCATTCTCGTCATCGGTAATAGCCGAAAGTATATATATCCACCAAACGTCCTCTTTCAATCTGACGGTTACTCTTCAGAACTATGTATTAATCAAAGTAAAAAGTTTCTCGAGTGCTCTCTTATACTTTGTAGCATCAAAAATGAATTGTTTAAAAGTGATTTCCATTTATTTTAAATTTAATATCTGGTTAAACTTTCAAATCATTACCCTTCCACCATTCCTTATGATGCTTTTTATTTCGGTTTGAGTGATCGTTCTCAGACGAATTCTCTCCATTGAAAGCCGGTATCCGCAGGTCCATTTCGTATTCCGCGTTTGGCAAAGCAATGTCACCAAGAAATCCACCTTGAACACGAATTATTGTTATTATTAATAATTGCGAACAATTTTTTGATCATTAAAAAAGGGGACGGGATAAGTTTCAATAATCAAAATAATGTTTAATCCAACAATCAAAATTGAATTGATTTATTTATAAAAATAATAATAATGATAATAATAATATGAAATAAAATTATAATACAAATTGTCGTGCAAAAATAAAAGGATGAATTTTATTTTCAAACAATCACATCGATTTGTTCAATTAATTAGGCAAAATTGAATTCAAAAGTGTTGTCAAATACTGTGTTCTAGAATTTGCAGAGTTAATTTGCATAACATTTGACTGGGCGCGTATTTCGTATTGATTCGAATGGAGAAACCCACTATACTCGTCGCGCTTATGCCTACATTGACAATGCGGTGCGTATTCATCATTGCTCGGTGCTCGTACATCTCGCACGCGCGTTATCTATCATTAATTATAATCAGCCAGCTAATCCACCCGACTTCGCCCGGGTAGCCCATATGAAATTATACATAGGATGCTAAAAGGGATATCCTTGCCAATATCTATATAACACGGATCCATTTATGTTTCATACAAAAAGCAATTTTAAAACCAGTTAAATAAAACAAAAACGAAAAAATGTCATTTCAAAATGATGAAACGGTTGGAGTAATTGTTCCGCTTGAAAAATTAATTGACGTCCTTTCGAACAAAAGTGTAATAGCTAGTTCGATCTGAATTTCCAAACTTTTATATGTCTCTTTGCGAAACTTGTCGCGCGTAATAATTTAACAAATATGATTGTCGCATAACCGAACGAACGCAATTTGCGTAATCGTGATGCGGCCATGCTTTTGCGTTCGTCGCTCCTCCGACATACGTCTAATTATTTTGTTGTGTCAGCCCGTGTGTAATTCGAGTCCACTGTGCAGGAAATAACGCTGTTACTTTAAACAGACGCAATTTCACTTCATTTTAAACTGCTCGTTCCAATCGCAATTCAATCACACGTTACTCGCGATTCAGTTGGCATTGTGCAATTAGTGGGAACTTCTTTGACAGCCATACATTTCTTTTTTTTTTTGCATTTTACAAAGAGACTTTTAGGCAGTTTTACTTTTTTTGTCCTGCAACGCGAACCCTTATTTTAACTTTTTAAAGATTTTTTACATTTTAAAATACTTCTTTTTTTTAATTTTTCTACAGGCTGAATTTCAGTTTAAAAAAATGATAAAATTGAATTGAATTGAATTCATACAAGAATGATGCTTTTGGTGATAATATGGTTCATCTCATTTTCTTGAATGTTTCAAGTGACTGATAAACATCACACCAAACTTCTACAATTCACGAGCGAACCGCGTGTGAAAGTAATTTATATTCATTGTGAATGATTAAAAAAATTGTGTTTAATTTAGAAATAAGTTTGAGCGCGAACGAGTTAAATGGCAGTAAAGTATGTTTATATACTGGGCACGCAATTTTTGACGCGATTATGAGTGAATTCAACGTATATTAAAATAACACTGACAAAAAAATTTTTTTTAAATATTGTATTCATTTGAAATAATGATTGTTTCGCAATCAAAGATTTAATTTCAAATGATCTTTGAAACTTCATCAAAATGTTTGAAAATTTTAATGAAATTAAACAAAAACAATAGAAAAAAATTAAAACAAAATAATTAAAAAAGAAAAATTACCCGAATTTAAATCTCGATGATTTAAACTTGCTTTCAAAACTAGTTGAAAGTAGTGTTTTTAAAAGTTTATGATTACATTTTATTTATCTGGCCTCCTATGAGGCCAAGTGCACGAACAGATTAACAATAAATTCAAAATTGTTTATAATTCACTTGAAATCAGTTTAGATGAAGTTCAAAGTTCCTCTAAATTTCTCAACACATCTCAGAAGGAATCAACTTTGATGCCAAAAGTTGCAAAACTTTTGATCCAATATTTTTCCCGCTTTCAACTTCACTTGCAAATATATAAAAATTCAAAAAACAAAAGAAAAAAACAGAAAATTTAACCGAACAAAAAAAATGATGGAAAATGATCTACACTTGTGGGAATAGTGAGAAAAATGTTGCCAACACGTGACACGATTCGGGAAAAGTTATATCAGTGGAAGATAAGGCAAAAATATTGTTTCCTGAAAACTTGTGTGAGATTTGTAGCCGATCGGTTTCGGGTTTATCGTGGTGATAAGAAAATTGTTACCAGCTTTACAGATGTCAAGATCCACGTCAGCGGAGACGGTGTGGGCAAACTTGGTGCTCGTCAATTGCTCGATGGTGAAGCTGCGGCGGCGTCGCGCGTCGATGATCGACGCCTGCAGAAGAGCGAGCACGAACAAAACAAAAACCTGTCTCATCTTAAAGACACTCGCCGTACGACCGGAACATTCGTAGTCTCACTCGTTATCTCTCCAATGAATCACATTTTAGTTTTTCCAAGGACGCGGTGTGTCGTCGCTTTATCCTCCAGCATAACGGGCGTTCACCCCTCGATTATTTATTAAATCCGTTTCCTCACGGCACAATTGACCTTTCACACACTCATCTGGCTTCGGTGAAAAAAAAAGAAAAAAAAAGAAGATGAAGAAGAAGAAGGAAAAACGAAAAATGTTATCTCGCACAAGTTGTGTTGAAAAGTGACGATTTCGTTCCCTGTCGCAGAAACTGGGATTGAAAAAATTTTTTGGATCAAGCGACTGTGCGAGTTCGCCGGGGGGAATTATTATCGTTGATTTTTTGTGAAAAATTGTGAGATACAGATAAAGCTCGTGTGGCGGAGAGTTCAAAGTTCACGGCAGCGCTGATGTATCGCTTAGTTGACTGGAGAACGAGAACCGATGACTGAAACTAAATTCAGTTGAAGTAACTGGTTCGCGAAGCGCGCGCTCGTGCATCGAATTTGTAGGAGGGGATGCGACGTATCACAAGGGTGAGCAGCTGTGAGAAGAAAGTGAGAGCGTACGACGAAAGCAGGACAGATTGCCCAAGAATTAACTGCAAACAACTGCCAATGGGTCTTATCTCCCGGCGAGAACGAGATACCGTACGGCCACAAACAAAAGGGATTGATTAGAGCTCGCCTCTCAACGATGCACCGCAACGCTGTCCCTTCTCGTGTATATTCTCAGCCACCGCACTTTTTATCCTTTTTTTTTTTTGCTTTTAATTTTTCATCGCGTACAATGTTAGCTTCTTTTTTTTTACAGACGGAGATCCATTTAATCCACTCAATAAAATTAATGTTAAAATAAGAAATCGCTTGTGTCTTTTCTTCCTAAGTTGAATTTGTTAGATCTCATTTTTCTAACTGAGCTAATTTAAGTTTTAACATTAAAAATTTACTTTTAACAGATACAGCGGAGATAATTATTATACAACCAACCTTCAGTCATTTTACGTACACCTTTATACAACAAATCCGTTCTTTCATCTATTCGTGTGTAATTTCCTTCAATTGAACTCCGTAGTAGGGGACAAAACTAGCGTTCGGAGATAAGTCGAAACTACTTCTATTAATTAAAAACAAAGAGTGTCAGATAAATACAAAAAAAAGTTTTATAATACATCTTTATAATACATTAATTCACAGATTAAAAAATGTACAGCGTCGATAAATAAGTCTTACATATCGTCTAACCACTATAATACCTTATGAATGATATTCAACAGTGAATTGTTTTATATGTATTTACAAACTTGAATGGATACTTTTCTAAATCTGCGGAATCTGCGTGGTACAAAAGAAGTTTACAAAAAGAAATGGAAAATCTCGCTTGGTATATGGATAACAATTTTGAAAATGAATCATTCATAAATTATGTTCGATGATTACAGACTAATGCTAACAAAATAAATTATTTTCACCAATGTCAAACTAAGAATAAATTAGCGTTTAATGCAAAACTGTTCCGTCTCAACTGATGTACAATTTACCAATAACAATACATACTTATAATTTCGTGGTTCAAATTCTTAAAAAAAAATATTAATAATAAAAAATTTAGAAAAAGAACAACAAAAAATAATGGTTTTCACATTTGTTCCTCGGTAAATGAACGAAAATAACGATAACTGAATTTTTGTATGATATTTTTTGTACGATTGGAGTGATAAAAAATTGCATATTGAATTTCTCTGACTAGTTCTACACAAAAATGTTTTGCTTTCGATATACGTGAACGATCATAGTCTTTTTTTCTGAAAACAATGCAAAACGTTATAGTAAAATACATTATTAACTCATACGATTTTCCGTTACATAAAATACGACAAAATTCATAGCACACGCCTTTGACAACTCCACAAAATTTCGATGGAAATTCGCAAATCTACCGATGTACATTGGATAAAAGAAAACAACTTACGAAATGAAGTACAGTAATAAAATGCGACTGAAAATGCCAGTTTTTGTTGTAATAAAAAAACAAAAAAAAACAAAGTCCTTTATAATGACGTCGAATTCTCGGACGATCTCGGAGATCGATTTTTTACAACTTCTCACCGCTCAAATTTAGCACGTTGTAATAAGAATGATCCGGGAACCTATCTAACTCGATATAGTCTGTTTCGTCGAGCAAAAGATTCTCCGCGAGAGAAACGAGTTCGGAGAATGTTGGTCTGCGCGCAGGTTCCTTGTCCCAGCAATAAAACATTATGTTGTATAATTCTCGTTTGCAATGCTCAGGTCTTTCCAGTCGATATCCTTCCCTCACTTTTTTCATCACCTAAAAAGCAACATTCGCAATTTCATTACTCCAATAAAATGAAACCATTTTACAGGCAAAACAAATTCAAACAAAAATAAATAAAGTGTTCTGATGTCTCTTTAAAATATATTGCAAAGATCGCACTCACTTCGGCAGCTCGCAGTCCCGGATACGGCGTGGAACCGAGGGTCACAATTTCCCACATCAAAACACCAAAGCTCCAGATATCAGATTTGACGGAGAAAATATTGTCGTAAAGACTTTCGGGCGCCATCCACCGGATGGGAAATCGACCTTCAGATTTTCTTTCGTAGATCTGATTCAGGGCGATGTCTCTCGCGAATCCAAAATCCGCGACTTTGCACGTCCGATCTTCGCCTATGAGAATGTTTCTGGCTGCAAGGTCTCGGTGTATTATTCCTTTCGAGGTCAGATATTCCATCCCCTTTGCAATCTGAAATTGAAATTGATATTCATCGGTTGAAATGATTGGTCTGTCGAAGATTAAATTAATTTTCTGGTATGTTAATATAAACCAACTTGGTAAACAAATCCCGTGAGATCTCGAGACGTGAGACAACTTCCGCCGTGGTTGCGTTCCTCTCGAGAATTTCTCAGATAACTGTGAAGCTTGCCACCGCTCACGTACTCCAGAATCACAAATATTGGCTCGCGGTCGGTGCAGCAGCCAAGCAGTCGGACTACGTTCGGATGCGGGTCCAAAGTTTTCATAACTTTGAGCTCCTGTAGTAGGTCATTTCTTTCCGACTCGGTTGCACTCTCTTTGACAGTTTTTACCGCAACTATACTTGGCCCAGGAATCCCGTCTATGTCAATTGCTTCGCACTTGTACACCTGCCCGAAACATCCTTCACCAAGGATGCTAAATACCTGTAACAAATATCTTCTTATAATTCTGATTTAATCATTTTTAAACTCATTTTATTTATTACTTCAATCTTTTTTTTAACTCATACTTGAATATAATAAAATAAAAATGTAAGTAAAAAATTACTTTTATCCTATGACGAGGAAATTCCCAAATATCTTTGGACGATTTTTTCAGTGGACTGGCCTGATTTTCCTTCTCCCATGCTTCGTAACGATTACTTAAAGCTTTTGGACCTCGCCATTTTCTAAGTACAAATGAAGGATCGTCTGACATGTTAGATTCGCTTGGGGACGCTGGCTCCTTCTGGAAACACATACAATTTTTTTCAAATAAATCTCTAACTCATAAAGTGTACAATTTTTTTTTTCTTTTATTCTTTGTTGATACTTAAAAAGTAAATTACCGGTTTGCCATTCGAGTGACCGCACAATTTGTAACGCGCCAGCCAGATAACAGCACCCACTACAATAATCAACGCAGACAAAACAACGACTGGCACTAAAATCATAACAAGTTCGCGAGGCGCAGGAGTCACTTCGCTCGGTCCAGTTTTCGAACTTGTGACCGGGTCATCCACCTTGCTCGATGTCACACCGATCTCACTCTCATCTTTTGCACTCTTGTTCTTGTCCGTGCTGTCGTTATCTCTGACTTTGCTTTCGTTTCGACTGTCCAAACTGTCCTTGGTTATGGTTTCCGTTTTTGGAATGAACGCAATATTTGAGGATGAATGAGATTCTGTTTTGGGTGTAGTTGTCCAGATTTTTTTGGTCGGTGAAATTGGCGAGATAGATGGATAGGAGTCCAACAAGGACGGTCGTGCTGGAAAACTCTGCAGGTGCGGAGGTTTCGGAAACGGCGGCCGGCCCCAACGCCCAGGACCGTTGTATTGACTAGAGAATCGAGTACTGAAAAATAATACAAAACAAAAATATTGTAAATTTTGTATTGAAAATATCAACTCGACAGATTTCTATTTTTGTAATTTGTTTTTGCCAGAGTTGTTTTATACAGTTTTTGTAAGTGTTTTTTTTATTGTCCATCCGTATCAGATTGGTTCATTCGTACAGTTTTATTGTTACGAGAAATGAGTAAACACTTTTGTTTGGAGCAGTTGCAAAAAAATTAAATTGCACTTCGTACCAATAAGATGACGAGAAGTAATTATTTATTTTTGTTGCAAACCGCTGTTTGATGGCTGAATAATATTTTGAGTACATTGTGGTGTATTTTTAATTGGCCAATGTTTATTTCATGTTACTTCGTGAATAATTTGGAACGGATTCTTATGTAATATTTACTCTGCGACGATTTATCTTTCGTTGCGGATCAAATTGTATTTGTCGTAAGCGGATCAAAAAGTGATTAATTTTTTTCGCGTTTAGCATCCGCTTAGTGTTACTTTTTTAAATCTTTGACAAATTTGATTTAAATCAAAATTAAAATGTTTTTAATTTTAAGAGATTTAAAATTATGACAGGTAGTCAAAATTCGTACCCAGTGAGTCCGCTGTCTGGTGCTGAACTATTTCTAATGATGACATGCACTTCGGACTTGGAAGTGAGTTTCCCATCGGATACCGTAACGTAGAGAAACATATTTTTTCCACTCTGCGTATAAAAATGAAATTCAATTAAAATTCATTAGAACTTAATTTTCATTTTGATTAATATTATTCAGAGTTATTAATGAAAAAGTTACCTTCTCCTTGAGTGTTTCATTGATCCGAATAACGCCCGTTATGTTATCGATGCTGAATGGTAATGGCGACAAATCCTGATCAGGCGCTGAGTATAATGAACCAACCTCGAGGCCATATATCAGATCAGAATCCTCGTCGTCACCGGCATGGACCCGAGTAACCACGGTGCCGACAGGCTCCGTGTCCTGGAGCACCCATTCCCTCTGCAAATTCATGTATGGCGGAGTGTTGATCTTCGTTTGGTCGTCCGCTTTGCACACTGGAACGAAACAACAAAATTAAAAGTCCAATCTAACGTTAGCTTATTTACAATTCAAAATTAAATTTCTGTATGAAAATTTGATCGTCAAATAAATTTTGTTTTAATAAGCACATTCCTCTAACGGCAAGTGAATTTCTTTTCGGCATTAGAATATCATATTTTGATTGCCTAATCAATACTCAAAATTTCGATGTAAGGTTGAAAACAATAATTTGAAAAGAATTTATTTTGACGATGAAATAATGAATTTGAACAAAAAAAAAGGAAAAATAAAGAGCTGATGAGAGATTGACCTTAATATCCACTTTGATAGATTTTGAGATCAGTTCAAGAAGTAGAGTATGACAGCGCACCTGAACACCGCAAGTGATTTACTCTACGTGCAACATCGCCTTTTTACCTAATTATTTAAAACACGCGATAATAAAAATATATCGTTTAAAAAAATTTTGAACTATCTATTTATTCCATCTATTCATCTTCTAATTTTGGTTCTCTTTTTTTGGTATTCTTCATTTGAAAATTTCCAATGATGACTATTCAAATGCGATCGTGTCTTTATTTGTCTTTGACGATGATTAACATAAAAATATGTACATCTGACACGTAACCATCGTTTAGCAGAAATGTGAGAAACGCCGAACTTTCAGACTTTACTTTTGCTTGAGCACGGGCCATATTTAGTCGAACTGCAAAAACGCAATGCAGTTTCTTTCCGGAACGCTTAAAACATTAATTTTCAGTTTCGTTATTTAAGAAACAAAACGAATTTTTTTCGTTAATTAAATATTTTGTTTGTTAACATAATTTTTTGTTACAGTTTTGTTGCACAGCAAAAATAATGTTGGTTCAATTAGAAAAGATTAAAGATATGATAAACGAAATGAGTTATAAATTTTCAAGCAAACGATGTCGGGTTCCCGAAAAAATGTCTACCCACACTTTGAAGTGCGTGTGCATGTAGGGACAGTGAAAGTTTGGCCTGTCAGAGGCTCTCAGGCCGAATTTATTTGAGTTACCTGTATGTTAATCAGAGTGATTAAAATAAAAAAAATTCTCCGATTCAAGTTGAAAGTCGAAAAAAAGTTTTTTTTGTCACGAAAAAAAAAAACTTGAAATTATATAACTTTTATTTCTTATAAATCGCATCCTGATCTGATAACTCTTTGTATTAATGACTGATAATTAAAAATTAATTGTTCATGAATATTTCATGAAAAAATTTGCAGTTATGTGTCACCGAGTTGTTTCACTTCGAGTTCGAATAAATTGTGAACCCGGTAAATAAATCTTAAAAGGAAATAAATAGACAAATTTTATGAAAGCTACAAAAATGATTCGGTTAAAATCGTCCATCGAAATGAAACGGATAGAAATTTTCATCGATAATCCGGGGCTGTTATAAATTGAACTTTCACTTTGGTGATTCCAGCCAACTTTTACGTCCAAGGCAGCGCTTCATTTTTGTACACAACAGCGAGTTCAAATACCCATTCCTTTGGCACACAACAATTCCTGATTCTGCTTAGCGAAAGTGCCCTGACGTCAATAACCATGAATACTAATGAGATGTATCTATATATAAAATCATAATCAATCATCTTCATTACGATCTTTATCCAACCGTTTTTCCTATCCGTCCTTTTGTAACAATCCCATGGCTTATTTTAATTCTCCCAAAACAAACTTGTTTAATTTTCGTAACATTATTTTATTGCAAAATTTTTTGTTCAACTCCATTTATAATTGCATCTTTGAGAAACCTATCTAAACCACCTGGGAGTTTAAAGTTGTAGAGTTACTTCTAAACTTGTACATGAATTACCGTTTTCCGTTGACAAACAAACATGACATGAAATGCTATACGTTTTCTGATTGAGATAGCAGTACAAAAGTGATTTCTTGTGCACTGTCTGGCGACCTGATTCGATCATTCGCAATTATTTTAAAACACGTCTGATGTTGCAAATTTTCTGCAAACGGAGATCATTTTACAGAAAAGAATTGGTTTTCATTTTATAAGAAATTTATATTTTTATCAGTTACAAAAAATAATAATAATAATAATAACAATAATAATGATAATAATAATGATAATAATAATAATAATAATAATTTACTACAAAAATAATTATATGGGTTCAAAATTTAAAAAAAAAGGTAAGCTCATGATTCTTGGAAGAACAACAAAGGATTGCGTAACCTTGGGGAACTACAATCTTTCCCTGGACCATCTTCCAAATGACGTCAGAGGAGTTTTTTTCCAAGACCCTATAGATTTTTTTCCCATTCAACCGCGCGATCCGTCGGATTCACATAATTGATGATAAAGTTATGATGACATCCTCTGGGATTCATGAAAGTTCTCAAATTGTCGGTATAACTTTTTCATTATTTCTCTACCTAATTTTATATTTAAAATCAAGCGTGAAGACGCGACGTTGAAAAACGTTCATTTCCTTTCATCAGGAAATTATTTAAATTCGACATTTAAATTTATGAGATTCTCAATTCTTGTTGAAATTTGTTTACACTTTTCTGACAATCTGACGGAAGTGAAATAAGTGCATGCCTTTTTTCGCGTTTCAAAGGTTGATCGGTTCTTGAATGCGAGATCCTGTTGGAGCTCGCCTGGCGGACTCATATAGTAAGTTATCGGGGCAATAAAAACTATAGCAAAATCATGTTTACAGTAGCTGAACTGAAAAGGCCGCTCGCGCATCTGTTACCTCTCGATCATCTCATCATCAACTTGCTCCGAAAACCACCTCAAATCATCTTATTACAATTCGACCTTCAATCGATCGTTGAAATTTCTCGGAATTAGAAATTTGATCTCCATGATCGATTGAATGACCCACTAATTTCTCCTTTTTTTATTTACTTTTTTTATCAAAAAAAAAAAAACAAAACAAAAACAAAAATAATAAAGAAAGTCAAAATTAAGTAAACTGAAAAGAAATAAATAAACAAGAACAATTTTCAATCTGTTTCTGTGAAAAATTCGAAAAATCTTGAAATATTTTTCTCGGTGTTTTTTATTCTTGTATAATGAAGGATTGTCTGATGCGGAGTTGAACGATGAAAAGAGATTATATCGGGCTTCTGACGCCCAACTTTCTCTCTCGTGAAACTTTTCAGTTGAAGAAAATTAGCGACGCCGGCGGACGTACCATAAAGCATGGTGAGGAGGATGGAGGTAAACACGAGGTCGACGAGGCGGGCCATCGTTGCTGGTCTTGCAAAATCAGTTGAATGGTCGAGGCACAGTTCAGCGGACTCGCGAATAGAGCCCGCGACATGCGAACCGAGCCGTCATCGCGCGGGAGGGACGTTTTCGTGCCACTTTTAATGGCCGGCGCACTTGACCGCTCGCGGACACTTGTTCTGTGTCGCACTACGTCCATTAACACTGCCAGATCAAACCAGCTGCTTCTTTACATCGGGACATCATCCTGCACTTCATCTTTCACTTCACTAAACTAACAAAACGAAAACCACTCGTTTATTTTTATATTTCCTTTCTTAATTTCTCCTTTTCTCTGTTTTTTTTTTTTTGCAACTTTGTATAAATCCTACTTCCACAAGTTTTTCTAATCTTTTTTTATCTTTCTTTTTGTTTTTAGTTTTAGATATGAGAAAACGAGGATATTTGTTGAAATCTAACTGGCCCGATCGAGAACCGAGGAACTACTGCGAAGTCACACGGTGACCGATTGAACACTGGCGAGATCGGTCAGAGGTGCGTTTTTTTGGAAACGAGTTTTGCCATAGACTGACACTCGACGGAACACTTCGGCCGACTATCTAGGTTTCGCTGTGTACTCTGTACAGTCACCATGACCATGGTCAGGAAGTGGAAACCAACATGGCGTCTGGTGAACGGAATAGCCGTCACGACATTCACTTTCTTTCCACGACGCTGAAGCCGACTTTTCCATCAGTGCTGTACAGATTCGAAAACCAATGAGATATACACTTTGATCCAACGCAAAGTCCCGACCATTTTGAATGACAATTTTATGACAGTTTTATATCAACTTGTTCCAGTCATTTTGTTTCTTGTGATTTGTTTTTGTAAATCCAGCTACTAAGGAAATAAACTTTTAACTATTATAAAACGCTTCAGTGCAAATTAAAAAATTGCAGTTTTTGTGGATTTGATGACATTTCTACAATGACTAATTTTGAAACAGAAGTACCAGGAAATTTATAGTTCAAAAACTGTTAGGGGGCAGATATGTCCTCTTTTTTATTTTTTATAAATGCAATCATCACTTTTTGGTCAAGTATTTTTTAATACACGACCAAAATAATAAACAAATACAAAATTTATATTGTATTTTAAGCAGTTCATTTTTCGTCAATGAATAATAAAATGGTAACATTACTTGATAGTTTAAAGTCTTATGACTTTCTATAAGTAACTGAAATTTTTTCCAAGTTAATGAAACTAATCTTTTACTTTAAAAAAATGCTCAGATAATAAAAAATTGAAAAAATTCACAATTAATTAAACGATGTTAATTGTAAAATATGACAAGTTTGTCCCTTAAAAATAATGAGTAAACAAGAATATAAAAGTTTTTTTAATTCCTTTGAAATTTTTAAATAATTTTTATTGCAAATTTTTTTCTGTCAAATTGTTATATCTGCGTATAAAAATTGAAACCGGTTCCGAGTTATTAAATTTAACGTTGAAAAAAAATCTTAATCAACTTTTGGTGCTAACAGTAAAATTGTTCAACAAGCATCGGTGGAATAACGCATAACGACTGGTTTTATAGAATTAACGAAGTTTTGCTCCGTTTACAGGAGAGGAAGGTTTGCTTAATGAATAATTCTACTTAAACATTTTGCATACTTACGCACTATGAAGCGTCTTCCTCTTTGATTATACAAATCGATAAGGTGTTAGGAAGAGAATAATAAAAGTTTCATCTCGATTCTGAATTCTAATCTGAAGATAAGCGGTCTAAAAATTGTTTATAAAAATCCTTAAAAAAACTTGGCTCAATAAATGTTTGAATAATAAAGAAGAGGTAAGTCAGATTGAACAAGTACCAAGTACATTTTTCGTTCTCTTTTATGTATAAGAAATACAACGTTCAATTTTTTTTGAGCGTGCTTTAACCAATAGTTCCCCAACAACGCTGAAAGGAGTCAAACCGAAGCAACAGCATTATAATCACTAGTCAGAGCACAACACACGCATCGTACCATCGGTCAACCCAATATCCATTCAAAGGTATAACTTTATTTCGTTAAACTACAAGAAAAAAAAGGAATTACACGTCTGCTGGTAACATCACATTTCAAATGATCATTTATTTATTTATTAAAAGAACGAAGAAGCTAAACTTATCAGTATTGTACCTACAATTAAAAACTCGAGTTAATTTTACTAATACCAATAGTATACAATCATACAATATGCTCTTTAAAAAGAAAAAAAAATAAAAAGATAATGTTCAAATAAGTCGTATATTATTATTAACGGAAATCAATTAAATTAGAATCTCTCTTTCTCTCCCGTTGATTCGCCTGAGGATAATAATTCATAAATCAATATAAACGAACACTCATTCCTCAATAACTTGCGCAACTTTCTTCTCTCTCTCGTCCTTTCTTATACGCTTAAAACGAAAACATATATTTATATTTATATATAAGAACAAATCAGGGCGAGAAACAAGAATTTGTTCAATTGGGGAAAAAAAGAGTAACAAAGCAACAGACGATGAGAAAAATACAGTAGTCAACGATGTTAAACAAAAAAAGCAATCTGTTGCTGATTATCGTGTTGATTAATCGAACGACGCCGCCCACAATTTATATTACAAACATTGACGTGTATATTATATAATATATGTATTTATATAATTAATCCGTTACTAAAATATACATACCTAATAATATCGCTTTGACGCAGTAATATATATTTATATATGTCCATGATCGCAGCTGTGTACGTATTGTTGCATTTTCCATTGTAGTTTCATCATTTTGTTTCCTCTTAACCACCACCGAAATCCCTCCTCTCTCACTTTGTTGGGAACTATTGCTAAGCTCTATCTCCTATCATTTTTAATTTCTTGTCATCAATTTTTTTCGACGCCACTTGTTTATTTCATCATTTATTGTTATTACTTTTTTTTATCTTCATTCATTTCAACAAAATAAACTCTAACTCGTGGTGTAGTATTGAAAGTTATTTTCAATAATTGCATCATATATGTATATACATACACGAGTCGTACAGGTATGTGCATGTATATATAAATATGTTGATTTATTTACTTATAAGATATCAAGCGAGGAATATCTAGCATATCTGGTTGTTTTGAGTACACTGCGAGCATAAGCGGCTCATTGCAACTGGCGCGTACATTTTGCGAATGTTTGTTTTATTATTAAATTCTTACGGGCAAAAAGATGCTGTTAAATTTGCTTTCTCAACTATTTTTCCTCGTCCTTTGTATGCTCTGAAAATCGTACATACATACATATATATATATATATATGAAAGATTTGTTCTATCTTTCAAAAAGACGTTCTGTGTTTAATTCAAAATTAAAAAACGGAAGAAATTTGTAGTTCTCGGTGTCCGAGTTGTGTTTGACACTGTTTCCATTTCTTTTTTTCATATGATTAACGTTTTGTCACATAGTCTAGGTTTTAATGTTTTACGCGAATCCGAATCCTTCACTACACTCGTGAATCGCCTTCAACAAGTTGCAGCGCAGCTTGTCGTATGTTTCATATACGGGTAAATCCAGTTGATTGAAGCTAAAAGAAAAAATATCGATAAATTCTTGTGTTCATATAAACTAGATTCATATTAAACATCAAATTCAAACTAAATATCGTACCAAGTATGCGCCGATGGAAGTCTGTCGGTAGATCGATCATCTCGATGAATTTGGAACTTTTGCACGCCATTCATACCTTCCAAAGCACCGAAACCTTGCAGTGGAACTTTGGATGTGCCAGTGACGAATTGCAAGAATTTCGCCCGGTCCGCTTGATCGAACCCTCGCAATGCTCGCCAGAACCATTGAATCTATACACAAATTTATTAATTATCAAAGTGTTCAATTCTACTAATTAATTTGTTTTTCATTAATTACTATGATTAATTTAATTACTTGTAACGACGTAGGACTATATTTGTGGTACTCTGTATTTGCTTTCAAATCTTCGATGTCAACGTTGGGCAAACCGCTGATGAGCAATTCAAGTTCCTGTTCGTTGAAGATAGATATCAAACGTTTAGGAATGATGTCATAAAATCCTTCGAGGAATGCATTCAGTCTGAAACAATAAGTTTACAATTTAGATCAAGCCATTGTGCAATTGCAAATAAGAATACAATAGTGATACTGACTGTTTGCGAATTGCCCCTGTCATTTTCATCTGGCAAACCAGACGGATGTACTCCAGTTTCGTTTCTTCTGTTACCACGATGTTTCGACCGTTCGGGATCAGGTCTCGAACGTCATTCACACCGAATTCATTGACCTATTTGAATAGAAAACATTAGAATGAAAATTCTGAATTACACTTCCTTTTGATTTAAATAGAAAAAGAATGATGAAACAAAACAATACCTCAGCGGAGAATGTTAATTCGTATCCTAAATCAGAGATGTTGTGTTCAGTGAGGTACACCAGACCTTTGTAAAAACTGTAATCTTCGCTTTCCATGTCAGTGTGTTTGACCAAAATGCCAAGGATATGTTTGTAGAAGCTTCGAGTGAAGTAACATTCGAGCAGTTTATTGTCATAGATGGCCTTGGCTGTAACGCACCATACGAATTAGTTTTGAGAGATACAGAGATAGAAATTGCATCAGCAAAGAATTGAATCAACGGTTTCCAACTTACCAATAACTCTGCCGACGAATTTGTAATAGCATAGATGATTGGGATTGCAGTGCGAGGATGAATTGATCATGTACGTGACACGATCTCCAGGACTGACGGTGAAAAGAGCGTACATCGGATTGAAAATTTCTCGTGAGATGATGACGTACCATTCTCGAAGAAGACCACCAGCGTCCTGCCCTTCCTCTCCTAAATAAAAAGAAACCAACAATAATTAAATTTATTAATAAAAAAACGATTAAAAGATGCAATAAACCCGGCACCATATTTTTACCTTCAAACACAATATAAAATCTGTTTTTCCACTCGTCGGCATTTCGGCGATGAAGTTCTCTGAAGGAATCTTCGAAAACGTGACTCCTCCTCACATGGACGGCGAGTTCTTCCCTCCTGATGCCTTCGTCCTTACGTTCGAGCTCAGTTCTAAAGTATCTCCTCTTGACGTCAAAATCAAGTACCCTCGTATGATCCACAAGAACCGAGAAAGGTCCGTCGGCGAGGTGGGTGGTGGTCTGTCTGAGTATCTGGTTGAGTACAGTACGGTGTGTTTCCGCGAACTTGAGGAACTTGAGTTGATCGGGTGGCAGGGTTTTGTGTGCGTTCGAGGACACGTCGCTCCAGCTGGCGCTGCTCGCGGTGTCGGTCTGACTTGCGCCTTCCTGCTCGGTAAAGATGGGCGATGCCGGTGCAAGTTCCGGCACGTGATCGCGAACCTCGGCGTTGTTTTCCGTCGTCGACTGGTTACGCTCACGGTTGCGATTGCTCGAAGACGAATGAACAAGGAAGAAAGCCTCAACGGCGGGTTGTAGAACAAGAACCGCGTGATGATCGGGCGTGTGCTCGAGTTCCAACAGGCAGGCGCTCAGCGTCTCCCATAGATTGTCAAGGACGAGACTCTCGCTCAACAGTGGTAGCTTGTTCTTTTCATCCTCGGAGCTCGAAGCTGAGGGTTTGGCAGCGTCGCTTGCAGGCGTGGGGTTCGTCGTGTCCATAGCCACGGCGGCGTCTTCGCCAGTGGCGTTCTCGGAATTCTGGTTCGTTGTCACTAGGTCCATTGGTGAAGTGCTCTCACCAGTGCTCGCTCCGGTCGTCTCCTTGGTTTCACTTTTGCTTGTCATGCCTAAACGCACGGCTTCGCGAATTTGGACAATCACTTTCAGTATTCGCAGGAAGAAAGCTTGACTAGAGGTCTTGCTCACGAGAGCACCCATCGCGGGCAGTTGCAGGTCACTTCCAGCTTTCACCTGTAATTAAAATTATCTTTAGCTATTTTATCACCAACTTAATGTCTCTAGAGCAATGGAGAAACCAAAATGAAACAAAAAAACAAAACTTGTTCAAATAAAAGTTAACCCACGTACCTTGCTTGGCGCTGTAACAACAACGCTTTCGCAGGTGAATCTGTCGGTGAGCATTCCTCTGGACGTTCCCGCGGAACTGGTTGACGGTTGTTCCTCAATTGAATTTCTTCTATTGAGTTCCTGATTGAGCACCTTGAGCTCAATGATGAGATCATTAATATGCTCCCGGACCATGTTGGCGAGCTGCATAGCTCCTTCTAGCAGCAACTTGAGTATTAGTTGTCTGGTAGGATCTGGGCAGTGCGACAGGTTCAGCAGCAAAGCTGTGGCGTCCTCGAGTCCTTCCTCGGAGCAGCTCTTACTCGTGAGCACCTGCACCGCCAGTCTGATGTGAGTCTCTGGCGCGGCGATGCTTTGCTCCTTGACCGGTTCGGTTTTCTTGTTCTTCGTCACGTCCTGTCTTCTGTACGGGTTCACCTCTGTCAGCCCGATCGAGATAAGGGAGAGGAGTCGCAGAAGCTTGTCGGTCAGCTGACTACTCCTCTTGATGACAGACCAATTTAACATTGATATGAGTTGGCCGAAGGCACTGCTCTCGAAGTTGACGCTGCTCTGTTCAAGCTCGCTTCCAATGTTCGAACTCGAGTGGGTACGTGCAACGGATTTCCCTTTTTTCGAAGCACAAGAATCAAGCTTGAGCAACATGTCCCAGAAGTCGGGCAGGTCGCTCTTGGCCTTGGCTGGAATCTTTGACTTGGCACCCGTGGCCTCGCTCTCCTTCTCCTTCTCCTCTTCTTTTGGCTTGAGTGGCACGAAGTAGCCGGGGAAGCTCTTGGCAAGACTGATGAGCAATTCGAGGGTGTGCCGGCAAACGGTCGGAGCAGCCTGCGGATGAATTGCCACGTTGTAGCCCTGTCGCTCCACCTTTTTGCCAGCGTGTCGTGCAATGTGGAAAACGTTGGCACGACAGCCGAGGGCTGCGTCGATGCCGATATTGAGCCAAGATTGGATGTTGCTCTTGGAATCGAGCATCGCCTTAGGGCTCAGGTAATCATGCGTGGCTGATTTTCGTTTGAACTTGCCGCCAAAGTCTGAGGATTCGCGATTCTCGTCGTTGCTGCGCTCCATGATGCTGAGCAGGGCTTTAACCACCCACTCGCGCGTGCTCCCATGGTAACACAAGTTTCGAATGACCCGATGTAGTCGTAGAGTGTTGATCTTCGGCTCATTTACAAACAGAAGCACCAGCAGACACGCCATCGACTCATGATCCAACAGTTGTTTTCCTCGCAATCGAACGCCCGCGTTTTGAGCATTTATTCCAGTCTCGTTGCCCCGGCCATTCCACGAGTTCCACTGCGACCTCTGCGGCATGTGAAAAGCAAAACGTGCGCCGCCGCCGCGACTCCTGCCGCTGTTGCGCAGGATGTTCGTCAAGGTGTTCGTGTGACCGACCTGAGTGAACAGTCGCTCCTGCATCATATGCCGGTTACGTGCCTCCCACTCTCGTCGTAAGTTGTGAGCCTCTTGAGCCAACTCCGGCGGTAGTACGGAGATCTGCGACTCCTCCATGTCCGTGAGGATTGCCTGGCGGAGGGACGGCTGCAAATTTTGGAAGAATGCGGCCGCGTCCACCGGGTCTTCTGGGTTCGCGGACGCAGCGGCGTGTCGCTGCTGTTCCAGTCGCTGCTGGGCGAGCACTTCCTCCTGAATCGCAGGCGGGAGTGCCGCGAGGAATTCGGGATTCACTTCCACGGGTCCTGACATCTCTTCCACGGTGGCTGTTTGCGCTCGCTGGCGCAGACGTTGCAGTCTCAGTTGTTCGGCGATCACTTCGTCCCTCATCTCCTCGGGCAGGGCGGCCAAAAATGAAGGATCCACGCCATCGGGGAGCTGTTGTTCGAGCGACGGTGTCTGCGATTCGGTTGGTGTTGCTTGCTGTGGGGTTTGATCCGCGTCGGACAAGATCTGCGCTTGAGCGGGTTCCTGCAACAGTTGCACAGGAGCTGCAACTGCCTCCTCCTCGGTCACGATTTCTTGTGCCGGTTGCTCGGATTCCTGAGTTCCTGCAGTTGGTGCGGCTGTGGCAAGCTGTTCCGGCTGTTGTGATTGCGCTTGTGCGACCGACTGTTGCTGGTCCTCTGTTGATTGAACTTGTCCCTCCGCAGGCTGGTCTGATGACATTTGACTTGGACTTTCAGATACTGGATTGGAGTTCACTACGTTGGCACTGAAACGAATTTGACATTTGTATTTAAAGGTATTCCATAATATTTGTTCATGTAATTTATATCAAAATAAATTGGTCTTACTTCCTCTCAGCATTCTGACAATCTTCAGTGAGAAGTCGCCTGATCCAGTCTGTGGGATCGTTGTTATCACGCGACAAATCGTCATTTGTTTCTTGATTGAAGTCTACTAAGATTGGCGTCGATGATAAAGGCCTGTTGTAATTGGACTCGTCAAAAGCTTGTTCCAAAGACCCTGGAAACCATAAAAAATCAATTTTAAAATCATATTTATCATTTTGTATGGATACACATTTTTTTCGTGGATTCAAATTAAAAAATAAAAAAAAACATAGAACAATTTACTAAATCTTGAAGTAGTATTACGTGATCCTAGAACGGAATCGACGATGCTCTCAGCAAATTCTAGAGTCGAGTTTAGGTGTATCGCAGCGTCGCGATCTCTATTCTCAGTAATCTGTTCCTCGGCAGGCGGAAGCGGTCGTTCCTCTTCGTCCTGATCCGTCACCTCCATCTCACCAGAAACTTCGATAATTTCGTCATTCGTATTCATCAGTCTGGGAGTTTGAAGCCTTCTTATAACCTCCCTTGCGTGACGTTCTGACTCTACGTTTATAGCTGCGATGAATTCGCTAGCTAATATCGAACTTGAACTTGGCCTTCTTTCATTATTCGTGGGTGTTGTTGGCGATTCATTGGAGGTACCAGCTAAAAATTTTTATCATTCATTTAAATAAAAGAAAACGAATATAACGATTTCAACTATTGTAATAATAAATATAATCAATAAATAACGTATGAGAAACTAACGTTCAGCACTATTTGAAGCATTTTGTTTATTGTCTTTGTTTTCCATCTCCGCTTCTTTTTCAGCAACCTGTTGTCTTTTGCGTTTTTCCTTTCGCTCAGCGAGTTCCTCGTTTCTATATTTCTCCAGTACTGGGATTAATTTATGTACAACGCCTGTAATAAGAATAAAAAAAAAAATTTAGTTCAAATGATTCATAAAAAAAGTTATAACATACTTTCATTTCTGACTCACCAACACAACAATCTGGTTGCGAGTCGCCATCAAGCAGCTTGCTCTCCTCAATCCACCACTGTAGAGCTGCAGGAATGTTGTTCAAAGTAGCAGCTAAACTGGGTCCTACGAGATATCCCGACTGGTCCTGGTAATGATAAAACATTTAATTGGATTAGTAAAAGTGTAAAGTTTTCATTGCAAATACAGCGCTTATTTATTACCACGTAGTCAACCTGGTCATCATCTTGGCTCGCAAAAATCCCGAGACCGTTGTCCATAACAACGACGCGCGTGTCGCGGAAGTTTGATGCCAATACTTGATTGGTTGAGAGCGGAAGAGATTGCGCCGTAGGACCAAGAAGTCTAAACCAGAAACAATTTCATTAATATCATTATACATTTTTCAGAACAACATTTATCATCAGACAAGACATTAAAAAGAATTAAATTTCATATTAACCTTTGTAGGATAACTGGTGGGTTCAGACTACGTGGATTAGAAAGTTGAAGGTAATGGTATCGACGTTGTCCAAGAACTCTTTGGGATCGTGCGTTGGAATTTTCCAGACTGCCTTGGGCCATCAGCAATGACTGCGGACTTATACCTATACGAACAGCAACTGCATCACATTACATGAATATATTCTTTCAAAACTATAAAATCATTCCGAATAATAATATCAGAAAAACAAATTGAAAAATAAAGGACAATCAAAAGAGAACTTTGGTAATCCTCACCGTTGTTATCAGAGACTGATTGATCCTCGAACAATCCGAACGGAAGTGGGAAAGTGGCGTTCCACTGGACGTTCTGCCTGCCAGAGGCTGAGTTTGACGAATTATTTTCTTGATTGGGATCAAAGTTGTGCTGGATCATGACAACGTTACCGCCGTCTCGGTCACTCGTTGGGAGCATTCGAAACACACCCTCTCCGGATTCTTCATAAAAGTCCATACCCTCGTCTTCGTAATTGGAAGAGCCTTCTTCTTCCTCCTCCTCTTCTTCTTCGTTTTCTTCACCTTCTATAAATACAAAAAAAAATCACAAATACAAATCATTCAACAAATTTAAATACTTTTGGACTAAAAATCAAATTGAAATTTATGAAAATTTTGTTCGTACCATCGTCTTCCTCCTCCTCTTCCTCTTCATCTTCATCGTCTTGGACTTCGTCTTCGTTATCGTCAGACGGATTGCTATCCGATCTTGAATCCGAAGTGAGTAGATCATCCTAAAAATCCAAAGTTTAAATATAATAGAAACAAATACTTATCAAAAAAAAAATCAAAATAAGTATAAATAGAACTATAATATAAATGAAAAACGAGAAACAAAAATTATTACGGTGGTATCTCGGGTAGGATCAAACTCAGCATCGCCGGTTCGCGGTGCTAATGACTCATCATCAATGTCCATGGGTCTGTGCGAACGAGAGGTATTTTCCTCAACAACAGTTTCCCTGGAAAACAAAGCACTGCTTGATTTTAAAAACTTCATCTTTCGAATGCAACACAACAACCAGTCCCAAAAAATGAAATTTCAACATTCAGTATTTCAGATATCAAAATGTTTAAACAGGTAGATATATTACCTCTCGAGAAGCTGGTCCATGATATCTTCAAACGCCGCCTCGTCGCCCTCCTCGTGTACTTGGCTCTCGGATGTCGGCTCGAGGCTTTCTGCAGTAACAGAGATATCATGCTCGGTGTTTTCAGCGTCCTCATTGACCTCTTCACCAACGGCATGCGTCGCCTCGGATGTTGTGGTGCCTGTTCGTTCGCCCGCCGGTTCGTCCTGGGCGGTTCGATTTTTCGGCTTGGTGAATTTGTTGTTCAGTGTTCCCGGCATCGGCTGGTTAATGATCCGCGACAAAGTTTCGAGTGGTTTGAGCGCCGCGTTGATGGTGCCCGCGATGTTGGGACTCGACAGGTCCAGACTGTGCGGGATCTTGGCCAAATCAGTGATGATACCTTTCTTAAGCATTATCTTCACAATGTAGTTGACGTGATTGTACTGGTGATTGATCTTCAGTGACGCTCGTAACTGGGCGTTGTAAGTCGACGGCGGACAGCTGTCGATCATGATGGAGATAAGACCGATGAGCACCTGTAGCTGTGAATGCTTCTCCGCGCTCTCCGGCATTGCCAGCGTGCGAGCAAGGGCAGCCTTCACTTCGCTCACAAGGGTGCTCTGAGCCTCGGGCGAATGGTTGCAAGAAGCAATGCCCGCAAGCAAAATACGCGCGTTACCGCTGCACTGTCGATCTGCTGCATTCTCAGGATTGTTGGGCAAAAGCCGGTCGAGCAAGAACGCAAGCGCACTGGTGTCTTCGGTGATCATCTCGCTCTGACCTGCACGGTACGTGTATTCTGCGATCAAATTAGCTACCGCGCCGTACGAGCGCACCGCTTCGGCCAAAATTTTCAGGATCATTGATTTCATCAGTAGTGGTCGCTTTGTCTCCTCTGCTTCGGCTTTTGTTGTCGCGACTGTGGCGTCGCTTAGCATCTTTACAGGTATAATCTGAGAGATTTGGTCCTCGTCATCGATCACCTCGTTGGACGAACTAGCCGAATGGTTGCGCGGATCGGGGAACCGCCGGTTCGGCCCGGTTGGTCCACTGCTTGACGACTGGTTGGTTTTCTTTTCGGGTGTTGTAGTGCCGGCTATGTTGTCCTCCGGCAAGTTTGGCATCGGTTTTATCAGGGCGTTAAGAAGGTCGTGGATCACACAGATCGATGTCTCTTCTACCATTGGCAACACTGACGATTGAATCGAGGGAAGAGTTTTTACTACCAAACGATTATCTGTGTCATCACCTGTAATAATTTTATTTTTATGTTTAATTTGAACGTTTAAATTTAACTTTTTGATAAATCTTGAATAAAATTTTCTTACGTTTTAAAACACTGATGTCCACCCTGAGGATGTTCTCACACACTTCGCGATAAACTTCAGGATTTCTGCAAACGGCGCTGCTAACTTGCCGAGTGAGGTATAGAATTTCCTTGTAAGTCGGTGGGATGTTGTTTTGGGCGCGCGAACGTACAACCTGAACAATTATTTAAAATTGATTAATTAATGAAATTATTTATTAGCAATATCAAAGTTGGTATGAATTGGATGTGCCCAATCACGTACCCTTTCCATAGCAAGTCGAAGAACTCGAGGCTCCTCGATGGTGTGTCTAATTAGCAGGGTAATCAAATTAATAAATCCGGTGAATCCACTCGAGTGTGTCATCTCGAGCAAAAGTTTGACCCCGCCTTCACGAGCAAACACTTCGGCGTTTTTGTATTCCCTTGTTAATCGGAGGCACAGCTTCATCAGAGCATGCAGAGTGTCACGGTCAACGGGAATAGCCAACAATTTAACGCAAGCTCTGCAAAAATAAAGAATAAATCAGTTAAAAACATAGTCCAATAAAAATAGTTATCTTTTTAGCTTCGAATCAAGTTAGTTACCGAACAATACTTGGCGCCACACTTGGATCCAGGCCTTGGATAACGGCGTATTTTTTAGATTCCGGTGCTCCATCCTCGATATCCATATTAGAGTCAGAATTCGAGCTACCTTCTTCATTGTTATCGTTGAATTTAAAGCTCATTGTGATCGGTCTTCTGTTCTCATTTTCCTCGTTCATCTGCGTCATGCACGAAAAGTTGATGACGTACTGCCTCCTGGTGCAAGTTATTCGGACGGTGTGTTCACCGGCCCAGTAGGCATCGTTGATGATCCGGTTGTTGACTTGCGAGTAGGGCGTCCACTTTCCTGTGGTGAGATCGAACCACTTCCACGTTCGGTTGGTAACTTTGTGCATCAGTTGCTTTCTCTGTGTCAGCACGGCGATTTTTTCCAAGCGGTCGATTAGAAGGAGCAAAGGCGCCAACCATTTGGGTGTCTTTGCAGCTCCCTCCTTGCCTTCCTTCTGGTTGTTCAATTTCGCAGCGGTCAATGGACCCTCGCTTGCGACGAGCAACCTCACCAGCTTCTCTAGGATCCCGCAGTCCTGCACAACCTGTGCGCACGGAACACGCATCTCCTGAAACGCACCCTGTACAGAATTGACATTTGAATTTCAATTTTTTTTAATTTCTTACATTTAGATGTAAAAATGATTCAGACAAGGTATAAAATTAAGATGCCTACCTCGAAGAAGAGCGTGTACAAGTAAATTCGTCCTGAAACTTTGTTGGCTTCTTCACATTCGACTAATTTCGTACCGGCATTTTGATCCTGACTTTCTGCGACGTTGATTAAACAGTCCACTAAATGACCGATCTAAAAATAAAATGTAAAACATATTCATTGAATTGTTAAAGGAAAAAAATCATAGTTAAAAATACAATTTGATACACCCACCTCTCCTACCAACTGACGCAACATATTGTCCCGCCATTCGTTTCCATTTCTCTTTGTGATAGTAAAAAGTAAATCGCAGATGCGGTAAACAGTATCTGGCATGAGATCGAGCAAGGTGAGACATTGTTCAACAGCAGTCTTTGTGAACTCGTCGATGCTGTTTGTAGCTGTGGTTTCCCGCTGCACTTCCTCAGATTCAGCAGAATCCAAGTCAGGAGCCAAAGACATGGCAATGGCATTCATCATCTGGTCATCGTAAGCCATCTCGAGATCCATTATCAAGTTTTGACTATCAGCGGTTGGAAGATCCTAAAAAAAGAATTTAAAAAATATTCATCCTGAGTTTTGTATTCATATTTCAATTGAAATATTCAAAATTTTGATTCTGTTCTAATCTAACCGTTCGACAATGTGTAGCCGGATTATTAAGCAAATAATCGGTCGCTTGTTCAACAGTTAAAGTGTGCATTAGAGCCTCAACACAATGGGCTCGGCTGAAACCCATATCCATAAGTTGTCTGAGATTTTCTTGATTAACTTCGGCCTCGGAATCGTCTCTGCGTTCCGATCCACTTGCGCCTCTTCCAACAGCGTTGGTCGTGCTGGTAGAACCTGAAGCGCTGGCGGTTTCTCCGCTCTTCTCCTTTTCCTCGCGCTCCTTGATTATTTTCTCGCCGCGCAAAATGTGACGCAAAATTGAGAGGATGGATTCAGTCATTCTAGCTCCGTAATTCTTCGGTGGTTTTTTGCCCCACATTAACATTACAGCTTCAAAGGCTTTCTGTTTAAAACAAAGAAATAAGAACAGTTAATCTTCACATATTGACTTTCAAAACTTTTTATATACAAAAAAATTGTGATTAAATTGTAATCAAAATGTTGTAATTACTTTGTGAATTTCAGTCAAATATTTAGTAGGCTCAAACGTTTCATAAACTTTGTAAACTCCACTGCATTTGGAAACGACATGAGGAGAATCCAAGATGGCTTTGGGGTTGACCATTTTTTCTAACAACACAAGCCAGACGTCGAGGAATTCGCCCGTTGCGTCCGGCAGATTCGGGTGTTCCAAACCTTCAGATACAGGGAACTGACCGCCTCCAGACAAAGCCCAGTGAAAGGTTCTGAAAAAAATAGTTCAAAGTTGATTTATTTGTTCTGTTTCAAAAGCTTTGATATAATTGATTCAAATGATTCAAAACTAATTGACTTACGAGAAGAAAGCATTTTGGCCACCAAGTTTCACAAATTTCTGCAACATGAGATGATAGGGGAACCGTTTTTCATCGAACAACATCGGCGATGTAAAACCAACCGAACAGATAAGAAAAGTGAGTTTGAATTTCGGAACAGGTGAGGGTGGCAGTTTGTCCCATGAGAGTCCACGTGTCAAAAGACAGTTCAAAGCAGTTGCCACACTTTTTGCAGCCTGCGAAGGTAGAGTTGGCAATATAGGCGCTGGTTGATTTCTTCTTCTTATTGGAGAGCCCATGCAAAGCTGTGGAAAGAAAAGAAAAAGTTTAAGTTAAAATTTCATTTCATGTTCTTTCAAAAAAAGACTCTAATACCTATGACTATTGCACCCAGCGACTCAATTGGAAATTTTTTATTTATAATTTGTTGAATAAACTAAAATGTTACTCACTTTTACAAGCAATCCGAACAGTTCAGCAAGTGCTCGTCCTAACCGCGAGGAAGCTCCTAATAAAGGTTTGATGTACTTCAACTGGTGACTGCTGGGTGAATTTCTACCTCCTATAGAACCAGCTGGTTTTGCGCTTTCGTCCACCTTGAAATAAAATTGAAAAATCTATAAAAAAAATTATCTTTCAACGTACTTTTCGTAAAAGAATAATACTAAGATTAAACAGAACAAATCGATCTCATGAAATTAAACAAAAAACAAAAAAAGGTCAAATTTCAGATAAAAAATATAGTATTAGTATATAATAGATTACCTCCATAGAAACCGGTGGAGGATCGGTGCTCAAAGCTTCCATCGCTGTGGTCATCCCGTTGCTACCAAGATCGGAAGACGCACCTCCAGACCACGAAGATGTTTCATTCTCCGTCTAGAAAATCACAAATCGTTTTAAAATGATAAAAATTCACTACAAACGCAAATCCAATTCTAAAGTCTGAAATCATACCCTTAGTTCTGGTGGCATTAATTTTTCCATATCTTCTTTTCCAAAGTCACATCCCGCTGGGATACTATCGTCGCTGCAGAGCGCTAGTAGCAGTGTGCTTTCCCACACAAGGGACATGTACAGTTCTGACAGGCCTTTAAGCACCGTGAGTCCGAGTTCGGAACCCCAGTGATTCATTGACAAATTGCGGATCTCACTCTGTGACGTCCGACAGACATGGACAAACATAACAACGTAACCGTGTGCAGCGTTCATAGCGTGCAACAGAGGTGTCGCCTGATCGCTCGTAAACGCGGTCTCCAAGTTAGACGCTGAGACGAGTTCGCGTAGGAGGATCGATCCTGCTGGCGATTCCATGTGACTGTGTAATGGTTTCAACAGATTCAGCACTTCATTTAATTGCGAAAGTCCCGTTTTTAGAACTAGTGGTTCGTGCGCCAAATTCTGTGAAATCAAACAAAAAGTTACAACAAAATCAGTTTGGAAATTAAACCAAAAAACTTCATGGAAAAATTTGATGGATGACTGTGTTAATCAATGTTCACTAACCAAAATAATTTTGCAAACATTTGCAACCGCTTGGGCGGCGTGTACAACTGGATAGTCGACCGGCAAATTAGGAAGGCCTAGAATCGAAAGTAGAGGAACAAGTCCATTCTGAGCGACAAACTCTCTACAGTGATCGTCGGTGGAATTGTTGCTGAGAATAGCCTCGACGAATTTCATAACGTTGTGGATGTAGTCCACAAGGGCTATTGGGGTCTTCTCCCGTGGTTGGGGCGGTGGCCCCGGTTGCGCCGGTGAAGGCGAAGGTTGCTCCTCGCGTTGCGGGTGCGAACTTGTGCTTGCTTCTTCCTCGTCTTCCTCTTCCTCATCACTGCTGCTTCCGCCACCTCCGCCACTGTTTGCTGCATTGTCGCCGACTCCCACGCCTACAGACTGACCTGAGGATTGTCGATTTGTCGACACAGAGTGAGAGGGCGAGTTATCGGTCTTGTTGGCGGCGCGCCAGCATACGTATCGAGGATCACAGCCCAAAACACAAAGCTTTTCAAGTAACTGTAACAAAGGATACAAAAAATATTTATGATATGAAACGATATATTCATCTTTATCGAAATATGCATTTCTATTGAACATTTTCAAAAAAAAATTTATTTTTGGCACAATATTTTCAAGATAGAACAGTAACCTTGACTATAGCAGCCATCGCATCGGCCTTCAAGCTTGGTTGGTGTCTCATGAGCTCATCCATGGAATTACCCAGATTCGTGGGAGTGTCGCCAATTGGATCTGCGCTGCGGTGTTTACGCATCGCGGATAGATACACCGGTGACAAAAGAACACGGAAGATGCGCTCAAATGGACGGCGTTTTACAAAGGCTTGTAAACCTCGCTGGTTCAAGCAAAGTGCACTAAATACGTTCGGCAGTGAGCCTATTACTTCTCTGGTGGCTGGGACCTATAAACAAAAATAATAAATTTTTTACTTCTCAATGAACCGGACAAATATTTCAAAAATACATCCACAATTTCTTTCAATTTGTATAATTTACAATTTTAAATATATAATTTTAGTTTGTATCTAAATTGAAAATGATTTATTAAGATAAGGATGTTTCAACAGTTTTATTTAATAATGGAAAGTTGAAACGGTGAATTCACCTCTTTAGTAAGTAAAGCGTGTAAAACAACGTCAGTCAGTCCATTATCCTGCAACGTGGACAGCAGGGACGGTTCCTGGTACACATACACCGTAACCACATCGGCTGCCAGTAAGAACAACGATGGACCATAATACTCCGAGTTGCTAATGATGTGCTTCAGCGAGTTGGGCAAAGTACCCTCCATCACGTGTCTGATGCTATCGGAAAAGGCCGGGTCTTGGATTGCCTTCTTCAAAAAATTCAGCATCGACTTCAGGAGAGCTGCGCGCTGTGGTAGACAGGTCTTGCCGGTTTTCGGCATGACGAACTCGGTCGGCTGGTCCGGTGTTTTCTCATCCTTTTGCGGTTTGGTTGCATCGTCCTCCGAGCACTCCATGGTGTTCACTTCAAAACCCTCGCAGCGCGTTGCGTTCCAGTCGTAACGACTGCTGGAGGCGCCGTCCGAGCTTGGCTGCGCTGCCTCATTGGAAGTTTGCTCGGGCTCGATTTGGTACGGTTGCTCCTTTCGGCACACATTCACTTCCATATCCAAACGCTTGATGAAACTATTTAGGCCATTGTGCGTCTGGAAGCCTTGCATGTCAATGTTTGTTATCAGGTCTATCACACGCACGGCTCTGGTTACAAACTGAAAAAAAAACAAGCAGGGTATTAAATTTCATAAATTCAATTTTAATTGCTACAATTTCGTGAATTATAATTATAATTCTTATAATAGATAAAGAAAAATTATATTTAAAAATTAGAAACTTACAGTGATGTGTTCGAGTTCTCTTCCAGGCCAGTTGATGACTTTCAACAAACTCTCCATCATGCCGCAGCTGACGAGAGCTTCGCCCCCGGCCTCGTAACTTGCAAGATGGTAAAGAAAACTGAAAAGAGCCGTCGCCAGGAGCAGCGGGAAAGGTTGTCCATCGGGTTGTGGCGAAGTCAAGGTCGTTATGCAGGTTCGAACGAGCACAGGAAGGAATCCATGGTAGGACGCCGCTCCGGTCACATCAATTATCATGTTTAACCTTGAACCAGGTTTTCTGTCGCAAAAAATTAAATGATTAATTCGTCCAAGTTCGACCGATGATGATTCATGGATTGATTAGAGTGCGCTTGATGAATTTGCTTACTTTGGAAAATGTGGATTTCTATCTAGGTGGATGATGCTGGTCAGCGTTCTTAACGCTGCAGCACGGATTTCAACAAGGTATGGACTGGACAGCTCTAAGAGCTCGACCAACTCCTCAAGGAGGCCTGCGTGTAGCAAGTTATGCGCATTTTCTTGCAATGCGTTACTGTAAACTAGCACAGACAACGCCTGGAGGCGTGCCTGAACACACTGCAGCCTTCTTCTGTAATCCGTGAAACTGTGAGCGAGTCTTATGTGTTTTAGAAGAGCCATCTAAAAATACAATTACAACTTTATATAACACCGAGAAAACAAAACATGTCAATCAACTTATCAAATTAGTATATGAAAATTGTTTGTAGTTAACCTGTCTATCTTGAGGTACATGGTACACTTTTAACAAGTCGTTTATTATCTGTGCAGGGGTCTTGCCGAGTTTATCTATCCCTTCAATATGGATACAAGTTACAAGATTTGTTTGACCAGTCTTTTTTGTACTCAAATTGCTACTGCTACCAGAAGCTTCGGGGACTGCCGGGTTTTCAGCATAAAACTCAAAGTGAAGAGTTGTAGCACTTGCTGGGAAAGGCTGTGGGAAAAAAACAAAATAATCATGTTTTATTTTATTGAGAAAAAAAGGAAGCCAAATAAATTAAAAGTTGTAGATAAAAGTTTACCTTATCAGGATGTTCTTTACAACAGTCAGCCAATCCGAAACCATTTTCTTTGCCACCCCAGCTCTGAAATATCAAAAATTTAATTAATTCAAAAAAATATATTCTAATATTCTAATACAAAAACATTTGTTGAAAATAGAAAATTCATCTTTTCATATCAAATGAGTAAATTGATCCTCACCTCAGCTAGGTGATTTAGTCTACTAAGAAGGGCTTGTCGTTTGTCGTTGTTTAGTCTCGTTATGAAATTGCTACGTTTACTAAACATATATAACAAGTTCAGGACACCGAGAACAACGTGCATATCACAACTTGACAGCAGCGTCACAAGATGTTCCATGCTATTATAGAGGTGTCGTGAAAAAGAATGTTCTATCAGTAGGGATGTAAAATGGAGGACCCAAAGAAGAAGTTCTTTAGCCTGAAACGAACAATGTTTTATCAAAATAAGTTCTATAAAACAGTTGTATGTCGAAACTTACAACTTTACCCTATGTATTTAAGATAAACAAAATTTACAACATTTTTGAGGTTATGTTTTTTGAAATAATTGTTTCACAGTTGGACGAAACGACTTCACTAACCTCTCCATTTTGAGGCAGATCACAGGCCAATTCCCATGGGTTATCGGGGCTCTTGGCCGCTGCCTCCTCAAGGATCGTGTCGCTGAGATCCAAAACGTCGATCCAATGGAACAGTTCGCACTTGCCGAACGTCCATGCGTCGATCTGTTTCAGCTCCTCGAGCAACTCTGCGTGGTTGCAGGAGCGCAATTTGCTGATCAGCGCCTTGCATTCTGCAGGCTGCAAGACAAAGGACCAAAAATTGACAATGAAAGAAAACCAAGAATCATCACAAACGAATGCATCATCACTTAATCAAACGTTGTAAAGAGAGAGACAGAGATAGGAAAAAACGGTTAGTTGTCAATGTTGCGCTAACCAAAAAAAAGATACAAAACTCACCACTTCCGAAGTGCACTTTTTTAACCTACTCCTGTCAATCTTCATGTTGGTTCAAATCCAAAGCGCCTGTGATTAAAACCTGCAATCAAAAATGTGAAAACGGTCAGATTTGAAAAAAGTACCGCGCGACCAAAACAATGAACGAAAACAATCATCCTAAGGTCAAATGCGCGATGAAAGTGCGTCGAATTTCAGACGGCGATGACAATTTGGATGAGGGAGGGGGGGGAGAGAATTTCAAATTCAGAGATAAATTTTGAGGGAAGATAATTTTGGTCTTGTGAAATAAAAAAAAAAGAGAGAGTGAGAGAGAGAGAGAGAGGAAAGGTCGAGAAGTTTCGCAAGTTTAGCGCGGGTCACGTGAGTTCACCCGGGGGTCGCGGATTGAAATCGCCTCGTCATCCTAACCTCGCGATAACGAGCGGAACAAAGACAAAGTGATAAGGTCTCTCACCGAGGTGACTCGGTCGGTGTCTGAGTGGCGTTGTTTGGACGGCTGGACGTCGTGGACATTGCGCGTGCTTTCCCCACGGCAGTCCGGGTCCGCGCGCTCGCCCGGATGAATTGCAAGCCGGATCCCAATGCTCGAAACAAAACAAAAGCCTCGCGCGAATCGTCCCACGATCTGTCTACGACTCGCCGATCAACGCCATTTTACGCGCACTCGTCAGCACACTCGGCGCGCTTCGCAGCGTCGCGCACAACAACACCACGATTCCCAACGCCAACCGACCCGTCGCACCAGCGTCCTCACTTCAATTCCACGAACCAAGCCCGGAACACCCTTCGACGGAACTGCGCGATTATAACGTGCCCCGAGAGTCTGTGTACCACCACAAAACGTTGCGCCAGAGAACGCTCGAGACAGTTCACACTTGAGACACACACTGTACGCTCTCTTATGCTTACGCGCACACGCACCGACAAACGTGTCCATGCAGCTCCAAACTCGTCGTTCCAACATCCAACCGCAACATCCTCTCGCTCACTTCGCGTCGTGATCAATGACAAGGACAGACGCTCCAACCGGGTTCGCAAATTTTGCCCTCTCCTCTCACCCCTCGGCTATTGTTTTCCTCCAATCGATCAAAGCGCCATCTTGAGGACCAACTTGCCGTTTTTTTATGTGCAATTGTTTGTGTGCACAAATGTTTTTTTTTTTTGTTCGAACCGAATATTCGCGTGACGTAAACAATTCGAGTTTACTTTTTGCACTTTAATAATTGAAGTCGAAAGTTCGAACAGCTCGTTGAACTGTATTTTGGATGCGCGCGCATCATTAGAGAAAAGAGCTAACTTCATTCTGGTTACGAAAAAAAACATTCGTAAAAAAAGAATGATTCAAAATGTAAACAAATGTCACCTTCAGACATTAGAGAGAGAAAAAAAGTTTGATCTGTTGTCATGACTAAAAGGAGTGCGGTGGAGAAGAAACTTTGGTTTTGATGATTCGTTATCTGGTTTTGAAGAGGCGAAATTACGTTGACAGAGAAAAGGATTAGAAATACTTACTCAAGGCCATTCACAACAATCACAAATGAGTTCGAATGAATTTCAAATTAATGATGTTTTTATTTCTCCCCGAACCGCCATTTTGAGCACGATTTTAAGAATGTCTCCAGAGGGCGCTGCGGTCGCCCGATGATACGCGGCCAAGTTTTACTCGAGCCACTTTACAGCTTGGCTTCTCCCATTGGTCGTATGAACGAACTGATCGGTGCCAACAAATAATTAAGAAGAAGACAACTTGGCTTCGATTAGACAACATTTTGACTTGTCTCGACGTTGGTTTTAAGATCGTCGATATAAAATTCTTTCGAATTTGTTGGTTCTTGTGTCTGTTTTGGTCTGAAACATCCGGAGACCGAAGACATTCGTAAATCTGTCGGTTCGGATCGCGGAATCAGGTATTGCCAAGAACCTAACCTAAAGTCGGTCGATGATCTGTTTTGATTTACTAAAGTGTAACATTTAATCGTTCCAGTTTGCGTGGATGTTGGAAAAAATGAGCTCAGGGAATGAGCTAGTTTTCTGAACTTTGTCAGAAATGGTGTTCGGTCATGAACCGAGTGGTTGCTGAGGGGAGATAAGTTCAATTTTGACAACCAGTGATTTGAAATTCGTAAGTTCTGGTGAATGTGAGAGTTAGTTGTGTTTTTAAATTGCTATGAAACAATCATTTAAATGAAATTATTAAAAGTTTAACAAACAAAAGTAAACAAAAAGTAAATAAACAAATGTTGTTTTACTTTTCAGTCAAAATGACTGACGAATACAGTCGCAGTATGTTGAAAGTAGTTGTGGCTCAGATATGCCAAACTATTGGATACAGTTCGGTCAACTCAACTCCGTACGAGTTCCTAGTGGATTTGATGGAAGAATACATGCGAAGGATTGCAAGACTTACTCACCAGTACAGTGAAACACGTATGTCCCATGATTCTGTACTTTTCAATTTTGATCAAAACAAAAGTACAAGACTGAATGTGTCTGTCAAAATTTCAGTTGGCAGAACAACACCGAACTTGGATGACTTGGGTTTAGCTTTCAAACACATGAATATTGACATCAACGAATTAGCAGATTACATTAAGAATGTAGACTCGGTTCCTTGTGTGAAAGTTCCGCCAAAGTTTCCGGCCCACAAGGAGAGTCATCTCAACTTCCTCAAACCTGGGAGCGACGAGGTTGTTACGAGACCTGTACATGTTCACGAGCACCTGCCAGCCATGTATCCGGAGACAGAAGGTTTTGTGTCATTTATGTCAAGAATTACACTCCCATTCCGCAAGATTAACCCACGGACTCACTGACGGTCCACATTCTTTCTTTTAATTTTCACATTTTAATTCATCTATAATTTATTTCCTCATTCATGTAAACAATACAGATCATTTTCAAAAAATGAAAAAAAAAAACTGTTCAAAACTTCATACTGTTCAAAATTGTGAATTGAAATTTGTTTGATTTGTGTAAAGAATTTTAAAATTTTGCAACATTTTTGTATTCACGTTCGATGTCTCGTTTTTAAGATTAAATTATTTCATATTTCGTCGTCTATTTTGTTCCAACCCTTCATCGTAGGACCCTCATGTGACACGTTAAAAAACCAAACATTGAATTTCTCAGGCGAGGTAAAACCAACAGAGATCGTTGAGGAGAAAAACGGAATGTCCACCGAGTTCAGTTGCAACGGCCCGAGTGGAGCATCGAACGACGTTTCCCCGAGTCGGAATTCCTCCCAGGTGATTTTCAAGCGCCCTGGTGAGCCCGCGTCGTTAGAGAGTCCACTGACGAAACGAGCCCGTCTGATGGAGGAGGGTCGCCCCCTGCGGGAGATTCACAGTGTGATGATGACGACCTCCGGGTTTCTGTCTCCCGCACGTGAGGGAAAGCTGCCGGAAGCCCGAACACCCCAGCAGACTCGTTCGGATTCTCCGCCCCCGCCGTTGTCTTATCCCATGGTGCCGCCGGAGTTGAAGAGCGAGAAGAAGCCAAAGAAAGTTTTGAAGACACCAGATGGGCGCAAGCTGGATAAGGAGAACAAGAAAAAGAACAGAAAGGAGTTGTTCAAAGTAGAAAAGGTCGAAGGGAAGAAGAAAATAAAGGAGGGTAAATCGAAAAAGTGTAAGGCAATTGTGCCCGGGCCGTCGGGTAGCGCTCCGGTTCCAAAGATGCCGAAAGCTGCTGGCCCAAAGATACCCAAGATTAGTCAGAAGGTTAAACCAGAAAAGCCGGCGGAATTGGCAGTGAGTTTGCCTAATTCTGTCGAGGTTAAGGAAGAGACAGTGGACAAACTGCCCTCTGAGCCAGACAAACAGAAGCTAAATATTTTTAAAAAGATATCCAAACCGAGAGAGGACAAGGAAAAGGAGATGGCGGATATTCACAAGTACGGAAAGGATGGGTTGCCCTTCGCCGCGGACTCGCCCAAGCCGGTTGATGAGCGACTTCACGACGTCGACGTCAAGGTTGAGGATAGGAAACCATTCACGCCAGAGATTCACATCGGTGGGGAAGATGTGCCTGAGGTGCTGCAGCAACCTTTTGGGTTCAATAATAACTCGCCTTTGAGCACGCCGGTTCCCAAAACTCCGGAACTTAATATGTACCTAATGTCCGACCAGAAGAAAAAGAGGAAGGACAAGATAAGCAAAAAGAAGGAGTCGAAAAGTAAAACCCCTAAGGAACCTGGTTCTAAAAAGGTACTAAAAGTTCTGAAAAGTTGTTTCGCTCAGTTATTGTAAAGTCTTTCTGTTGATTTTTTATTTTACTTGTGACTTTATTTTACTTTTTCTTCCAGGTCAAACAGGTACCGATGGAGATCCCAGAAGTGGAACTGTTGGACAGGCCAAAAACGCCACAGGCACCAGAACCACCTTTGGTTAGAGAACCAGTGCTCCCGCCAACGCTACCGTTTCCCTTTTTCCAGAACTTTTCAGCCTCGCCAAATTTCATTCCGAATCCTCTGTTCTCTCGATTCCCAATGCCTTTGGGACGCGGGATGCCTATGCCTCCGCACGGATTGCCCATCCCTCCGCGGTTCCCGGGAGGACCTTTGGCTCCCCCAATGAGGCCTGAAGATTTCTCAATAAACCGAATGAAACCAGAACGAGAAAAACATCTGCCGATACCACCACCCTTGAACGACCCGGAGCCTTTTATAAAGGAGAAAGAAAAGGTGGAGAAGGTGAAGCCGATAAAATACGAAAAGGAAACTAGGCCGATCACACCTCCTGCTCCCATCGTGCCGGCCATAGCGCCGTTTCCTCCGACGCCAGAACCTGTCATGCCACCTGCTGCGGTTCCGTCTATTCACACTCCCATTGGGGCTCCTCTGTCGCCTATAAAGAGCACGAAATTGGAGAAGGAAAAGGAGAAAAAGATTAAGGAGCACAAGAAGGAGAAGAAGGATAAGACGAAGAAAAAGAAGGATAAGAAGGACAAGCACAAAGAAAAGGGCTTGAAAATCAAAGAGAAGAAAGACAAGAGTGATAAGAAAGACAAACTGGAGAAGATCAAGGAAAAGAAGGATAAGAAAGAGAAGAGGAAGGAAAAGGAGGCGAAACAAAAAGCTGTGGTAATGTTCTGGGTTTATTATCTCCGAGTACAAGTTAGGAGGAATTGGGTAGATAACAAAATTGAAATTGTCATTTTTTAGAAGGAAGAAAAAGCTCCGGAAAGTGTACCAAAGCTGACATTCAAACTTGGCCCACCTTCTCCGAGGCCAGCGACGCCGGACAATCCTCTAATGAAGAAAATGTAAGTCTAAGTCGATTGAACGATAGTTGTAAAAATGGTAAGATGTACGAGGTTTAATGTTGAACATTTTTTTGCAGCACGATCAAACCGGTTACGAAAAAGCCAGAAGAAGAAGTGAAAAGGGAACTCAGTCCTGAACTAGCGAAAATTTCGGCTCTAGTGACAAGACCTCCCAAGCCAAAGTCGACAAGTAAGAAAGCAGAGGAGGGACTCATAGACATGAATCCCGCTTTTGCTACCGATAACTCTTTCTCTACCAATCTCACTAGTGTGTCGACAGCAACAGTTCCTCGAGCTCAGAAGACTCTCTTTAAAGCTCTCCCCCCACGAGAACCCGAACCTCCAGTTTCACAATATCAGCCTTACATTCCTATAACAAACACACCAGAACCTTATTACTTTGTAAGTATCAGAACAAACGATTTTGTTTCTTTTATTTTCAAAACAATATACATTGTTTCAATCTCGTCCTGTGCATATAAATTTCAGTCAGATTCAAATGTTTCAATAATAAATAGTGCACAGGATAATATTGTTTCGAGACGTCTAGCAGATTTTAATTTACATGTTTAATTTTAAATTAAATTTAAAATTTAAATTTAAATTGAATATTACAATTTTAAAATGAATCAAGTCTGTATTAAGTTGTTTTCATTTTATCACTAGACGTCTTTTTTATGGTTGAATTTTGTAAAGATAATGAGAATTCTACGATGACTTCCAGCTCAACTCGACCCATCCCAATTTAAACAAGACAGATCACATCATCCACCAATTCCATCATTTCATACTCATTTTCAACGTTTGTAGAATTTTATGCCTGATGGTTTATGGTATTATACTTATAGTTGACTTTTTAGAGAAGCTTTAGTTGTACTTCTCTTTTATTCGTTGCTTTTTTTCTTTCCTCTTGTATAGTTCATTGAATTTTACTATTTTGTTATTCTCAAAATTTTTTTCTCACAGAAAAGTCAATTGTTTTGTCAGACAATTTTTCTGCATCTGCCTTTTTTGACATTTTTTTTTCAATTTTTCATAAATACTTGATCGCTCATATCACTTATTTGCATTCAAAAATATTTTAACAGGGTGTCAAGCAATTGATCAACTTTTTTTTAATTGCTCACTAGACACTCTTCAAATCACTTGTCTCTTCTAAATTAGATGAAGTTTATTTCTCGTCAGATATGATTTGCATTTACAAAAATCATTTCTGCCTTAATTTTGTCTTTCAAACAAAATACCAAAAGAAAACCGTTTCTGCACAAATGAAATTTTCCACTAAGCTGAAAGTTTAATTTTTATGGAACACCATTTTGGAAACTTGTTCAAAATTGCTTTTTACTGAGTTAAGTCGCTTTCTAGAAAACATTATTTGCATTCTATTCATGACGAAATTAGCGAAAAACTATTCTTTTATTTTGACTACTTGAAAAAAAAGAAGGAAAAAAAAACGTAGATGAAAAGACACTAGTCGCATGTAGTATGCATGACTTAGCTAAATGTAGCATGGTCAAAACCGGTAGGTTGATAACCATTAGTTTTATAACGTGCAGAGAAAGCAGATACGGTTCCTAAAAAGGTTGATACTAAAGAGGATAAAGAAAATGGCGACAAAAAAACCCCATCAACACCGGTCACCGTGGTGAGTATTTCTGTTCAATTAAAAAAAAATTGTTTTCCTTTTTTTTTAATTTAATTCAACCAAAGTACTTTAACAAAATTGAATTCGACAAAGAAAAAATTAAATGAAAAGAAATTAGCAGAAGAGACAAGTTGTCTTGATAGAGCTCGAAATTTTGCAAATACCATCGGTCATGAAATCGGTCATCAAATAATCATGCTCAGAGTCATTATGATCATACCCAAAAATCCATCCATTGTATACAGTTCTTACATGGCTGTCTGAAAAGAAAATTGTTCAAGTTGGGAAAAACAGGGAAATCATCGATTGTTTGAATTCTCTTTACTGAGTTGAGTTTGGGAGTTGAAGATGTAAAACAAAATTTTGCTTCGAATTTAACACCTGTTGAGTTTTATAGGACCCGACTGGTCGACAAATTTGGATCTGTCCTGCCTGCGGGCGCCCGGATGATGGTTCACCTATGGTTGGTTGTGACGACTGCGACGCCTGGTACCACTGGTGAGTTTGAAAAATTCCAGAAAATTTGACTCTTATACAGAGGAAGGTCATTATGAATTGTATCTTAAAATTTATCGAATTATTTTTGTGCAGGGTTTGCGTGGGAATGCAAGTACCACCAGCGGAAAATGAAAATTGGTATTGCCGAATTTGCATAGCTAAAAAGGAAGAGCAACATCACGACAAAAAGAAGAAGAAACGAAAGAAGAAGATGAAAGTGCCAGCCTAGTATAAACCAACCGGGCCAAACAGTCGGTCCGGTTTGCCTGCTGAAACGAAGAAGTCAAAAGGTTCGAACGAAACGAAGGCAGGCATGAAAAACAAGATGAAAAACAAATCCAAGGACAAGAAGATTTTGGCACGCCCAAAAGAGTCGAGGAAGCCCAAATCTTAGTTCGGTTACTTTTTTTTTCTTGACGTTTTTTCCCCTTGTTTTTCTTGGTCCAATTGTAATTAATGCTAATCAATTTATTTATACAAGCAGAGATTGTTTTTCTTTTTTGTTGTATTTATATTCGCCGCGGTATTTCAGATATCGCGCAATTGTTGTCAATTATCCGAAATCAAATCATTTCGTCCTGGAAAAATTGTTCCAACGAGAGAAGAAATAACTTTTCTAAATTTGAGTTTTTAGGACAATATTTTTATCAATGAATTTGTGAAGGAAAAAAAATCATTTGTACCTTGCGTTATCATAGATAAATTACGATTAGTCATCTGATTTTATTAGATTCATTTGGTCGATTATACTAAAATATAGACATTTTTTATATATAACTGAAACAAAGACGCATTTATTATATGCGGTTGTTTCGTATTTATTTAACAAAAAATGTTATATGTACATAATGTATGAACAAATATTGTAAATACTTTTACAATTGCAAAGACTACGTATATTGGATCAATATAGTCTTACATTATACAATGACATCACCACAATTTCTTTAAACACTTGAATAATTTGAAATCGCCGACCAGGTTGATCTGATTGATTGAAAATTAAGTGTAAAAAAGAAGAAACGACTCTGAACTCTGAATTGATCTCACGAATTAAAGATTTTAATAAAATACAAAATAAGTTTTGAGAACGTGAAATCAGTGAATTTTTGTCCGACCAAAAAGAATTATCTTCAAAGTCGAATCATGTAAATAAATAATTATATTTCGTACATAGATGATCATTGGAAAAATTAAATAAAAAAAGATTGTGTATCTTTTTTTGTTATCAATAAATTACAAAATTGTAATATGAAATTTGTTAATAATAATTGCTGTTACACACGGCATACCTAAACTTGTAAATTGTTTTACATAAATAAAAAGTGATACTATTACATATTTGTCTTTTAAAAACAAACTACCCTTTAGGATAAAATTAAGATATTTTAATTAATTTTTTACGTAGACAAATAAACGTTTAGCGAAGATTACTGTAAATCGAAAAATTGTCTTTAAGCCTGTTCGCAAGTTTCAGAAACTATTTAGCATTTTTGAAAAAAAAAGAAAACCAGAAAAACACAAAAAAGAAGCTCGATGTTATTTAAATAAAATTTGACAGTTCTTTTTAATGTTTCTCGATTGTTCTCTCTGGTTCTTCAGAACGCTACAGAACATCACAGAATATTATGGAATGATCCCCACCAAACCACCGAGTATATAAGGCGCTTGTCAGTGCCTCATCGCCAGAGTATCAGTACAAACCAGAGAAGCGCGAATTTCAAAAGCGACAAGCCAAAGTTAGTCAAAGTTAAAACAGAAAAATATCCAACTAGAAAATAATAAATACTGAAAAGAGCTAAACAAAAGTGTGTAAAACTAAAATCAGTGAAAAAAGAAGTGTAATTTTGCCAGGATGAACTCTCTGTTGCCACTTTTGTTTTCGACCTGGTGGGCGAACCTGGACAGCCCCCATAGACTCACTGATCAGAATTTCGGAGTGGGCATTGAACCGGACCATTTGTTTCTACCGGATAATTATTTGCTGTTGAGAAAAAATTCACCGCTTGGTCTGTACCTGAGACCTTGGGCCGACCTCTACAAGGAATCCGGATTCTCAACTATCAGTGCTGACAAGGACAACTACAGAGTCATGCTTGACGTACAGCAATTCAAACCGGATGAAATTTCTGTCAAAGTTGTTGACAAGTAAGTTTCAAAAAAAAAATAATAACATTTTAACTTTATTTATTTTATTTTTTCAAATAAAAAATATAGTTGACAAATTATACAATTGTGAGTGTGGAAAGATGATTAATTTGTTTTTCAATTTTCAGTTTTGTCGTGGTGGAAGCAAAACATGAAGAAAAACGCGACGAACATGGCTACGTGTCCCGTCAATTTGTGAGGAAATATTTGATGCCCGAGCAGGTTGACATTGACAAAGTGTCATCGAACATCTCTACGGACGGCGTTCTGACAATCATGGCTCCACTGAAAGAGGAACTGAAAAACAAAAATGAAAAGACAATTAAGATCGAGCAGACCGGCAAACCAGCACTCAAGCCCAAGGAAAGTGAAAAGAAGGAAACAACCACAACCACAACGACATCGTCTGCGGAGACTCAACAGCCTACGACTGTTCCTATTAAGTGATTCCATTAACGAATGTGCCATTTTAGGATACTATTAACCGGGGTACTTGTTGTGATACACTAGATTTCTTATGTGACAACTATTTATATCTTGTAAAAATTAATTTTGAAACAAAAGACAATAGTTTTCCAAGTGTCATAATTACCCTGGTTGACTACCTGTAATTTCAAAGACTGTCATTTTCTCTCTCTTATGTATACATAAATATTGTAATTTTTGATAGTGTAATTAAATTAAGTTAAATTATTTGTACTGCTTGTAAATAAATTATTTGCAATTAAATAGTGATATATTCATTTTAAAACCCCTTTTTTGAATGGGGCATCTTTTCTGAAATATGAAAATTTTCAACAATTTATAAATCAGAAATTTTCAATAAAATTTCGAAAAATAAAAAATACGTGTCATCTTATTTTTGATCTAGCATCCAAAGAAAAATACTTCAGCCATTTTCAATTTTTCGATGAAAATTTCAGAAAGAATGCCTCAAATATATCAATACAGAATTAAATTTGCAATTTAATTTACTATTCAATATTTTCTATTCATTTCTTTTTTGTTTTTTATTTTTATTTTTTTTTATTGAAGAGATCTAGAACTTTCTTTTTCATTAGAAATTAAATTATAAAATTTTAGATTTGCACAGAGAGAAATAACGAGAAGTTTCGAGGGTTTCGAGACATTTCCAGCAGTTTCTGGATCTAGGTGGCGCCACCGTCCTTGTCATTCCGGCCGGCGTTTGTTTCACTATTCGCACTCACGTAGACTTATACCAAATCGAGCTCCCGACCGAGGAAGATCCCGAGATATAAAACTTTAAACGTTGAGCTTACACGTAAAATCGTGACAAAAATAAAACTTAAAACATTAAACAGAAGTTTAACTCATAGTCAAAGATACAATAAACCATTTAAAGAAAACAAAATGATGTTCTCACTGTTAAACGACGACCATTACGACGATCTGGACTCCATTGTCCCAGCACTTTTATTGCAAAGATCACTCGCAAATAGGCGTTCTGTGCCCAACCATGTTCATCGTCAAAACCTAGGTGGACAAGTTCATCATGAACCCCGACATCGACTTCCACATGGCGCTTTGTCTCACCTTCTAAGTAAGCTTTATTCTGACTACTTATTGCCAGTTTTGTTTTTCTAAATTCCGTTCAAGATTTAAAGGTCAAATAACAAAACAAACCTACTCTCAACTTAAAATAAATTGTCCTCCCTTTGTTAATCAATTTTTAAATTGTTATTTTTTTCTAAATTATAGTGCGTTTATTTTTGTATACAAACTGACAAAACAAATTAAGTTTCGTTTTAACACAACTTTTTTTCATTCTTTTGTTTCTAAATTTTTGTTTTTTTTTTTTAGAAATTGTTTTTATTATTCTCTTTGTTTCTTTATTATCAGTTGTTTACAATTTGCTTCTCCTTTCTTTTAGATGAGATGTCAAAGCAGGCAGAAAGCGAGAGGGCGATGGAATTGGCAGAAGAAAAGAACAAGTTCAAAATCATGCTGGACGTGCAACAGTTCGCTCCCAATGAGATCACTGTCAAAGTCGTCGACGATTTTGTTGTGATCGAAGGGAACCACGAGGACAAAGAGGACGAACACGGTTGGATCTCGCGTAAATTTACTCGCAGATATCAAATCCCGAAGGAGTGGGACATCGACCAGTTGACATCGAAATTATCATCAGATGGAGTCCTTACTATATTGGCTCCCCCGAAAAACAAACTCAATGCGTCTGGCGAACGAATGATCCCGGTGCATCACACCAGGAAACCAGCAGTTCAAGAGAAACCGCAAGAGAAGAAAGAAAAGGAGACCGAGTCGAAGTAAAAGTGCTTGACTGCCTTTGATATTATTCTTAACTTAACCATTCCTCTTCGATATTATTTAGTTATTTTGTTTCTTTTTTACTATCACGAATACAATTATAATTCAATATTAAATACTATATATTATGATAAAAGTTTAATGTTTAATGTATACTCTGATGTAACTCGAAAATAAATGTAGTCAATAAAGTTTTTGTATGAGTAAACAAATGCTTTTTACAATCTGTTCATCCTTGCCTTGAAATTGTTCTTTTATTTTATACATTTATTTTTTTATTGTTCTCTTATTTTATCTTATTTACAATTATAGATATAATAAATTAATACTTTAATCAGATAACTAACTTGCAAAAAGAAACAAGAAATAATTCAATATTTTTTAATTTAACCCTTACTTCATTAAAACAAAATACAAATGTGTGCAAAACAAAAATGAAATTCTTTTTATCGTTCTATAAAGAGTTGAACTATAAAATTTACAACATACTTTACCACTCGTTAAAAAATTTTGTTTGCAATTAAATTCATAAAAGTAAGGAAAGGTTGAAGAATTGGAACAATCTGTGTTGATTTTTATCTTATCTCTTTATTTTGTAATTCTTACAAACTTATACAAAAGTGATAAACACATCAACTCTTACATCTCAAACACATCTCAGTGATCATGAACATCGATGACATTATATACATATGAAAAATGAAAAATAACGCTGAACAATCTACTTGGAATCATTCATCAAAACAAAAAAAAAACGTAAATGCAAAAGTACAAAAGAAAACAAAAATCAGAGTTGTTTTCATTGGTCTCAAGCTTTCACACCCCGTTTAGATCGCTGGCTTTGTTGTTGTTTGTGTTGTTGTTGTTCCTTGCTATCGACGCCATTAGCTTCGTTCTTGTCGGAGTGAGTGATCGCCGGCTGTCCAGTGAACTGGATCGTGATGGGCCTCTCGTTGGGGTTCTCCTGAAGAGCCTGCTTCTTGGGCGCTGTGATGGTCAGCAGCCCATCGGACGAAAGCTTCGATTCGACGTGATCGACGTCGCACTGCGAGGGGATCATGTACTTTCGCGAGAACTGCCGCGAGATCCAGCCATGCTCGTCCTCTTTCTCCTCATGTTTGGCTTCAACAACAACATAGTTGTCCACGACCTTGACGTTTATCTCCTCGGGTGCAAACTGCTGCACGTCCAAGGTCACTTGGAACTTATCCTTGTCCTTCTCCACGGTTGATGTACCTCGATGACCTCGCCTGGCCAGACTCAGGAACGGGTGAAAACGCCTCCTGGAGTTGTGTCGAGTCGGCCGGTAAACAAGCAGCGAGGAATTCGAGTAAGGGTCAAGGATGTCGTCCGGGTCCACAGGCAGTCCGAAATGTTGGTCAAAGATCCGGTGCGGCCTGTCCAGGTCCTCCCACCAGTCGGAGAAGAGCATCGGTAAGAGAGACATGTTTGTTTACAACTTGTTTTTCAATGTAAACAAATGTTTTGTATAGAAATGTTTATGCGTAGGTTTTTTAAATCACACAAGGTCGTCTGTTGTTTACACTTGGAACTTTTGCGGTTTGACTTGGATGATTTTGTTTTGGCAGTCGCCTTTAATGTTTGCTCTCTGAGTTGTCAGTGAACACTGCTTGGCCGAGGGGAGTAGCTCGATTTTATAACGCCCCCTCTCTTAGGCGTAGTGGGGAGCGCGGCAGCTTCCCGAAGTGTCTAGAAAATCTAGAATACCCCAGATCGACCTTGAAATTATCGACTGAGTCTGCAACACCTTTCCTGACCTTTCCAGCAGCTTCTGGCAAAGTCCGTTGAACTTGCTCGTATACCTTTAGCAGCTATGATTCAACTGAAGGAGAAGGGTTGAACTGTCTGACGAGTGTCTGGAATTGTCTAGAATTTTTTATAGACGAGCGAACATCAGCTGATGCATAAATCTCATGATAACGGATGAAACATGGGATGATTATTTTGTTAATTTATTTTTATATTTTTTGAGCATTTTTGTCATCCTTTAATACAGAATAAACTGACGAATGTAATTTTAAATAAATATCTGTATTTTCATATTTCATTTTTTTTCTTACTTATTTATATTGTTTATTTATATTGAAATTCACATTTTATTGTTTTTAAACACATATTTCATTGTCCATTATCTTTTAAATGCTGATACTTATGTTTAAATTTGAATGTAAAATATTGAATGAACAAATGTTAACAGTCGAGAAAAATCCATACGTTTCCCGATAAATATCGAAACTTTATTATGTTTTATTATATTCAATTGAAAATAAATATAATTATAAAAAAATTTGATTGAGAAAGTTTACATATTTTTTGTTCAAAATTCGTGCAATTAATTTTCATATTTTTAATGAATGAAATTTATAATTAATAAGAAAATAAAAGTAAGTTTCAAAAATTTTAAAAACATAAACAATTAATTTTGTTTCCTTATTTTTTTAAATTTCATTTCTTGAAAGTGAACAAATTATTAATTATTTTTTAAAGTATACCATACAATAATATAATTTTCTATTATTAATAAAACAACAGTGTACAAAAACAATCACAAGTATAAACAACAATATAAAACGACGATAACAGTGAAAATGAATATTATAGAGTTAGGAAGGGTAAAATTGATTAACGGGGTATAAATTTATTTAATAAAAAAAACAACAATAAACAATTTTCTATTCGTTTAATATATAAAAAACATCCCACGTCGTTATTACGTTCATGTTAGGTAAAACCGCAAATATGAAGACTGATCATTTTTACCCCGTCTGACCCTAAAAATTGAATGCGCATGTGTAAAATCTAACTAAAAATAAGATATCCAACAATTAACAACGTATATAATAAAAATACGCTTGAATTTGTATTTTCAATTATTGTATACAGTAACAGCCATTTTGTTATTTACACGTCTTTGTTTTTACAGATTTTTGTATTTTTACTGTGATCATTTTCAATTGATGTTTAAACTTGCGTTCGTTTTTAACCCGTTCCGCTTAAATCAATGTTACAATCTAATTACGTAAGTCTTCTCAACTTTTTGCGACTGAAATAAACAATAGATCAACGTTTAATCTACGAATATTAAAATAGACAAAATTATATTTAATTGTGTGCAAAATGTTTTAAAAAAATGTTTCATTATAAGTGATTACAACCACTTAAATTTATAAACCAACTCAATTTGTTTATAATTTTGTTTATAATTATTACAAAAAAGACAAAATTCGAGAGAAAAATCGCGAACCGAATTGTCTGGAATTCATCGTTGCCGGCCGGTGCCGTTGCCATTAGTTACCGCGGAACTATATAAAGACGGCACCTTGACAGTTCGAGCCAGTAAAAATCTAACGATCGTAGCAACTTCAACCGAAGCAAAAGAGCTTTCAAAGTTCTCCAGTGAACTCAGTGAACTCAAGAACTTATTTTAAAAAATATTCGACTATTCTTGTTAGTTTGAAGTCGAGTTATTTATAAATAAAAAAACCGGAAATGTCTGTGATTCCAATTAAATACCATGACTGGTGTGACGACCTGATCCGTCCATATCAGTTTTTAGATGAGGATGATGATATCTACAGACTTAGCCACAAATTCGATCAGTTACTCACTCCATTTTTTGGACATCTCGGGTTTCCCTTTAGGAATTACAGAAATCCTTTCGATTACAGACCCTGGCTTGACCTTATTCGCAAAGCCGATCTCGCCTGTTCTTCAACTATTAAATCCGACGAGGACAAATTTGAAGTAAGTTTAAATTAAAACAGATATGATATTTTCATCTGTTCTTCCTTTATCTAATAACTTATTTTGGATCATTAATATCATGAATGTTTTCAAGTGCTTTGAAACAATTTAAAGATTTATTAATTACCATTCAAATGGAGCAAATTTTGTTCTATTATGTAAGACGTGAAAACTAAATTTATTTCTATTGTTCACAGGTTATACTTGACGTCCAACATTTCACACCAGACGAGATCAAGGTGAAGGTTGCAGACAAGTACATCACTGTCGAAGCAAAGCACGAGGAAAAGAAGGACCAACATGGCTGGATCTCACGTCAGTTTTTACGGAAATATTTGATACCGGAACAGTGTGAAGTTGATCAGGTGACATCGAATTTGTCGTCGGACGGAGTGCTGACCATCACTGCACCACGGAAAGATGCTCCAAAGATCAAGGAAGGAAAAGCTATCAAGATTGAGCATACTGGAAAACCAGCTTTAAAGTTCAAAGAAACATTCAAAGAAAATGAGAAAAAATAGATGTAACGCATAACTTTTCTTTGTTCATTGTTTCATAGTGTCATTTTTTTAATTCATTGTAAATTAATTCATTTTAAATTCATTTTTTGTACCATTGTAAGATAGATAACTTGTAAAATATGTACAGCGACATTAGAAACTAAGATGCGATAGCTTTTTATGTTGTATGTAACAATATTGTTCATGACGATAAAATGAATATTTTTTTTAAATATAGTGTTTAACATTCTACACAACTTAAATTTTTTCCTCTTCCCTCTAATAATTTCACTTTATGCTTCATTACTTTCGTGCCATTTAAGAATAGACACAATTTTATATATGAATAAATTAAAATCATTTCATTATGAAAACATCAAGTTTATAATATTAATTATATATTTTTTGATTATTTTCATTCGAATAGATGCAGCTCGATGCAAGCATCAAGTAAAAATATGGTGAGGTATATTCTCATACTAAGGGAATTCTATTTCTATGCGGAACAAGCGGACTGACGGAACGGAACGAAACGGGAAAGGAACGCACAATGTTGATTAGCGTAGTACAAACGATTTAAAAACGTAAAAAAAGAATATAAAACTAATTTATAAATCAAAATCCTATCAAAATTACCTACCAAAACAATTAAAACTCATTCTTTAACAAAAAGTTGTGATATCAAAAAAGGTAAAAGAAAAAAACTTAAAAAAAAACAAAAATAAAAAAAATCTTACTGTCCCAATATTACACTTATGCACTTATTCAATAAATATCCACGTTGGGCCAGTAAGATTTTTTTTATTTTTTTTTTTTTTTGAAGTTTTTTTCTCTTACCTTTTTTGATATCACAACTTTTTATTAAAGAATGAGTTTTAATTGTTTTAAATTAGTATTATATTTTGAATTTTATTTACATTTTTTTATTTTTTGATTTCGAGTTTTGAGGGAGAGAAAAATATCTGCGAGACTCTTACCGTATTATTTACAATTTTAATTATAATTTTTGGAGATATCATAACGTTTTGTTATATTTAAAAGTCTTTTTATCTATACTTTTAACAAATGTTGCAATAATATAAGAGTCACTATCGCGATCAAAAATAATAATGATAATAATAATGTCGAAAAACGCTTTGGATA